>LR756420.1:5818131-5921448 GCA_902729485.2 Mus minutoides
AAGGGGGGAGGTCATGTATTGGAGCGTGGGCATCCACTTATGAATTTATTTTGTGTATATCTCTTCTCATCTCTGCCACCCTATGATATTATGCTTCTGTGCCTCTGAGACAAAGGGAATCCCCATCTTTTGGGGTGTCAGGCAGGTGCTGAGCAACTGAAGAACACTGCAAAAATCTGTTAAAATCATTCCTTGATGTTGATGCTAAGTTCTTCAGTTCCTATTGTAAATACTCCTTCGGTTTCATTTTCTTGCAGATAAGCAGAACCTTTGGGGAACTGAGACAATCCAATTCCCTAAATAGCTGCTGTTGGACTTGTTCTTGCTGACAAGTAAAATAATTGTCAATCCAACAACCAGCTGGGCTGTATTGTGCCAACACCAGCCACCTGGAGAAAACTAATGATTGTAATGACTGCTTTAGCTGCTGAAGGCACAGCTTCTTCAGCAAGGGCTGTTTGAAAGTCTGCTATACCAACGTATTGCTTAACAAGAGCCCCAGTGAACTCTAGGGCAGTGTTTCAAGACAGGGTTTCTCTGTATAGCCCTGGCTGTCCTGGAACTCACTTTGTAGACCAGGCTGGCCTCGAACTCAGAAATCTGCCTGCCTCTGCCTCCCAAGTGCTGGGATTAAAGGCGTGCTCCACCACGCCCGGCCCCAGTGAACTCTAAATAATCTTGCAACTATTTCCATCTAGGGAAGAGGGGGGATAGGACTTCTTGTGGCCTAGCAAAAAGATGAGTGTGATTGGTCTTAAAAAGCTAGGCTCTGATTGGTCCAGGCTCAAGTCTCAGTATCTCTCATTGGTGCTTAAGAGGCAAGACTGTGATTGGCCAAAACAAATAGCTGAGGTTTGTCCAGAGCAGATGGCTATGACTGGTTTCTCTTCCAAACACCCTTGTCAGGCTGTGTAGGGTCAACTTGTGGGTTTGACTTCTCTCAGCTAGCATAGCTGCCGTAGTTCTACTCGGCGGCAGCTGCAGCAGCACCTTCTTCTTCTTCTTCTCCTCTTCTTCTTCTTCTTCTTCTTCTTCTTCTTCTTCTTCTTCTTCTTCTTCTTCTTCTTCTTCTTCTTCTTCTTCCTCGTCCTCGTCCTCCTCCTCGTCCTCCTCCTCCCCCCCCCTCCTCCTCCTCCTTCTTCTGTTTTCTTTTTCGAGACAGGGTTTCTCTGTGTAGTCCTGGCTCGAACTCATAAATCCGTCTGCCTCTGCCTCCCAAGTGCTGGCATTAAAGGCGTGCGCCACCACACCCGGCTTACCCAGCAGCTTCTTAACTGGATGAATTTTGGTTTTGTGTTATTTCTGTTCTTCCCACTTTTCAATAGAGTTGGCCAAGAGTTAAGATGGAGGAAGCAACAGAGACAGAAGTGGAAATGGTGGGTTGTTGGAGAATCCTGCTCTTAAGGTCAGTCTGCCATATCTGATTAGCTCTCTCCCTGCAAAATGGAGGACTTCCTTCCTCAGAGGAGTTTCCTGTTCTGTGACTAATCTTACTTAGAGAGTGTCTCTGGGCACAGATGCCTGAGTTTATCTGGGGTGTGACCCTGAGCAGAGCCCTCTGCAAACTCCTGATGCCTCAGAACATGAGTTCCACTGTAGCTTCCCACCTGAATGATAACTGGGTGCTGTGTTATAACCAATCCACCATTCCTGCCCATATGGTAAGTAGGTAATGTGTTTAGGATCAATCATCCCTATCCACCCATACCCTAAAAGCCTTATATACCCTACCCCTAGAACAGTAAAGTAGAGCTGTCTCACTGACCGTGTCCCTGCAAGTCCGTCATCCTCACAGCCCTCTGAACCCTGCTTTCTGCTCTACCTTCATGAGCTGGTGGCCAGCGATCTCCGAGGAGAAGAAAGACCTACAGTGGGTGACTCAAGAGGCAGCTGTGTGGTTGGTAGAACCACCAGGTCAAGGCAGCCAACTATTTGACATCAGAAAAGGAAGTTGAACAGATGAAGAAAAGCCAGCATAGGAAGGACAGTAGATGCAGAGAGACAAGAAAGAGCAAAGAGCTGAGACTGAGGGAACCAGAGAAGAAAGACTGCAAGGCCCTGGGCACAGAACTGCCAAGTCCTCAGGGTCTTAGGGTCTGAGACTCTGAACCAACACCATAACCAACCTTGCCTCTTAGCACTGATCTCCATCCTTCTGCGAGGCCATGAGGAAAAGAGCTTCTCTTTTAGCCTAGGTAGACATCTTTGTAAAGTTATCTTGAATTCACTGAGACTCGTGAAATCAAAAGGTCCAATACAAACTGTTTGAACAAGCCTCCAGGAGCCCAGATGATCATCTGTGACCATCAGTTAGCTTTCTTGAGGTGTCTATGGGGTGTTCCAGATGTCTGGTACTGGCAGAAGAGCAGCCATTTGGATGACAGTCCTTTCCTTAAAGAAAGGTAGGCAGTGAGAAAGAGTTTAAGGCAGCCATCAAATGAACTAACAGTGGTTTTAACAGACGTTGGCTTTACTAGAGCCCAACACCTGTATAGTGCCCCAAGAAGAGATGGGTCTTTTTTTTTTTTTTTTTTTTTTTTTTGGTTTTTCGAGACAGGGTTTCTCTGTGTAGCCTTGGCTGTCCTGGAACTCACTTTGTAAACCAGGTTGGCCTCAAACTCAGAAATCTGCCCGTCTCTGCCTCCCAAGTGCTGGGATTAAAGGCATGCGCCACCATGCCCGGCTTGAGATGGGTCTTTTTATCTTGTTTCCAGCTGGCATTTCAAATGCCCTAATGATCACCCCCACCCCCAGGAGAACACCTGACTGCCTCTACTTTGTTCAAAAGCCCTACTGAGCTGGGCAGTGGTGGTGCACACCTTTACTCCCAGCACTTGGCAGAGGCAGGCAGACCTCTGAGTTTGAGGCCAGCCTGGTCTGTAGAGTTTCAAGACAGCCAGAGCTACATATTGAGATCCTGTCTAGAAAAAAAAAAAAAAAAAAAAAAAAAAAAAAAAAAAAAAAAAAAAAAAAAAAAAAAAAAAAAAAGGAAGCCATAGGGACTGAAGGACCTTAAATCGTTATGATATTAGGACACCCATTGGTGCCAAGACAGATCTAGCAATGAATAAATTAGGTAAGAAGATAGGTGGTACTCTGGTTTTTGGAAATGTTCACCATGAAAAGCTCTGATAATATAGCACAGCAGCAGAGTTCTTGTCTAGCAGGCTGGAGATCCTGGATTCAATCCCTAGTAGTACATCCTCTCTCAACAACAACAACAATAATACAGAAAAGAAGGCTCTGAGGAGAGCTTATCTACACCACTTTCTTGTAACTCTGTCCCAATAAAATCCAACACCTTGGTCCTGCTTATGGAGAAACTGCCTTTTTACTTTGGTCATCAATTAGATTATCTAGGCTGCTTCCAGAACTTCTTGGTCTTTTGTGAATACTGTTGAATAGGAAAAGATTCTGCAAATTTGGTTAAAACTTTTAGTGTGGAAACCTTCCTAGCTTGTGGGTGCATCGTGCATCTGAATAATAGAGAGGTAAAAAGAACATTTGTTGGGTTGGGGAGACATAACTCTGCAAAAGTAAGGAGCTTTCCTATGTCCTCCTTTATATTTATTATAAAGGTGAGGCGCTGAGCCAGGTAGATTCTAAGCTATTCTAAACAAGTATGCTGGCCTACTTCCCAGCCATGTGGCCCTTTCTTGCCGTCTCAGGCTTGCGCTGGCTCCTCCTCTTTCATTCCTGTGCTGATTCATCTCCCTCATCTCCCACCTGAGATGCTCTCTCTGTCTCTGGCCTCAGAAGTCCTGCCTTATCCTCTCCTGCCCAGCCATAGGCTATTAAGCTCTTTATTTAACCAATCAGGAGGTGATAGAGAATAATATTTTACAAAATACTGAGTCATACCAAAGTGGAGACTGCAGCTGGATCTCTGGGTACAGAAATCAGACCACGAATACAGAGTGCACAGAAACGTCCCTCAGCATAACTCAGTAAGAGCTTACTCAAAATCTAGAATTCCTCTCAAGCACAAAACCAAACCAAAACTGTAATAGTTAAAAAAGTAAGTAAGTGCTGGGCAGTGATGGCACGTGCATTTAATAACTCCAGCACTTGGGAGGCAGAGGGAGGCGGATTTCTGAGTTCAAGGCCAGCCTGGTCTACAGAGTGAGTTCCAGGACAGCCAGGACTGCACAGAGAAACCCTGTCTCGGAAAACCAAAAACAACAAAAAACCCAACCAACCAAAAAAGATAAAAAGTACCAATAAGCCACAAATTGGACACTTGCATGTAACCCCCACATGCAAAATGCTCAGGAGGGTCAACATGAATTCAAAGTGAGCCTGGAAATTACAAAGTGAGTACCTGCCCCCCCCCCAAAAAAAGTAGTGTTTTTTAAAAAAAAAAAAAAAACTAAAATTCTCACTATAAAAGTATATAAAATATCCAAGTATATAGATAGGTATAGCTACCCAGAAGTGGAATTGTTAGTTGGGCTTGATGACATATGCATGTGGTCCTAGCTCAGGGTATTGTGATGTAGGAGGATCTTGCACTAGAGGCCAGCCTCAGCTACATAAGTGAGAGAAAGAAAGAAAGAAAGCTAAATTTTATTTATTTATTTATATTTATTTATTTATTTATTATATGTAAGTACATTGTAGCTGTCTTCAGACACTCCAGAAGAGGGCATCAGATTTCTTTATGGATGGTTGTGAGCCACCATGTGGTTTCTGGGATTTGAACTCAGGACCTTTGGAAGAGCAGTCAGCACTCTTAACCACTGAGCCATCTCACCAGCCCCCTAAATTTTATTTTTATTTTTGAATTATGTGCACTTGAGTGTTGGTAAGTGCGTGTGCTAGTGGAGACAAGAAGATGGCGTCAGGTCCTCTGAGGTTGGAATTACAGGCAGTTGCTAGACAACCAACGTTGGTGCTGGGAATGGAATTGGGTCCTCATCAATAGCATTAATTTTCTCTGAGCTACATCTCTAGTCCTCACAAAGAGACAGATACGGGACTGTTAGCAGAGGTGGACAGAAGCCAGGAGTCAAGATGTGCGTTAGCACAGAAACTGCCTAGGGCTGGCTCGCGTGCCAAGTGGTCAACTTGGCACCTACATACATGTACAGATATATAAAGATTGCGCAAGACAATTATGTCACTGTAAAGCTTCTATTCTTCTTTTCTTTTTCTTTTTTTCTTTTTTGAGATAAGGTTTCTCTGAATAGCCCTGGCTGTCCTGGAACTCGCTCTGTAGACCAGGCCGGCCTCGAACTCTGAAATCCGCTTGCCTCTGCCCCAAGTTACATTCCCAACCCGTTGTGTTTTTGTTTGAGCACTGACAAATGCTCACACTGTAGCCCAGGTTGCTCTTGAATTCTCCAGCCTCAGTCCTCAGCCCCACCCCTGTCTCCCACTGAGTGCTGGGATTCCAGGCTTCAGCCCCAACTCACTCTCCGTCAACAATCAGTTGGCTTTTGCTGACATGCTTCCTTCCTCTCCGGTCAATAGTACCACTCCCCACTCCTGAAGCTTCCTCGGAAGGCAGGGTCGTCTCGCCCACCAGCCTCCCGCTAGCTGCCGCGCCTGGGGGCGTGGTCTGGTGACCCCGCCCCTCGCTGCGTGCGCACGTCCTACCGTCCTCGCGCTCGCCCGCTCCGCTGCGAAGGTACAGAGAGAGTCTCAGGCGTAGAGACTGACTGACCTACGGAGCGCTGACGGTGAGTGGTCCGCTCTGTGCCCTGTCCTCCCCTCCCGGTTCCTTACACGGCGGAGGCCTTCTTCGAAGCTCTGCTCCGCCGCCGCCCCTTCCCCCCCCCCCCCCCCCCCCCCCCCCCCGGACTCGTCCTCAGCCTGAGGGGACGTCGGGCGGGGGGTGGGGTGGCCGGAAGCGGGCTGAGGCTGGCGAGCGAGCGGGAGACTGGGGGTCGGAGAGGGGCCACCGAGCGGGCCTTGAGTGTCAGATGAGCCCGAAACCGCGGACGTCACGCTCTAGACGGCTCCATCCCCAAGAGTCCTCTGGTTTTCTCGTGGGGCACAGCCCTCCCAGCGTCATGAATGTTCTTGAGGTGACTCCGGGGTCGAAGTTAGTGCGGCAGCGCAGCACATGAGCCTACCTGAGGTCCCGGAGGAGCCCGGGGCGTGGCGACCTTCTTGGGCCGGCCTTCAGTGGCTCCCCTCGGTGGCAAGATCCCTTAGAATCCCTGTGGGGACTTGATGAGTGACCTGTGGTTCAGAGTGCAAGACTGGGAGGACTCAGTCGTAGATGTAGCCGGTTGGTCTGGACCAGGTCATTGCCAAAGCACAGAGCTCCGGGTGACTTAATTGCCCTGTAAGAACTGCCGGGGACTGCCTTGCACACTGCTTGCACAAGGACTGTCTGTGTCATGCTGTTTAAATTGGTTCTGAAGGACCAGTTGTGGCCTGTGTTCGATTGCGGGCGCCACAAACTCAACTAGAGGAGGGAGTGTTCCCGAAAAATACTGTCCAGTTGAGGGAGAGCGCTTGCTCTTCAGTCCTTTCTAAATCCTTGAGTGTTTTACCACCTATAAAGTGAGATTATTGAGAGACTCGTGAAGTAAATCCACTAACATCCCACAGGCGAGATAACGGCACGGAAGATCTTAGTTCTGCATGGACGTCCTGTGATTTTTTTCAGAAGTGCCTTAGAGATTAGAAATGGTTTTGTTTAAGTGGTCGTGCTGGCCTTAAGCAGTCCAGTCATGTAGAAGGTTTTGTGCTTTCCTATTTCTGGTATAGTGCTATAGTTTATAATAGTTATTATAAATATCATATAATACATAACAATTATTATTAATAAAAAGATTTTGGGGGGGCGGTGCAGTTTGAACAAGATGAGCATGCATTTTACTACTGAGCCCACAACCCTACCCAGTGTTTTGTGGGGTTTTTTTTTTTTTTTTTTGGTTTTTCAAGACAGGGTTTCTCTGTATAGCCCTGGCTATCCTGGAACTCACTTTGTAGACCAGACTTGCCTAGAACTCAGAAATCCACCTGCCTCTGCTGGGATTAAAGGCGTGCGCCGCCACGCCCGGCTATGTTTTGTGTTTTTGAGAAGGAAATCTTGCCTTGTAGTGTGCACTGACTGAATTTGAGATCCTCAGGCTCCTAACTGCTAGGATTATGATAAGCTTGCACCATAGTGCCCAGCCTCAATACTTTTTTTTTCCCCTTTGAGTCAGGCTCTCTCAAAATTATTTAGTCCTGTCTTTAAACTGTCTCTATAGATAGGCCTCAACTCACAGAGATCCCACTGCCTCTGCCTCTTCAGTGCTGGGATTAAGGTGTGTACATCATGCTGTTTTGTCAATGTTTTTAGTTTCTTTGAAGAGTAAAAAGTATTCAGATTTTGCTTTTTTTTCCCCCCCAGAAACATCTCAACATAATCTGTTTGCTAGGAGTTCCCAGTTCAGTAGGATATTTATAAATTCACTTGATAAAAATTGGTAAACATTTGCTGATAAAGTGCCTCAGCCAAAACACTGATTAGGGTGTGAGGATCTGTGAGCCTTGGAAATTTGCATGCTTACTGAATAGCCTGATCTCACTGGGGACCTGAAGAGGAAATCCTGCGAGGCCCCTGGTTTGTCTTGAGTTCCTTTCTTTCTTTGCTTGTGGCAGTCAGTTGAGATGTTGAGTCACTAGATATAGGAATATGAGTGCTCTACAATTGCTAAAGCCACTGAGCTACAGAGGTCAAATGTTAATTGTCTTTAACTTAGATGTGTTGAAACTTGGCAGACTCGGATAGTTGGGCCTACCTTGACATTTAAAAATTTCCTTTAGGCTGGGCGTGGTGGCGCACGCCTTTAATCCCAGCACTCGGGAGGCAGAGGCAGGCGGATTTCTGAGTTCGAGGCCAGCCTGGTCTACAAAGTGAGTTCCAGGACAGCCAGGGCTATACAGAGAAACCCTGTCTTGAAAAACCAAAAAAAAAAAAAAAAAAAATTCCTTTAATAGCTGACTCTACAGGACAACTGCACTTTGCATCAGGATTGCACCAAAAACTTGAATATCACCCTTCCAGAAGGCAGATCTTTTAGAAACTGGAATTGCATAATTCAGAGTAAAATTCATAACTTAGCTTTTCACTCCTTGGAGAAACAAAACAAAATAAAACCTCAAATTGTCTTTGAATCTTACTGGCCATAGTTAAGTAAAAAATTAAATGTATTCCTTTTTTGGATGCTAGGGAAGCAACCAGTGGGAATTGCAGAGCTAGTATAAGACATAGTGATCTGCTGTAATTCCAGCATTTGGAGTTGTTTAAGGACATCCTTGGCTACTTATGTCCATTGGTGTTTTTCCTGCGTTTGTGTCTATGTGAGAGTGTGTCTGATCCCCTGGAACTGGAGTTATAGACAGTTTATGAGCTGCCATGTGAATGCTGGGAATTAAACCTTTAGAAGAGCAGTCAGTGCTCTTAATTGCTCAGCCATTTCTCTAGCCCCCTATTATCAGTTCTTGGCATAGAGAGAGTTTTTTTTTTTTTTTTTGCTTGCTAAAATTTGTAGCCAGGCATTGGGTTTTAGACTTTTTTGTAGCATCTGAGCTGGAGTTGGGGTGCAAGATAGTCTACTTGAAAATTCAGGAGCAACCAGAAAATTAAAAGGCATATGCCTTTTAATTTCATGCTTGGGGGGCAGAAGCAGGCAGATCTCTGAGTTCAAAGCAGCCTAGTCTATAGAAAGAGTTCCAGGACAGCCAAGGCTGCACAGAGAAACCTTGTCTTGAAACAACAACATTACATGTATGCTCATCAGAGCGGTCGGACCACAGCTTGTAGAAGTTGGTTCTCCTTCCACAGTGAGATCTAGGGATCAGGCTCACATGGTTAAGCTTGCACTGTTACCAGAGGATCCATCTTGCTGCCCAAGAAAGAGCCTTTTTTTTTTTTTTTTTTTGGTTTTTCAAGACAGGGTTTTCTCTGTATAGCTCTGGCTGTCTGTCTTGGAACTCACTTTGTAGACTAGGCTGGCCTCGAACTCAGAAATCCGCCTGCCTCTGCCTCCCGAGTGCTGGTATTAAAGGTGTGCGCCACCATGCCCGGCTAGAAAGAGACTTTTTTTTAGTTGACTGTTTAAATTTTAAAAACTGAGATGGGGGTTGTTGAGGTTGGAGAGCACTGTGTTGGTTCTCTCTTTACAACCATTTGAGTCCCAGGGATCAAACTCAGGAGGTCATGTTTGGTGGCCTTTCTTCACTCTATTCTCACTGGCCCTGTTTTGCTTTTGAGATAAGGTTCTCAATTTGTAACCTAGGGTAGACTTGAACTGGAGATTCTTCTGCCTCAGCTCTTTGAGTGCTGGTATTGCAAGTGATTCCCATTATACCTAGTTTTAAAAAATGCCCTGCTTTTTTATTCTTTTTTTTCTGCCCCCCCCCCCGCTTTTTTATTCTTAAAAAAATTTTTTTTAGATTATTTTTTACTTATGAGTGTTTTGCCAGCATGTTAAGTTGTGTACTATATGTGTACCAAGTACCTGAAGGTCCCTTGGATCTAGAATTCTGAATGGATGTAAGCTACCATGTGGCTTACTGATCCTGAACCTGGGTCTTCTTCAAAAGCAAGTGTTTTTACCCACGGAGCCATCTCTCCAGCTGCTGTTCTTTTTTTTTTTAAAAAAGACAGTCTCACCTGACTGGCCTGGAACTCTATATATTAAAATTGAAGGGATCTCCTGCCTCCTAAATATTGGAATAAAAAATTTCTTTTTCTTCTTTGACACAATGTGTTTGTATGTCCTTGTTTGACACTATGTGTTTGTATGTTAACCTGAACTCACAAGGATCTTCATCTTTTGCTTCTCCAGTGCTGGGATTGTTTGCTGGAATTACAGCAGATCACTATGTCTTATATCATTCCTAGCCTAGGCTTTAGTTGTTTTTTTGTTTGTTTGTTTGTTTGTTTTTTTTTTTTAGTTTTTCGAGACAGGGTTTCTCTCTGTAGCCCTGGCTGTCCTGGAACTCACTCTATAGACCAGGCTGGCCTCGAACTCAGAAATCCACCTGCCTCTGCCTCCTGAGTGCTGGGATTAAAGGCGTGCGCCACCATGGGCTTTAGTTTTTGTTTTTTTTTTTAAGATTTATTTATTTATTATATGTAAGTACACTGTAGCTGTTTTCAGACACTCCAGAAGAGGGCATCAGATTTCATTACAGATGGTTGCGAGCCACCATGTGGTTGCTGGGATTTGAACTCAGGACCTTCAGAAGAGCAGTCGGTGCTCTTAACCATTAAGCCATCTCGCCAGCCCGGGCTTTAGTTTTTATATCCACAAAAGCGGTTATTAATGCTTGATGAGTTCCCCAGTCTTTGGAGCCTTTAAATGCTGCTTATTTATTTAAGATGGGGATTACTAAAACCATCTATTTTGGTAACTCTGAGATTGGGACTGGGAATCTGTGGTTTTTAGGATTTGATTCTTTTTTTTTTGTTTTGGGGGAGGGAGGGTGGTGGTTCTCTGTGTAGCCAGGGCTGTCCTGGAACTCTCTCTGCAAGCCATGCTGGCCTCAAAAGTCTTGAGAACTGCCTGCCTCTGCCCCTCAAGTACTGGGATTAAAAAGTGTATATTACCAGCATCCAGCTAGAATTTGATTCTTTTTTTTTTTTTTTTTTTTTNACACACACACACACACACACACACACACACACACACACACACACACACACACACACACTGAGATGCAGACAGTTGTGAGCTGCCATGTGGGTGCTGAGAATTGAACTCAGGCCCTCTAGAAGATCAGCCAATGCTCTTAACCACTGAGCCATCTCTCCAGCCCTCCCCCCTTTTCTAGCGAGTATATTTGTTGATAGTA
Organism: Mus minutoides; assembly: GCA_902729485.2. Classification (NCBI taxonomy): domain Eukaryota; kingdom Metazoa; phylum Chordata; class Mammalia; order Rodentia; family Muridae; genus Mus; species Mus minutoides. The sequence continues at coordinate 5,828,935 of LR756420.1, forward strand.
TGTAGCAGCACTTGCTCAAGTAGTATAATTCCCCTCATAGATCCTTGATTTGCTGGTTTCTCCTGGAAGCTATCACTATGGTCCCTCTAAAACATTTGTTTTTAATTTATTCTAAGGGGCAGGGCTGAGTTGGTAAAGTGTTTGCCATAAAAGCCTGATTTCTGAACCTCAGCATGCATGTAAAAAGCTGGTGTAGGGGTTAGAGAGGTGCTTAAGAAGAGAACTTGGTTCTCTTGAAGAGGACTGGAATTATGTTCCCAGCATGAATGGTTCACAACTCCTTGTAGCTCAAATTCCATAGGATACAATGTCTTTATTTGGCCTCCACCAATACTTGCATGCTTGTATACATACAGACAGACATACAGACAGACATACAGACACACATATCTTAAGGAAGGAAGGGAGGGAGGGAAGGGTGAGCAAGCGAGTTCTTGTGACAGCATACATCTGCATCCTAGTGCTGAAGACTGCTGGATATAGGCAGATTGCCTGAGTTTGCTGGCCAACCAGTCTGGCCAAATCTGTAAGTTTCAGGCTGTGTGATAGATCCTGTTATTTTTTTTTTTGTTTTTTTTTTTTGTTTTTTTTAAGGTAGAGAAGCAATTGAGGAAGACAGATGATATCAACCTCTAGCCTTTACATACACTTACATGCACATGTAAACACATAAAACGATATGGATGAATGATATGGGTGAGCTGTAGGCAGTGGCTTTCAGTGTCTTTCTGAAATTTCAGCCTATTCTTTCTAATAGCTAATCTGTCCTGGCTCTTTGAATTTTTCTGTGTATATGATTGGTCATATCATTAACCCTTGTCATATCATTTCAACTTTTACCTCTTTCCAGAAGAGGTCTGAGATTAGGACTGAAAGTGTCCTCTTTAATACAGTGGTTATTTTCACTAGATAGCTCTGAAGCTATCCCAGAGCACAAGCAGAAACACTGCATTAGAATAACAGCCTCCTCGGGTGGCAGAAGCAGGCAGATTTCTGAGTTCAAGGCCAGCTTGGTCTACAAACTGAGTTCCAGGCCAGCTAGGGCTATACAGAGAAACCCTGTCTCGGAAAAAAAAAAAAAAAGAATAACAGCCTCTTTTCTTTTTTTTTTTTTTTTTTTTTAGATTTATTTTATTTATTATATGTAAATACACTGTAGCTGTCTTCAGACACTCCAGAAGAGGGCACCAGATCTCGTTAGGGATGGTTGTGAGCCACCATGTGGATGCTGGGATTTGAACTTATCACCTTCGGAAGAGCAGTCGGGTGCTCTTACCCACTGAGCCATCTCACCAGCCCCCAACAGCCTCTTTTTTTATCTGGGAAACTCTTACAAATTCAGCAGCTCTGTGACAGACTATGGTTTAAAACCAAGTATTAGAACCAGGGTGGGATTTTTGGTTGTTGGTTGATTGTTTTGTTTTGTTTTTGAAGCAAGTATTCTATGTACAGCTACCTCCAAACTCACAAAGATCCACCCCACCTGCGTCTGCCTCCCAAGTGTTAAGATTAAAGGTGTGTGCTACTATATCCAGTCAGAACTAAGGATTCTTATATCATTCTCTGTAAAGACTAAAGGAACTATGTATCTCTTAAAAATCTCAGTATCACACTGGCATATATTTCCAAATTTTAAAGGAGTTGACATGTTAAGTACATACGCCTAGTGGTATGAGAATAGCGGAGCAGAAATGTGAGCCCATTTGAGAGGTGTGTATTCAATCTCTAAGCTGTGCCAAGTGAAGTTGTACTAAAGACATCAAAAATCTGGCATTGTTCTTACTAGGAACTGTTACTCATCTTGGAAAACCCAGAACAGTACAATTGCTGTAAGATTTATCATTATCCTCCTAGTGATGAGTGTTTTGAGGAGTCAGGAAATTTAAAGAGCTGAAAGATTGAAAAGTTGGAGAACTAGAACCAAACCCATAGTAGGTCAGGTAAAAGGAAGGGGAAAGCAGGAAGGAGGCCAAAAAGAGGAGAGGGCTATAGACAAGTGCCCCAGTTGTAGTGCAAGTCTCATGCTGGCAGAAAGTGTCATTCATAAATTCCTAAAACAGGTTTTTGTTTTTTTTTTTCCTCATTCCGGTCATCTCTGCTCGCTCTGGTTGCCCCGCTCGGTCACCCCGCTCGGTCGGCCCCACTCGCTCCGGCCGCCCCTGTTCGGCCCCACTTGCTCCGGTCGGTTCCACTTGCTCAGTCCCTGCTCTCTCCGGTCCAAGGATTCATTTATTATTATTCTTAAGTACACTATAGCTGACTTCAGACGCACCAGAGGAGGGCGTCAGATCTCATTACGGGTGGTTGTAAGCCACCATGTGGTTGCTGGGATTTGAACTCATCACCTTTGGAAGAGCAGTCGGGTGCTCTTACCCGCTGAGCCATCTCACCAGCCCAAAACAGGTTGGTTTTTTTAAAAATTATTTTTTATGTATATATGAGTACACTGTAGCTGTCTTCAAACACACCAGAAGAGGGCATTTGATCCCATTATAAATGGTTCTGAGCTACCATGTGGTTGCTGGGAATTGAACTCAGGACCTCTGGAAGAGGTTAAGAGAGTCTTAACTTCTGAGCCACCTTTCCAGCCCCCTAAAATAGGGTTCTTAACCCGAAATTTTGGGTGAATAGGTTCTTTATGGAGATCTATTCTTCCTTACAGATGGAACAGTAAACTTCTTTTTCTGTATAAAATAATCGATTTGACCTGGAATCCTTCATCTGATTCTCAGTACAGTGAAAAATGACAAAGGATTATTTCTGGCAAATAGCCTTCTCATATTCAGAAGTGGACAACTGTGTCTTTCTACCTGTTAGACACTCTACCAACTGAACTATATCCAGACTCAGACTTTTGTCTTTTGCTTTCAGCAAATTATAGTCATTGATTATTTTTTTCCTTTGTATTGATAACTAGGGCCTTGGTGTGGTGTTTTAAACTATAGTATGTGAATTGGTTGTTGTATTGGTTTTACCTTCTAGTGGTTAGCTCCTTTCTTTTTTTTTTTTTTTTTCCCCTTGTTCCGGTCAACCCTGCTCGCTCCTGCCAGCTCCGCTCGCTCCAGCCAGCCCCATTCGCTCCCTGCCACCCCTGTACAGCCCGAGCTTGTTCCAGTTGGCCCCGCTCGCTCCAATTGGCTTGTTCCAGTTGGTCCCGCTCGCTCCGATTGGCTCCGCTTGCTCCGGTTGGCCCCCGCTCATTCCGGCCGTCCCCATTCCGGCCGTCCCCATTCGGCCCCACTCGCTCCAGCCGACCCGGCTTGCTCCGGCCGTCCCCGTCAGCCTCGCTTGCTCTGGTTGGTCTCTCTGGTCCAAGGATTCGTTTCTTATTATTCTTCATAAGTACGCTGTAGCTGACTTCAGACACACCAGAGGAGGGCGTCAGATCTTGTTACGGGTGGTTGTAAGCCACCATGTGGTTGCTGGGATTTGATCTCATCATCTTCGGAAGAGCTCTAACCCGCTGAGCCATCTCACCAGCCTGGTTAGCTCCTTTCTTGAAGGAACAAATGTGAAAAGGTGCTGCTGGGAAGTGCAGACTTTCAGGACAACTGAGAGGATACAAGGATTTGTTTCCTTAAACTGAACTAGACAACAAGGAATTTCTTTTTTTTGTTTGTTTGTTTTTCAAGACAGGGTTTCTCTGTATAGCCCTGGCTGACTTGGAATTCACTTTGTAGACCAGGCTGGCCTTGAACTCAGAAATCCGCCTGCCTCTGCCTGGGATTAAAGGCGTGCACCACCAAGCCCGGTTTAACCAGGAATTTCTGATGGAATCTGAGAAGCATTTGTTGCCATGATTGTAAAAGAATTGCTCCTGGCCCTGGAGAGATGGTTCAGCAGTTAAGAGTACTGACTGCTCTTTCAGAGGTCCTGAGTTCATTTCCCAGCAAACACATGGTGACTCACAATGATCTGTAATGGAATCCAGTGCCCTCTTTTGGTGTGTTTAAAGACAGCTGCAGTGTACTCATATAAATAAAATAAATAAATCTTAAAAAAAAAAAAAAAAAGAGCATGAAATGTTCTTGCAGAGGACCCAGGTTCAATCCCCAGTACCCACATGGTGATTCACAACCATTTACAACTCTAGTTCCAGGATCTAACACTCTCTTTTGACCTCTGAGGTCACCAGGCATACATATGGTACATATAAACACAAGAGTTGAAACATACATATATTATGTTGTAACAAAATTAATCTTAAATTTTGTATCTGTATACAAAGATTTTAACCAATGAAACCTTAAACTTGTATCAATAATATACAAACTTTTGTGCCAGTGTAACAAAAGATAACCTCAGTACTGCATCAAAATATAAAGATCTCTTATCAATGTTAGATTATGGCTATAAAATGTTTTTGGTTTAAGAGTAGATTTAGAGTCGGGCGTGGTGGCGCACGCCTTTAATCCCAGCACTTGGGAGGCAGAGGCAGGCGGATTTCTGAGTTCGAGGCCAGCCTGGTCTACAAAATGAGTTCCAGGACAGCTGAGGGCTACACAGAGAAACCCTGTCTCGAAAAACAAAACAAACAAAAAACAAAAAACAAAAAAAGAGTAGATTTAATAGTCTCCTATTTGTCTAGTTTCTTATTTCTATATCCTCAATTTTCTTCTCAACCCCCTTCTTCCCTTACTCTGGTGGTTTGAATATGCTTGGCCTAGGAAGTGGCACTATTTGAAAGTGTGGCCTTGTGGTAGGTGTGGCCTTGTTGGAGGAAGTGTGTCACTATGGGTGTAGGATTTGAGAGCTTCCTCCTAGCTGCCTGAGGATAATAGTCTTCTCCTATTTGCCTTCGGAACAAAATGTTGAACTCTCAACTCCTCCTATGCCATGCCTACCTGGACACTGCCAAGCTCCCACATTGATAATCAACTGACCCTCTGAAACTGTAAGCCAGCCTCAGTTAAATGTTGTTCTTTATAAGAGTTGCCTTGGTCATTATGTGTGTTCACAGCAGTAAAACCCTAAGACACTTACTAAGAAAGGATAGAGAAGAGGAAAGGAAGATAGAAATCCCTGAGTCTAAGCTCCCTATTTTGTTTTCTCCCTCTCCATTACCATTATTATTTGCAGTTTTCCCCTAAATGACAACATATCTATAAATCATAAAATGACCATAACCATCCACCCTAACTTAAGGGACTGGGACTAAGGCTGCCTTATAATTGCTTCCTGCTGAATTGGGGTGAAGAATTCCTGTTTGGGTTCCCAAAAGGAAATTGGAAAAATGGTTAAGTCAAAAGAAAGCTAGCTGGTTGCCGGGCGTGGTGGTGCATGCCATTAATCCCAGCACTTGGGAGGCAGAGGCAGGCGGATTTCTGAGTTCGAGGCCAGCCTGGTTTACAGAGTGAGTTCCAGGACAGCCAGGGCTATACAGAGAAGCCCTGTCTCGAAAAACAAAAACAAAAACAAACAAACAAACAAACAAAAAAGCTAGCTGGTATCATTTGTTGTCCAATCTCCATACTTTGAGAAAGTTCAGAGTTTAACTGATGTCCTGACTGGAATTTCAGATCCTAGAGGACCATGGGCACTGGGTCATGTAGCACAAACACCTGCTCCATGCTAATGAGGTATCTGGATAGTCTGAGCATTTAGCCAATGAGCTTTCCTTCCTGGACATCTGGGATCAGCAGTCCTTTGTGAAGCTGTTCTAGAAGCAAGTCTCTGGAAATGTCATCAGTTTGAGGCAGGATCAATCAGGGAGCTGGTACAGCAGGTTTCAGCATCTCAGCAACCCTGCGAGTGAGTTCTGTCAGGGCTACCCTCTTGGTCTTCCATTCTGTAATATATAAATCTTAGAAGCAATATACACAGTTCTATAAAGACATCTGAATGGAATGTGCAGGGTGCACATATCAATTAAGGATGATTTTCTGCTCTTAGTTTGAACAGGTGAAAAAGACAACTGCCTTTTTTTAGAGGTTAGTTTGATTATATAACCAAACTACAATATAAATCTCTACTCAAGCTATCTGAAAGGATGGCACGATGAATCCTTAGGACTATGCAGCCAATAAGACCCATTGGCTATGTATAGCTGAAGTTCTGGCTAGAGACATTTTTATGTTTTAGCCAGTTTCAGGGCTGTTCCCATGTAGAGGCATCAGCAAATCATGTTACCTATCCTGTTTGGTTTTCTAGATTTTTTTTCTTCCTGTCTGTAGCAGAGACCCCTATCAAATCTGATCCTTATTACTTTGGAAAGATTCCAGAGCCTTTCTTCTTCCCTGTTAACACAAACTTAGAGCTGTCTCTCAAAATAGCATATCCTTTGTCTGGCAGTCTAAAGTCATTCAGAGTATAGATTAATCCAATTTAGTAGCCCCTTTTCTATCTTGGTCTGCTTTATTTTGACCTATCTCGTAGAGAGTTTGTAATACCATCACAACTGTAGAACTTACAACTGCAGTAATTTAAAACAATTAAAATGGTTGTTTTATTGAGACAGGGTGTTTCTGCATAGCTTGGGCTGACTCGGATTTGCTCTATAGATTAGACTGATCTCAAACTCACAAAGAACCTGTGTTCCTGCCTTTGTCTTCCAAGTATTGAGATCAAAGGCCTGGATTTATTTATTATCTATGTACCCTTGATAACATATCAATTCCCATTTTTTCCTCCCATCATTGGAGATGAGTATCTCTGTGGATAAATATGTCTATATCCCCCCCTTCTCTTTATATAATTCAAGATTGATGTGTATTTATTTTTTAAATTATTAAGGATATTTATACTTATTCTTAAACAAAAACCTACATACTATCTTTAATTTAAAAATGTGTCATTCTGAAGTTTAGAGTATCATTTGCAAGAAGCTGAATCTATCATCAGAGGATCCCACTCTGAGTTTATTGTGTAGACCAGACAAAGAACCTTTTATTGGACTAAGGGGAATTATAGAGAGAACATCTTATGTATTATATGGATGCATCACCTATCCATTAAAATGCCTGTAGTCTATGGCTTAGGCAAGAAATAGAAGGTGGGACATCGAGAGGAGAAAGAATTCTGGTAGAGGAGGAGGTGGGAAATTTGTTGGGAAAATGTGATGAAATGAATGTATGGTACCTTGCACAGGTAACCAGCCATGTGGCAGAATGTAGGTTAGAAAACATGGGATATTTTAAGTTATGTTTACGTAGCTATATGGCCAAGGTATTTGTAAATATATTTTGAGTCTGAGTTTTATTTCTGGGAGCATGAGGCTGGAAGGAAGAACCGGGGACAAACTTCAACAATTTGCCTCTATTTCTTAACTCTCCTGGAGCCTTATTATTTATTTATTTATTTTAAAGATTTATTTATGATTATACATGAGTACACTGTAGCTGTCTTCAGACACCAGAAGAGGGCGTCAGATCTCATTAAGGATGGTTGTGAGCCACCACGTGGTTGCTGGGATTTGAACTCATCACCTTCGGAAGAGCAGTTGGGTGCTCTTACCTGCTGAGTCATCTCTCCAGCCCCTGGAGCCTTATTATTATTATTATTATTATTATTATTATTATTATTATTATTATTATTATTATTGTATATGCCTTTAACCCCAGCATTTGGGAGGCAGAGGGAGGCATCTCTTTGAGTTCAAGGTCAGCCTGTTTTACACACTGAGTTCCAGGACAGCCAGAGAGCTATGTAGTGAGACCTTGTCTTTTTTTTTTTTTTTTTTCTGTATATGTGTGTATATTATGTATGTGTGGGTATGTTTGCCAGTGTTTGTTTGTCTATGTGAAGGCCAGAGGTCAACTTCAGGTAGCTTCTTTTATTTAATTAAAAAAATTTTTAATTCTTTTATTTATTTACATTGAAAATGTTGTCCCCTCCCAGAGTTTTTCACCCTATCTCTCTTCCCCTTCACCTCTGAGAGGGTGCCTCCCCCAATCCCCTTTGCTGGGGCATCAGGATTCTCTCCCACTGAGGCCAGACAAGGCAGCCCTCTGCTACATATGGAGGGGAGGAGCTCGGACCAGCGCATGTATTCTTTTTGTTGGTGGCTCAGTCTCTGGACGCTCCCAGAGGTTCAGGTTGGTTGACATTGTTGGTCTTCCGGTGGGATTGCCATCCTCTTCAGCTCTTTCAATCCTTCATCTAACTCTTCCACAGGGGTCTCGAACTCAGCCCAATGGTTGGCTATAAATATCTGCATCTGTCTCAGTCGACTGCTGATAGAGCCTCTCAGAAGACAGCCATACTAGTTAGTCTCCTATCTGCAAGCACAACATGGCATCAGTAGAAGTGTCAGGGTATGGTACTCGCCCATAGGATGGATCCCAAGTTGAGCCAGTCACTGGTCAGCCATTTCTTCAGTCTGCTCCTTTTTTGTCCCATTTCTTTTAGATGGGAACAATTCTGGGTCAGAAATTTTGAAGGTGGGTTGGTGTCTCTGTCCCTCCACTGGGAGCCCTGTCTAACTGCAGGAGGTGGTGTCTCCAGGATCCATCTCCCCACTGTTGGGCACCCCCAGTGAGTTCTTGGATCCTCTCACATTCCACATCTCTGGGACTTTTGTAGAGGTTCCCCCAACTCCCCACCCAGGCAGCTGCATATTTGTATTCATTCTCCTGGCCCTTTGGGCTTCTCTCCTTTTTTCCCCTCATGCCTGATCCTGCTCCCCTTTTCCCTCCCCTCTCCTTTCCCACCCAGGTCCCTCCCTTCAGGTAGCTTCCTTAGGTTACTTTCCACTTGGAGTTTTGAGACAGGCAGGGCTTCACTAAACCCAGGCTTTGCAGTTTGGACTAGATTGTCTTGTCACTGAGTCTAGATTCTTCCTACTGTTGCACCTTCCCCCATACCCGACTAGGGTTGCAGGTGCATGCCACCATGCCCAGTTTTTATTTGGATACTGGGAAATTTTAAATCTTCATGCTTGCACAGCAAGAACTTTACCTACTACCATCTCTCTTAACTCTGCTAGGCAAGCACATTCTACTATTGGATTGTATTCTCAGCCAGCTGTATATTTATTTATCTTTAAAAGGTGAGGTGGAGGTTGAACTTGCTTTGTGGAAGGCTTACTTATTTATGCCCTGAAGCTCTGGGTTTGGTCCCTAGTACTGCCTGAACAAACAAAAAATACAGAGGTCACTCAGGGTTCTCAGACTTTCCAAGACCTTACAGACTTCAAAGGTTGACGGTTGACGGTTGTGGTTGCACTGTACCCTTATCCATGGAAAATGAGGGAGCCTATTTAAAAACAATGTAACCCAGTATTTTTCCTCTAAAGAGTGAACAGAAAGCACCACATGCTTAATGCTCCCTCAAGGCCAGTCTTACCCCTACTAGTAGTTTCCACTATAAAAATACTGCTTACAGAGTGATATCCTGTCATTAACTACCAGGCTACTCCCTAGCTAGGTATTTTCTTTATTTCTGTAATTATATTTTATTTGTATGTATGTAAGTCAGTCTCTCTCTCTCTCTCTCTCTCTCTGTGTGTGTGTGTGTGTGTGTGTGTGTGTGTGTGTGTGATTATCTGTGCAGATGTCCACAAAGGCCAGAAGAGTATGTTAGATTCACTGAAGCAGGAGTTATAGGCAGGCCTTAATTGAGTACTAGGAAACTCTGGAAGAGCAGCGCTTGTTCTTAACTGCTGAGCCACATTTCTCCAGTCCCCCTGAGGTTCATCTTGTTATTCATTCATTGTCATGTCTTTAGCTTCTTGAGCATGCCTCAGTTTCTTTCCTTTTTTTGAAAAAAATTTTATTGGTTTTTAGAGACAGGGTTTTAAGTATGACCAGCCCTGACTGTCCTGGATTCGCTTTGAAGACCAGGCTGGCCTTGAGTTTACAGAGATCCACCTGCTTCTGTCTCCTGAGTGCTGGGATTAAAGGGGTATATCACCATGCCCTGCTTAAGAATACTTCAATTCTGGAAATCATTCATTCATCCAGCAAATTCTTCATTATGTTTATGCATCATAAAATGATGATGCAGGAGAAACTTGAAGTAGTAAAATTGATCTTATAAAGGATTTACTAATAATTTCAGGAGGTAGAGGCAGTCGGATATCTGTATATTTGAGGCCAGCCTGATCTACATAGTAAATTCCAGGACAGCTAGGATTGTTACATAGAGATACCCTATCAAACAAACAAACAAACAAACAAATCCAATTGCTTAGGAAATATTAAGCTATGCAAAGTAGAATTTAGTTAAAGACGCTAGTGTACCTACTAGGCTTGTTAGAAACTGTTAGAAAACTTTGTTCCATAATTGAAGGTTTCTGACTTAAAAGCAACCATTAGGCCCATCCTCATCATGCTCAAGGGTAGTTCAGGGGGCCAGCACAGGGCTAGAACCATAATTGAGTCCTGTTCTGCCTTAAAGTTCCTCAAGTTCTTATTAGGAAAACTAATTCTGCTAAGTGGGCAAGATAGACCTGGCAATGACTCCAAAAAGAACAATATTGGTTAGGTTAGGTTCCCTCCCTCCCTCCCCACTGGTGTACTTAAGAAATAAATCTAGGGAAAAAAAAAGTGCTGGGTGTGGTGGCGCACGCCTTTAATCCCAGCACTCGGGAGGCAGAGGCAGGCGGATTTCTGAGTTCGAGGCCAGCCTGGTCTACAGAGTGAGTTCCAGGACAGCCAGGGCTACACAGAGAAACCCTGTCTCAAAAAAACAAAAACAACAACAACAAAATCTGGGAGCTAGAGAGATGTCTCCATGGTTAAGAGCACTAATTGATTTTTTTTTAATTTATTTTATTTTATTATATGTAAGTACACTGTAGCTGTCCTCAGACACTCCAGAAGAGGGAGCCAGATCTCGTCACGGATGGTTGTGAGCCACCATGTGGTTGCTGGGATTTGAACTTATCACCTTCGGAAGAGCAGTCGGGTGCTCTTACCCACTGAGCCATCTCACCAGCCCAATTATTTTTTTTTAAAAAGATATAAATCCCAGCACTCGGGAGGCAGAGGTAGGTGGATTTCTGAGTTCGAGGCCAGCCTGGTCTACAAAGTGAGTTCCAGGACAGCCAGGGCTATACAGAGAAACCCTGTCTCGAAAACAAAAACAAAAACAAAACAACAACAACCACCACAACAAAAAGATATGATTCTGGCAATATCAAGATACAATTCTGGTGATATCTTGGCTGTGCAACTATCCCATCTGTCCAAGTAGCCAGACTTGAGTTTCCTGTCTTTGTTTAAATTGTTAAAAGTGTAACCTGGAGCTGGGATTGAAAGAAATTTAAGGATGACAACGTATGTGGAATGCATAAGTCTTCTCGTTGGGTGTTAGCCAGAGTCTGGTTCTTGATATTAAAGATCTTTCTTGCACTACAACTCCCTGGCTCCCACCCCAGACAAGGTTTTCTCTGTGTATTCAGGGTTGTCCTGGAGTTTGCTTTATAGACTAGACTGGCTCCAAACTCACAGAGGTCCTTCTGCCTCTGCCTCTGCCTCTGCCTCTCAAAAGATGTGTACCATCACCACCTGGCCATATCCCCCATTTTTTGTTTGATGTTTTTGAGATAGGGTCTTACTATGTGTCCCTGTCTGACCTAGAACACACTGTGTAAACCAGGCTGCCACCAGATTTGTGGCAATCCTCTTGCTTCTGTTTCCTGACTGCTGTGATTACACTTGTGCGTCACCTCACCACATCCAGCATGTTGTTTTGAGACGGAATCTCTCCAGCTGACTCCTGTCTTTCTGTTTGAGCATTCTGAGTTTTGGGATTGCAGTTGTATGAGTGTATGCATGTAATCATCCTCTTGAGTTTTGACAGTTTCAGACTCATTTATTTTCTCATACTACCTTGCAGAATTGTTACTACAGAGAGTAGAAACTCTGAGAAATTAAAACGAGTAGAAATTAAAATATTTCTTTCTTTTTTTTTTTTTTTTTGAGACAGGGTTGTTCTCTGTGTAGCCCTGGCTGTTCTGGAACTCACTCTGTAGACCAGGCTAGCCTCAAACCTGCCAGCCGGGCGTGGTGGCGCACGCCTTTAATCCCAGCGCTTGGGAGGAAGAGACAGGTGGATTTCTGAATTCGAGGCCAGCCTGGTCTACAAAGTGAGTTCCAGGACAGCCAGGGCTACACAGAGAAACCCTGTCTCGAAAACAACAACAACAACAACAACAACAAAAAGAAATCCGCCTGCCTCTACCTCCGAAGTGCTGGGGTTAAAGGCATGCACCACTACTGCCCGCTTAGATGTTCCTGTCTTACGTTTTGTCACATAAGCTTGTACATGACAGAACCAGGGTTTGCTTCTGATTGTGAGCCTTGAAAGCTTGTGCTTTAACTACAGCCACATCTATGTGATGCCTCTTGTCCTGTGTGCCAGCAGGCTCCTCTGTTGTTGACTGATGTCAGTTAGCTTTTATTGAGTGCTTACTATTGTTGAGGCTCTAGAGCTCATCACTCAGTATCCCATTTCAGCCTCTTGTTTGTGTAATAGCACACATGGTAGACTGCTATGCAGGAAGATACCTGGGCATATGCCTGTTGTTAGATTTGTTGAACTCATTTTCTATAAACATTCAGATGGAGAGGTTCCATCTTCAGGCCATAGGATAATGTAGTATGATACAAATACTAAAATATGTATCTCAATACATACAAATACTAAAATGTAACTAAATTAATAGTCATATACTACATTCATGTAGATAGAAAATGACTGTTGGGTTGGAAAGACTATGTTCTGGGAATCCACTAGTTAATAAAATAATACAACTCAGAAATTCCTGGTGTAAATCAAGTAAATGCATGGTAGCAACCTGTTTCTTCTTCCTCTCCATCCTAGGACGTATCATTGAGGAGCCAAAGTGTCTAAAAAGTTTTTCTAGAAATCTAGTGGAAAGTTCTGCTAAGTAATCACTGTGTCACTATTATTTTTTGCCTTTTAAATATAATTATGAGGTATGATACAGGTAACATTTTGCTAACAGTGAATGATTGTGAATTTATCTTAAAAATTTGATTGAGGATATAGATCATGATAGAATGCTTGTCTTATATACATAAGGTTCTGATTTCAATCCTCAGCAAAAATAAAGTTTGATTGGATTAAAGTACATTCCTGTATATTGACCAGCATCGAAGAGTCTTTTTCTCTCTCTCTCACTCACACACACACACACACACACACACACACACACACACACACACACACACACACACACGATTTCTCTGTGTACTCCTAGCTGTCCCGGGACTTACTCTGTAGTCCAGGTTGGCCTGAAACTCAGATTCATCTGCTTCTGCTTCTTAAGTGCTGAGGTTAAAGGCTTATACCACCACTGCCCAGCATTTTTTTTTAAATTATATTTGTATACATCTGAGTGTGTTTGTGTGGTGCCTGCAGAGGCCAGAAGAGGGTGTTAGATTCCCAGGAGCTAGAGTTACTGTAGTTACTAGAGTTACTGGTAGTTGCTGGTTATTGGTAGTTGTGAATCACCACCCAACATAGAGTGTTTGAATTTAGTTTCTCACTAAGAAAATTATGTGCTCTTAATTGCTGATCCATCTCTCCAGCCCCAAAGGCTTTTTATCATAGAAAAAACTTGATAAATCTATACTCCATTGTGTGGCTCTTCCTATGGAACATAGTTGTCTGTATGTAAACCAACCCTTATTTAATGAGAACACAGTTGAAGACCCCCACTCCTAGAGACTTCTGGTGCCTTGCTCATTAAGGTAGGAAAAAAAAAGTGTAAGATGAAAGTTCAGTCTGACAGTCCCTCAAGGCTGTTCTTGAACAAATAAAAAAAGAATAAAGGCTGTGCTTTATTCTCTACTACCATAGATTCAAAGCTATATAAAACATAAAGCAGCCATTGGAGTTACTTGATCTTGTTTAGGAATGTCACTGTTAGGAGGTCTTGGAATAATCCCATACTCTATAAGCCCCTAGGAAGCGTGTGTTAGTGCTTTGCAGAAACTAGATGAAATGTAGAAGGTGCCAGTTGATGAAAGTCTTAATGCTGTAGAGTTGCTGGTCTTACAGAACTTTTCCTCACTCCTCTTATCCTACCATTTCCAAACAACAAAAAAAATTTTTTAAAAATTTAAAAATAGATTTCTTTTTTTTTTTTTTAAGTTTTATGTGTGATATATGTATGTGTACCATTTACATTCCTGGCACCCACAGGGATTCAAAATAGGGTATTGGATCCCCTGGAACTGGAGTTAAAGATGGTTGTGAACCACCATGTGTGTACTGAGAAATGAACACTGGTCCTCTGGAAGGAGAGCAAGTGCTCTTAACCACTTTCCAGCCCCATTAGTATACATTTTCAAAAGCAGATAGGACTGCTTAGATTTTTTTTTTTTTTTTAAAGATTTAAGTACACTGTAGCTGTCCTCAGACACTCCAGAAGAGGGAGCCAGATCTCGTTACGGATGGTTGTGAGCCACCATGTGGTTGCTGGGCTTTGAACTTATTACCTTCAGAAGAGCAGTCAGGTGCTCTTACCCGCTGAGCCATCTCACCAGCCCCCAACTGCTTAAATTTTTAATTTATCACTACACAGTTGACACAGAGATGGGTTCTCTCTCTCTCTCTCCCTCCTTCTCTCCTTTCCTTCCCTCCCTCCCTCCTTTCCTTCCCTCCTTTCCCTCTCTCCTTTTCCTCCTTCCCTCCCTCTCTCCTGTGCTCTCTCTCTCTCTCTCTCTCTCTCTCTCGCTCTTCCTTTTCTTCCCTCAAGCTCACAGAGCTCTGCTTGTATGTCTCCCAACTGCTGGGATTAAAAGCCTTCACCACCACCTCCCAGCTTACACACTGAGATCCCTGGAGCTCACTGAGAGTTCTCTCTCTTGGAATCACTGCTCCTGGCTGATTCTTGTATCTAGATCTTCTGTTTATCTCGATTGCTATGGCAACTAGTGCTATAGAGATGTAGAGACCCTATTGTGACTTCTATAGTGTAAGAATGCCTCCAGAGCCTCTGATTTTATTATCCACCAAGGCTTGATAGGTCTGGCTGTTTCTCTCCAGGCACGGAGTGTTGGGGTGTGCCACCTCCCCCTTTGAGAACACCTTGGGTTGCCCTCTTAACAAAGTTGGCCTTACCAAGGAACAGTCATCTTGGATTGTATAATTTGAATGAGCCAAGGTAGGTGTTTGAGAGATAGGAAGTAGCACCTCTTAGTCGTCTGTGTGTGTGTGTGTGTGTGTAAGTATGTGCACTTGGAGGCTAGAGGTCAACACTGGGTACTTTGCTCAGTCCTTCTCCACCTTAGTTGTTGAAACAGATTCTCTCACTAAACTTGTTGCTCCTTGATTGGGCTAGGCTGGTCAGTGAGCTCCCCCTCAGAGCTGAGGCTAGAGACTCATCACTATTTCTATGTGGGTCATGTGAATCTGAATGCAGGTCCTCGTTGATTTTACCCACTAAGCTGTTTGCTCAGTTTGCTTTTAAAATGGAAGCGTAAGTATTTATATTTCAGAGAGCATAGGGTTATGCTTTTCATCCTGAAACAAACTATAGTTTATTACCTTCCTGTAGGAATAAATGCAGTGTGATACAGGCACCTGTACCTCAGTTTCTGTGTAGCCTGGAGTGTGTGGCAATACTACACTGTCACATGTGTGAACCAGTGAAAACTAGTTGGGGACACAGGAAGAATCTCTTGCATTCTGAATGACTCAGATTTAGTTCAACTTGACTGTCACAGTGTTTCATGTAGCCAAAGCTGGCCTCACATTTACTTTGTAGCCAAGAATGTCCTTGAAGTCTTCCTGCCTCTACCTCTGGAGTGCTAGGATTACAGGGCTGTACCAACATTTTCAGTTTATTCAGTGCTTGGGATTTAACCCAGGTCTTTGTCTGTGCTGGACAAACACTATACAACTGAGCTATAACCCCAGCCAAATTTTGGTCCCCCCCCCCCTTCATTAGACTAAGGAAACAACACAAGGCATCTGCGATTGTTTCATTTTAGCTTTCTTGCTCTCTTTTTTAAGATTTATTTATTTTTATATGCATTGGTATTCTGCCTGCATGTATGTCTATGTGAGGGTACCAGGTCCCCTGGAACTGGACTTTCAGACAGACAACTGGGTGTCCAGGTGGGAGCTGGGAATTGAATCTGGGTCCGCTGGAAGGGCAGCCAGTTCTTCAGTGAACCATCTCTTCAGCCCATTGATTTTAGTTTCTTTATAGTCAGTAGAACACTGCTCAAAAGTACTTTAGCCTGATGGAGTACCCAGATCTGTCATGCTTATGGCCTATGGTCCTCTGTTTTGCCCTACAGGAGAATAGCTTCTAAGGCTTTTTAGTGTTAATAGAGAGGAAAGTACCTGAGAGCTGAGTTTGCATTTTGGAGCCATCTTAATTGTTGATTCTTTCCCTCTCTCCAACCTGAAATGTGATTCTTGTAGGGTCCACTATCAGCTCAGGACACCCCAAGACCAGGTTCTCAGCACAGAGATTTATTTGCCCTAGAGGGACAGAGGGCAAGGAATAAGAGACAAAGACAGGAGATGGAGGACAGGGAGAGGGGGAAGGGATATTTGTCTTAGACAAAAGGCTGCCTCTGAATAGAAGACACAGACGTAGCCCATAGGAGAATGGCAGTTTATAAAGGTAAAGGGGAAACCCTGTGTTAGGATGAGGTGTTTAATTTTAACTGGGCATGTTAATTAAGTGAGCCAAAGGGGAGTTTTGATTGCTGGACTTCAGTTCTTTGATAGCTGGGACTTGGTAGTCAGCCTCAGGAGGAGGAAGTGGCCAAGTGAGGAGGGAATAGACATTGGTGGCTAGGTAGTACTTTATTTAGCTAGGCAGAGAGAATGAGGGAGAAGGGCAGGGCCTGCCAGAGCCAGCTTTGCCATGTTCCGATGGGCTATAGTTTCTTCAATTCTCAGTTCTTTTTAAAAAATACTTTAAAGAAATTCTTCCCGGGCTTGAAAAACCAAAAAAAAAAAAAAAAAAAGAATACTAGAAAATGTACTGCCAAGGACTAACCTACCCTGTGCATTTAGCTTTCTTGCTACTTAGCCAGATTTGTGTGTTTTTATCACTGGGTCTTTACTTTTCCTGGCTTTCCTGCCTGATCTTGCTCTTGATAAAGCAAGAGGTTAATAGTCATCTTTTCAGTGAACTGTGGAGTTGAACTTCAACAAATCAAATGAGCGTAGAGTGAAATTTATGTAAAAAGAGTGAAACTTGTATTAGATTTCCTGTGGAGTGACAGTGTCAAGAGTTCAGAGACCTTGGCCCATTTATTATAGAAACTCAGAAACTGTTTATCGAGATAACGTGCTCTCCATAGGGTGTTGAAAGGCCCCTATTATCAAATTCTTGTTGGGTTAGAATTGATTTAGCTGTCTGTTGTCCTAGCACCCAACACAGCTAACAATTAAACTGAGCCAGCTCAAAGAATGCCATCTGGTGTGGGCATTCTTTCCTGCCTTGGGAACATGAAAAGGACATTGCCATTTCTTCACACTACAATAGAAGGGCTGAGTTTTCTGGTATGACGTGTCTAGAATCATATGAATTGGTTGGATTTCTCATACGTCCTTCCTCATTGTTCCACAGTTGTCCAGTTGCTATTTCTTAGTTTTTGTGCTGTTTGGTAAAGGATCTCATGTATCCCATGCTGGCCTTGAACTCTTTTTTTTTTTTTTTTCTTCTTTGAGACAGGGTTTCTCTGTGTAGTTCTGGCTGTCCTGGAACTCACTCTGTAGACCAGGCTGGCCTCGAACTGTGAAATCCACCTGCCTCTGCCTCCCAAGTGCTGGGATTAAAGACATGTGCCACTACTACCCGGCTTAGTTAATTCTTTTTAAAATTATTTTAATTACTAGGGGAGGAATTTGGTGTGCTTTGTATGGGTGAATATAGGCTTGTTTGGGAATTGGTTCACTCACCAACCCACAATGATTTTCAGGCTCATGATCAAAACAATTTTACCCTGTTTATGTGCAATTCTTACAAATGCTAGATTTTATTCTCCCCCACCCCTCTTGGCTGTTTTGTATTGTTTTCAAATAGGGTCTTGCTATACAGCTCAAACTGTCTTTGGCTTTTCTGGCAGTCTTCCTGTTTGCACTTCTCATATGCTGGGATAACAGGCATACACAAATGCTAGACTTTAAATAGTGCTAAAGAGTCCAAGTTACTCTCCATGCTGCCTTCAGGAACTGGGTTTATTAAGTTGGTCATTTCCTGGTTGTTCTGGCATGGTCTGAAAAGTTCACCCAGGAATGCCTAATCCTAATTCCATTTCCTAAGGTTGATAGTGTGATCATTCCACAATGTATGCATGTTTAAAATCATCACATTGTGTACAATAAATATATGTAATTATTTGTCAACTAAAACTTTGAAGGTAAAGAGAAAAAAGAACCAGATCTGAAGTTAAAATCTAATCTTATACTGGCCAATTTAGAGTCATGGTACCCAATTGCACACCCAACACATAACTTTCATTTAGCTTGTATTTCCAGTGCATTCTGTGTGCACATTGTAATAGTTATAATGTGGGAGCTGCTCGCTCGCAGCCCGAGACACTGCTGCTTTTTTTTTCGGGGTTCTGCTTTAGGCTGCTGGATGTCTGATCTCTGGATAACTGAGGTGTTTCTGTACATGGATTATCTGTGTTTTTGAGCGCTTTGCTGCAAGGGACCGCTACCTGTGCGACCTGAATATGACTTGGTTTGCATAGGTCTCACGGGCTCCGGGAAGACCAGTCTGTTGTCCAAGCTCTTCAGTGAAAGCCCGGAGAACGTTGTGTCGACCACAGGTTTTAGTATAAAGGCAGTGCCATTCCAGAATGCCATTTTGAATGTAAAAGAACTTGGAGGAACTGACAATATCTGGAAATACTGGAGCCGCTACTACCAAGGATCTCAAGGGGTAATATTCGTATTAGACAGCACCTCTTCAGAGGATGACCTAGAAACTGCTAGGAATGAATTGCACTCTACTCTCCAACACCCACAGCTATGCACTTTACCCTTTTTGATATTAGCCAAACAAGACAAGCCAGCAGCTCGCTCAGTACAAGAGTGGTCTGAGCTTCATGATCCAGATGCAGAAGACTGAGAGAATGAAATGTAATATATTCCTGAAGCCTTGGTACAGACCTGGGCAAGAACAGACTCAAGGAGAATTCACAGTCTAGAGTCAAGTCAAGTCTTACGGTCCCAGCACTAGAGATAAAATAATAGATCACTTTGAGCTAGAGGCTACCCTGGGCTACGTAGTGAGTTCCTGGGCCACGGATTGACACTCTGTCCCAAAGTAATAGCAAATCAGAAAATGTCCAAACTCCCGGAGATGGCTGACCACACCTTCTACACCCTTCTGTTCATCTTCCTCTCTTGTAGATTCCTTCCTGCCCTTCACCCATTTGTTTGAACTCACCTAGTTACTTAAATCTCATTTTTTAAATTTAATTTAAAAACTAAGGACTGAGGCCAGGCAGTGGTGGCGCACGCCTTTAATCCCAGCCCTTGGGAGGCAGAGGCAGGCGGATTTCTGAGTTCGAGGCCAGCCTGGTCTACAGAGTGAGTTCCAGGACAGCCAGGGCTACACAGAGAAACCCTGTCTAGAAAAAAACAAAACAAAACAAAACAAAAAACCTAAGGACTGGGCTAGAAAGATAGCAGTTAAGAAAACTGACTGCTCTTGCAAAGGTCCTTAGTTCAATTTAGCAACCACATGGTGTCTCACAACCATCTGTAATGGAATCCATTGCCATCTTCTGGTGTGTCTGAAGACAGCTATAGTGTACTCAAAAAAAAAAAAAACTAAAAAAAAGACAAAAAAAAAAACAGTTATAATGCAGGTTGGAGGCTATGAGGTGTGCTGATAAACTGAGTCTGAGGGAAATCTTCATCTGCTGGGTAGGAAGCTTCTTGTTTAACTGGAGGTGGTCACATATAGGGCAAGATGGTGCCAGTTCAATATAGGAGTGAAATCTTGAACTGTAGACAGCCTTCTAGGAAGTAGACAGGGACTCACAGTGACACTAAGTCTGATACCGAGCAGAAATCCATTCAGAGGGAATTGTGATCAAGTCTTGGTGAGGAATACTTAGAGCAGCCACTTAGCCTCCTTCCCCATATTAGAGAATAACAGTAACTTATATTGTGGACATAAATTCATTCATTGTTTCTGAGTGTCACTACTCAATGAATCAGGATTACAGCATTGTCTCATTCCAGGGAGCAGGTCACCCTGCCATTCCTTTTCTGTGTTCAGAATAGAATGAGTACAAGAAGTCTTTATTATTATTTATCATCAGATGGGAAATGAACCATGATATAGTCCTTAGGTTACATTTCTGCTAGGCAGCAGTGCTCTGAATTACCTGGCCTTGTGAAATTTTTGGAGCTAGTCTCCATGAAGGAGAGTTTCTTTGAATAACATGTTATTTCAGAAAGTCATGGTGCCTTTGCAGTGATTTACCAGGAGCAGTGTCTTTGAGGTGGATGTTCTAGATCTGCTGGGTGGTCTGTAGTAACCTCTTGCTAGAAGTCTCTGTGATAGGAACTTGCTGCTTCACTCAAATCAGGTATTAGCATGAAAACTGTAGCTGATTAAAAACAGCTGGCTGCATGAGAATATAGAGTAGCAGTCAGTTTTTTAAAAGGGGAGGGTGCACAGAAGTGTCCTTTCTGGAACTTGTGATAGCAGAAGGGCCAAGGACTGACTTTCTTGTTGATTAGTTCAGGAAATTGATTAACTAGTTTGCTTATACCATCCAATTCCTATCTCTGGGTTTCATTCTTACCCTTTCCTTTTTTTCTTTCTAATAGGATTTTTCTAATAGGATTTTTTTCTTTCTAATAGGATTTATCTCTTTCCCTTTTTTTTCTTTCTAATAGGATCATGCTACATAAAAGAAACAGCTAGTTGGCTAGGTTGTTCAACTAAAACTATGACTGAAGAGTTTTCCAAATTTCCTACCAGTATTAGTGTACCTATATACTGATATAATCCATGCTGGGCAAGAACTGTACCTCTGAGCCACACCCCCAGCCCTGTAGTATGCAGTTGTGTATAGTTGTAGTCAGTGGTTTGGCTGAAGCGAGGCTGGAGGATTGAGATTGAAAATAATCTGGATGGGCGGTGGTGGCACACGCCTTTAATCCCAGCACTTGGGAGGCAGAGGCAGGTGGATTTCTGAGTTTGAGGCCAGCCTGGTCTACAGAGTGAGTTCCAGGATAGCCAGGGCTATACAGAGAAACCCTGTCTCGAAAAAACAAAAACAAACCAATAACAACAACAACAAAAAAAAACAAAAAAGGAAATTATCTGGGCTAAACTGGACATAGTGGTGCTCACCTTTAAAGCAGAGGAAAGTGGATCTCTGTGAGTTCAAGGTCAGGTTGGTCTACACAGTTCCAGGATGGCCAGAGCTACATAGTGAGATGATCCCCCCCTTAAAAAAAAAAAAAGAAAGAAAAGGAAAGGAAAGAAAGAGAGAAAAGAAAAAAGAAAAGAGCTTAGCCTGAGCTACATTGCCAGACCCTCTATAGGTCAGGCTGTTTTCAGTCTCAAAGTAAGATACATACTGTATCTTTCCTTTCCTCTGCCCTTTTATAGGCCTTGAACTTTATCTAGCCAAGGATAATCTGGAACTCCTGCCCCTACTTCAAAAGTACTAGGGTTATAAGCATGTGCCATTATACCTCTCCCTCCTTCCTTCCTTCCTTCCTTCCTTCCTTCCTTCCTTCCTTCTTTCCTTCTTTCCTTCTTTCCTTCTTTCCTAACTACCTACTTGGCTTAGAGAGTGTTTTGGTTTTTTGTTTTGTTTAACATCAACAAGGCTTTATAGAAAGTCCAGTGTCCAGAGTCCTGGAGCAAAATAGTTGAAAAGATAGCTGTAGCCCTTTCTTGGAGCCAGACTTCAGTCTGTTTTCATCGGCTGTAAAGACCAAAGCAGGGGCTAGCAGATGGTAAGATTGAAAAGGATGGTAAGTGGGGATGGCTTTGGGGATGGGGGGACCACACAAATTAAGTACTCAGAATATGAAAATGGTGAATGGGTACCAACGAAAGCCAACTTTTCCTTTTCCTTTTTTTTTTATTTTTTATTTTTTTGGTTTTTTGAGACAACAGGGTGTCTCTGTGTAGCCCTGGCTGTCCTGGAACTCACTTTGTAGACCAGGCTGGCCTCGAACTCAGAAATCTGCCTGCCTCTGCCTCCCGAGTGCTGGGATTAGAGGCATGCACCACCACGCCCGGCTTCCCGCTCCAATCGGCTCCGCTTGCTCCGGTTGGCCCCGCTCGCTCCGGCCATCTCCGTTCAGCTCCGCTCGCTCCAGACAGCCCTGCTCGCTCCGGTTGGTCTCTCCAGTCCAAGGATTCGTTTCTTATTATTCTTCATAAGTACGCTGTAGCTGACTTCAGACGCACCAGAGGAGGGCATCAGATCTCATTATGGGTGGTTGTAAGCCACCATGTAGTTGCTGGGATTTGAACTCATCACCTTCGGAAGAGCTTACCTGCTGAGCCATCTCACCAGCCCCCTTTTGTATTTTTAAAAGATGAAAAAAGTCTTGTTGCTTAAGAAAACTACACTCTAGAATGAGCATTTAGTAACTGATAAAACAGGAATTATTCTTAGTCACTGCTATCCATTGTAACAATGGGGGTATCATTGTACAAGTATCATTTGCAGAAGCATTGAAGTGATAAACAGTATTAGTGTTATTTTACTGTCTTATCTACCTCTCTGCATGGTGACCCTTGCTGCATGGTGACCTTTGTGGCTGTACTCATCCCTGACATTACCATGTTATACTCTGAAAAGCAGGGAATCTGCAAGATGTTTAGCTTTGTCTTCAGCATCATGGTGTAACCTAGAAGCCCTGGAACACCTCACTGCACTGTACCCTTCTCTCTTATGAGTAGCCAAGGGCTCTCATCTTTGCCTTGTGGCTGTCACTGAGAGAGCAGAAGCATTTCTTGTCTGTTAGGGTCCCCAGAGGTGTGGGGCATAGCCTCCTCAACTTTCACTGCTCCTCTGCCCTCCCCCTTCCACCTCCTTTCCTGCCCTTTTTTTGTGCATTTGGTTTTTTGTGTGTTTGTTTGCTTTCGTGGTCTTAATAAGAGACCAAACCTACTCCATCTTGGGACCAGCCTCCATCTTAAAAAAAAAAAAAAAAAAACAAAAAACCAAAAACCTGAGAACTTGTTGACCTGTAGCAGAATCCAAGTTCCCAAATTCCAGAAAGGATCCCATGTCTTGTCCTTGGTCCATATCCCAGTACTCCCTAGCTATTTCCTAGCAACAGCTAATCAAAGATTAGTCTGATTGTCTGAGATATACTTTCAGACAGTTTGTGATTGTTCACGGTCTTGCTTCAGGATACCCACCTGTCAGCTTACAATAGTTAATCTATTAGATGCCTGCCTGCCAGGCTAGACACCCCCTTCCCATCCTACTGTGTCAGGGTTGGGTTGGAGGAGAGCCCAAGCCTGAGCTTGTAATAAAGAGACCCTAATGTGATTTGTGGTCTTTTGGGGTTCATGAACACTTCTGGGCATAACTGTAGGTAGCCCTGATGGGCTGGAACTCAAATTATAGACTTGGCCTTATAGACTGGCCTTGGAGTTGCAGTGATCCTTTGTTTCTGTAAATCCACACTAGTTCTTTGCAAATCCTTAGAAGGCCCATGTAAGAGTCACCCTACAGTTAACAAAGCTTGCCTCAGCCCCTCATGAGGAAATCTGTTTTTTCTTTTTTTTTTTTTTCCCCTCGTTCCGGTCAACCTTGCTCGCTCTGGTCTGCCCCACTCGCTCCGGCCAGCCCCGTTCACTCCGGTCGGTCCCACTTGCTCTCTCCGGTCCAAGGATGATTATTATTCATAAGTATGCTGTAACTGACTTCAGTCGCATCAGAGGAGGGTGTCAGATCTCATTACGGGTGATTGTAACCTCCATGTGGTTGCTGGGATTTGAACTTAACACCTTTGGAAGAGCAGTCGGGTGCTCTTACCCGCTGAGCCATCTCACCAGCCCATGTTGTTTCTTTAATCTGCTGCACCGACAGTCTCAACTTTGAACCCTTATGTTGTCCTGGAAGCCACTCTACATTCTACTTTTGTTTTTTGTTTTTTTCGAGACAGGGTTTCTCTGTGTAGCCCTGGCTGTCCTGGAACTCACTCTGTAGACCAGGCTGGCCTTGAACTCAGAAATCTGTCTGCCTCTGCCTCCCAAGTGCTGGATTAAAGGTGTGTGCCACCACCTCCTGGCTACATTCCTTTTTTTTTTTTTTTTTTTTTTTTGGTTTTTCGAGACAGGGTTTCTATGTGTAGCTCTGGCTGTCCTGGAACTCACTTTGTAGACCAGGCTGGCCTCGAACTCAGAAATCTGCCTGCCTCTGCCTCCCGAGTGCTGGGATTAAAGGCGTGCGCCACCACACCCTGCTTACATTCCATTTTTGATGACCATCTGCCTTTACATTCTGATGGACAATTCTGTGTACCATAGTTCAGAAGAATGTATGCTTTGGAGTCAAGCAAACGTTGTACTATGTAATTTTTTTTTATTTCACTCTCATATTTCATTAAACCTCAATCAGAATGCAAGTAGAAGACCTGGCTTATTGGCACATATCTGTAATCCAGTACTGGGGAGGCTGGGGCATTAAGATTATCACAAGTTTAGTTTGGGCTACAGATCTATTTCAAAAATGCTCAGGAGATGCAGATGTATGTTTATTAAAAAAAGGGGGGGGGGCTGGAGAGATGGCTCAGTGGTTAAGAGCACTAATTGCTCTTCCAGAGGTCCTGAGTTCAATTCCCAGTACCCACATGATGGCTCATAACCATCTGTATAGCTACAGTGTACTCATATACATTAAATAAACAAACAAACAAATAAATGAATGAATAAATCTTAAAAAATACTTAGTGCTCTTCTATCTTACAAAAGGCTGGGATTCAGGTCTCAACACCCACACAGTGACTCACAACCATCTGTAACTCCAGTTCCAAAGGATTCTCAATATCCTCTTCTGACTTCTCTGGGCACCAGGCATGCACATGATACACATAAATACATGCAGGTAAAACACTTGTATGTATATATTAGGTTAAAAGAAATCCACTTAATTTTTTTTGAGGACTGTGCTGAGCAAACCACACACTACTCTAAAAACCCAAAAGATGGCAGATAGGTGAAGAAGTAATATGTACTAATAAGATCCTGTGTGTGGGGGGGAGATATGATGTTTTTGATACATTTTGTTTTTGTTTTCTCTCTTTCCAAGGGCTTTGGCTTTCCCTCCCTCCCTCCCTTCCCTCCCTTCCCTCCCTCTCTCCCTCCCTTTCTTCCTTCCGTGTAGTCTTTACTGTCCTAGAACTTGCTCTGTAGACCAGGTTGGCCTCAAAATCAGAGCTCCATCTGCTTCTGCCTCCCAATTGCTGGGATTAAAAGTGGGTGCCATCACTGCCCAAGCTTCCAAGGGTGTTTTCTACAGTGCCGGACATTTGAACCCAAGGTCTCACACATGTTAGGCAAGCACTTTACCCTGAGCTACATACACTCCTACCTTATGGGCTGTTCTTACACCTAATTGTCTCCCTTGTGAAAAATGCTCAGTAAACAAGTGCTGATTGAGGTAGAAAATTTCTTCTTTTCCTTGGCCCAGTTTGGCCAGATATGGCTTGAGTTGGAATTTTTGTCTTTATGACTTTATGCCTTTCTTAGTTGGTGCTATTGCATCACACTGCTTATCTAGAAAGTTCCCCATGGGCGCCCCCTTTATATACTGCTAGAGTAGAATAGTCTCCAGGGATGGAGGATGATGTTATCATGTTATGGGATTGTACTTTTCTTGCTGATGAAAGCTCAGCCTTGAAGTAGGCATGGGAATTAGTCAGCTAGTTAATTATTCTACATACCCGGCAGAGTACAGACTAGGCTGGGTACAGTTTGCTAGGTGACTTATTTGAAGATACGTCAGGATTGTTGAGTTGTTCTATTCTACAGTGGAACTGTTAGGCACAGTCTGGCTTAACTAAATTCTTGTCAATACTCTGTTCTCATTCTTTTCATCTGGCAGCCCACATAGGTAAAACTGTATGGTAAAATGGAAGCTTTGCATTGCTTATGGACTGAGAGCTCCTGAAGCTTTTATCTTTTTTTTTTTTTTTTTAATGTAGCTTTCTTTTATGTCTTTGGTAGCTTTTTATTTATGTATAATTTCAAACATGCAGAAAAAAGATAAGCCTAGTGTGAAGAACTTCTGTGTTCCTTTTAGCCAGACTGTCACCACTTTTGCCTTCTTGTTTCACATCCATAGATCCATCTGAAGTGCTGACGGTAGTTGCAGATAGCATCCCATTTACTTCTGAATGCCAGTGTGTATTGCCTAAGAGCAAAGCATTATTATAACCCACTGTCCATCTTCAGATTTGTCCATATTCTGAAATGCTCCCTGTAATGGCAGAGCTTTGAGGTACAGGGCTGTCTCCTCTGTTATGTTGGCTTACATCAGAAAAGGTTACTCAATCATCAATTCCTTGTATTTCTACAGGACCAGAGTGAGGGTAGCACAAACTACTCAGCCACAATGTCTTCAGAGGTGGAGACCTCGGAGGGAGTAGATGAGTCAGAGAAGAAGAATTCTATGGCACCAGAAAAGGAAAACCATACCAAGTGAGTGAGAGCAACTGGCTGCTGCTTCTCAGGAGGCCTCCGCACCTATCCTGTCAGTGTGCCTGATTCAGTCTGTTGATGGTACTAGGAAATGCTCATCAGCACTGAGCTGTATAGATGTTTGGATACTAGCCCCTCTGCGCATTGTTCCTTAGCTTCTCATTAGAGTCTTGTCACTGGCTAAGTTATTTCTTATATCTTACTACATTTGCTAATAAACCAGTTTTTAGGATGTGGGGTGATGTAAAATGATCTAAAAAAATTAGTGTGCAGAGACTAGACCACAAGAAACCAAAATTTTCTCATGCTAACAGATGGAGTGTATAGATACACAGGTGCCCTTCCTAGGTTCCATTGTACTTAGGATGATACTTTTCTTCCGTATACATTTGTTGATGTAACTTTATCCTGAGTAATTCTGTTAAATATAAAACTGGTGGACACAGTGGATCTCTGAGTTCAAGGCCTTCCTGGTCTACAGAGTGAGTTTCAGGACAGCCAGAGCTACACACAAACCCTGTCTTAAAGACAACAAAAGGGAGGGAGGGAGGGAGGGAGGGAGGGAGGGAGGGAGGGAGATTGATCGAGGTCTCTGCCTCTCACTTATCTTATCTTCCCACACCTAGGCCCATCCACATGAAAGGCAGCTCTTTCTGGGATAGATTGTAAGTTTTGGTTCTTCAGCCACTAGGTGGCTACAGAAGCAAAGCATCGTTCATTTGGGTGCTAACAGACACCAATCCAGGCACTTTTGAGGAAACCATAGTAAACTTCATGTCCACTGAGTTTTTGTGCCAGATTGTCACATCTCGCCCTATTCTCAGCTCAGTTACTCATGTTGGACTGAAATAGTGTCTGAGCAGCTCCTGCTTCCAGTCTCTATCTTGGGCCTAAACTGTCTTTTGCCCTTTAGTTCTTTCTGGAGAACTGGAAAGGGCTACTGTTTCACGCAAAGTTCATCCCCCACAGAATGGCAGACCTTTCTGAGCTCCTGAAGGAAGGGACCAAGGAAGCACATGACCGAGCAGAAAATACCCAGTTTGTCAAAGACTTCTTGAAAGGAAACATTAAGAAGGAGCTATTTAAGGTTTGTGTCCCTCAGTCAGATGGGGTTGGGTTCTAATCTTTAATAAGAGGTGGGAGGTGGGGTGGTCAGCTGAGGAAGTTGTCCTGCAACCACTCAAAGAAAGAAGCTGCTGGGTCTTTTCTACTTTTTCTTGGAGATAGTCTGGCTGGCTACATAGTCCATATAGGCCCTAACCCTGGTTCTTCATCCTTACCTTCCTGAGTACTGGAGATGAAAGGTACGTGCCACCCTGCGCAGCCATATATTTGTTTTCCTGGTGTTAAGCCATGGCTATCCTAGCATAAATGGAGTAACAAAAATATATTTGCAAATATTCACTAGAAGCTTCCTAGGTGTATTAAAGTAGCTAAATATATTTAAAAAGGGTCACAGTTGGGTCTTTGGGAACTGGACAAGTAGCTTGTCTTGAGCCATTCTTAAAACGTGGTGGTGGTGGTTGGGGGTACTGGAGAGATGGCTCAGAGGTTTAAAGCACTGTCTGCTCTTCCAGAGGTCCTAAGTTCAATTCCCAGCAACCACAAGGTGGCTCACAGTTATCTGTAATGAGATCTGATGCCCTCTTCTGGCATGCAGATAAAACCCCTATTCATTCATATTCATAGATAGATAGATAGATAGATAGATAGATAGATAGATAGATAGATAGATAGATAGCAGATAAAACCCCTATTCATTCATATTCATAGATAGATAGATAGATAGATAGATAGATAGATAGATAGATAGATATAGATATAGATAGATATAGATAGATATAGATATAATCTTAAAAAAATAAAAACATGGTGGGTTCTAGAGCTGCTGGCTTGGCTTATAGCTCTCTTCCACAATCTTCCATCACACTCACAG
The DNA here is from genome assembly GCA_902729485.2 of Mus minutoides. Taxonomy (NCBI): domain Eukaryota; kingdom Metazoa; phylum Chordata; class Mammalia; order Rodentia; family Muridae; genus Mus; species Mus minutoides. Next base: position 5,857,458 of record LR756420.1, read on the forward strand.
CTGGCCACCACTGCACTTTACTTCACATACTCAGCCCTTGAGGAGGAAATGGATCGCAACAAGGACCACCCAGCCTTCGCCCCCTTATATTTCCCCACGGAGCTACACCGGAAGGCAGCACTGATCAAGGACATGGAGTATTTCTTTGGTGAAAACTGGGAGGAGCAGGTGAAGTGCTCTGAGGCTGCCCAGAAGTATGTGGATCGGATTCACTATGTAGGGCAAAATGAGCCAGAGCTGCTGGTGGCCCATGCTTATACTCGTTACATGGGGGACCTTTCAGGGGGCCAGGTGCTGAAGAAGGTCGCCCAGAGGGCACTAAAACTTCCCAGCACTGGGGAAGGGACCCAATTCTACCTGTTTGAGCATGTGGACAATGCCCAGCAATTCAAGCAGTTCTACCGTGCCAGAATGAATGCCTTGGACCTGAATTTGAAGACCAAAGAGAGGATTGTGGAGGAGGCCAATAAAGCCTTTGAATATAACATGCAGGTATTACTACTGGGCACTGATCATGGAACCTGATCTATGGATGCATGAGTTTGATCCTTTTAGCAGTAGAGTCAAAGCCAGAGATTTCTTGAGAGGCTATTGGTATTATGACAAATAAGCTCCTACATGCCCTAGAAAAAGGTGAGGGAACCAGTTAGCCATCAGGGAGCATGGAGCAGTGGCTCCCAGGAGGCCTGGCTTGAGGCCCATAACTAACTAGTGCTGGAAAGGGCAAACCCCCAGCATTTGAAAAGTCTGAAATAGACCTATTTCCCTCTATTTCACTACAGGATGTCAGGGTTGAGGAATGGATAGTTTCCTCATTTTGTAGCAAATATTGATATATATAAGTCTCAGGTAGGGCTGATCTTACAGAAGCCATTTCTGTCCCTAGTACCTCATTGTTGGGAGAGGATAGCTGTGGGCACTCAAGTCGAGTTGTTATCAGCAGTCACTTGAACTCCCACTAAGACATGCAGGATAGTGTTCACTTTTCTGGCTTGATGTTCAGCTGGTTTGCAGTCCTCATCAGGTGTATCTGGGCTCTAGCTTCTCCATGGGTGATATGTAGAGTATAAATTCTGAGTCTCCTTAGTTTAGGGATAGCCTCTGATGATTTCTGTTCCTCAGATATTCAGTGAACTGGACCAGGCTGGCTCCATGCTTGCAAGAGAAGCCCTGGAGGATGGGCTCCCGGTACATGATGGGAAGGGAGATGTACGTAAATGCCCCTTTTATGCTGCTCAGCCAGACAAAGGTAGGTTGTGGGTCCTGAACTAACATTTCTGGAGCGGGTATATCATTGCCTTCCATTGATACCATGTCTTATGTTGTGTTGCATGCAGGTACACTAGGAGGCAGCAACTGCCCCTTCCAGACAACCGTGGCTGTGCTGAGGAAGCCTAGCCTGCAGCTCATTCTGGCTGCCAGTGTGGCCTTGGTAGCTGGACTCTTGGCCTGGTACTACATGTGAAGGACCTGTCATGTTGTTTGCATCCTACTCCAAGTGACCTGTACCATCCCCATCTCCACCTCTGCCTAAAACTACCACCTCAGGTGACTTTTTTAATGCTGAGTTTGAGAAAACAAGCAACCAATAAAAGCCAGACACTAAAGCCTCTGCCTAACAGCATCTTCTCTGCAAGCCAGGTATACACCAGATAAAGGCCGTCACTCTATTAACAGCCAGTGCTCTACTGCAGGTCAGTCTTGGACTTCTGATCTGGCAGTGCTCCAGGACTTTTGCCATTTAGGAGGCCTGGGTACATTGTTTTCTTAGCAGTACTTGGAATGGTCATTGCCATGCTGGGAGTGAGATGCCCATATACACAGGGTTTGTGGGAAAGGGTCATGCCAGCTGATGATGGCTCAGTTTTCTAGGCCTTTTGACAGTCTTTTGGAGTGGAAGCTATGCATTCCTGCCTCCAAAGTCTAAAGAGCTTATTTTGCATAACCAGGATCTCCCTAATAAGTCTATTAGCCTGGTCTGTCTCAACTGACTGGTATACCTGCCACAGCACTCTAAAAACAAACGCCACACACTTCCCTCCTTCCTGGGATAGGATAGAGTCCCTCAGAAACAGCGGTGCGTTGCATATAAATGGACATCCTCTTTCATGACACTCCTTGCCAGTTTCTTAGCACCTTCTATTTCCATGTATTCATGCTAAACACTATAAATATCCTTATATCTGCTTGGACCTGTGATTTTCCTAACTCAAAATCTTTGAGGTTTCTTATTTCAAAAGCACATACTTAGATTTAAACAATGCATGATCTAAAATAGAAATATGAAGTTAAATATTTTTATTAGTAGGAATCTATTCCTATAAAAGTCTTTGTGTGAAAAAATGGTAGAACATCAGGGAAACTCAAAAAGACTTGAGCCCACCACCTTCACAGTTCAGAAGATTGACTTTTCCAAGAACTGAGTGTTGAGACTTCAGTGTGTCATCTTCAGATTATCAGGTCTTAGTCCAGGACGAAAGAGCAATAGCTATAGGTTAGGAGGTCACTAAGCTAGGATGGGGCTCCAGTTCTCAGGTTCTGCAGCCTGGACATCTAATTATGCAAACTGTATAAACCAATGCCCTGGCCCAGAACAGCTGGGTTCCCCCAGGGCAGAGTCTATATATAATTCTGGTTTGGTGTAATTGGGTTCTTAAATGTGTTGTTTCCCAGGCCCAGGCTCCTGCCTGCCACTAGACTACCTGTAGTCCCACCCTGTCTCTCAGAAAAGAAGGAAGCCAGGCAAGACAGCAGAGGCCCAGGGCAGGGGAGTGAAAGGGCCATTTAATGAAACTACAAACTGCAACCAGGCCACAGTTCACAGTGATAGGAGGCCATGCAGTGTGAGAGACCAGGAGAGGGACAGCAGCAGGATACAGCGTCCACACGGGCATATTCACAGACCATTCAAGAAATGGACAGGTTTGGGTTTACACCCTGGGCACGACTCATGTCCCTAGGATACTCCCACCACTTGTGACTTCTTCCTGGTCCCCAGCCCAGTGCCACAGCTATTCCTACTGAGGAGCTCCAATATGGAAGCACGTCAACTATGGCAAACAGGCTGGCACTTATTCAGAGACCGATGAGCCTGCAAGGAGGCACTTCTGACCTGCCACGTCACAGACTACCAGGCAGAAGCTGCACCCCACAGCACAGACACAGAAGGGACAGGACATGGGCATTCATTCCTTCCAGTCCCAGAAAATACAGGGGTTCACAGAGGTGTGGCCAGAAAGGAGCTCTGCACACTGACTGACTCAAAGAAGCTAGTAAGAAAAGGGGCAAATTCTTGGTTACCAGAGCTTTAAATAGCCCAGGATCCTCTTTGCCTCATACCAGGCAGCTCTTGAGTGTTTCCATACCTGAGAGTTCTGACGTCCAGGGCTGGCAGTCATTCTTTCTTTCTTTCCCTATCTTGGTACCCCAGACAAGAAGCCCCACTTAAACCCAGGCCTTAAGACCCTGTCTTGCTTGGGTCCACTTAACTTTAGATGACACTCTGACTTCATTCCAGCAGGTCAGCAACAACTGTGGTTCTAGGTTCTACCTTCAGTGTAGGCCCTAGTCTGGGGACCTGTTGATGCCTCTGGGTGCTTTTGGTCCCAGGAAGAATAAGGACCAGCCTGGACCTTGTACTTATACAGAAAAGGAGAAATGAGGGCCCTAGTAAGAGCCTCTCTAGCTTATCTTCTGAATTGCAAATGTCCAAGCAACACACAAGATCAATGTCACCCCATGCGACCCACTGGCCCTTGACCTTAAATCCAACAGAATTGTTGCTGGAAGAGTCGGATGCTCAGGGAAGGGCAAGGTGAGGACAGGATTTCCAGGGTACAGTGGCAGAACTTCCAACCCTAAGTGGGGAGTTGAGGGGATAGTGACCACTGAGCATGGGGAGCAAAGCACATGGGGGCCAGACTAATAGGTGGGGGAGTCCAAGTCTGGCTCTGTTAGCACAAGCGCTTGTATGTGCAGATGTAGGCTTTGCAGCTGGGACATGTGTGCGTCACATCCTTGAAGTCATTGATGAGGCAGGGGATCAAACAGCAGCCCAGGTCACACCTGAATTGAAGACAGAGATAGGCTGAGGCCTGAGAAGGCTCAGGCAGCATATAGAGCCCCAGCAGCACCACCACTTACCAGTGCCCCACACCTACCCCATGAAGCAGCAGAAGAAACCCAGCACAAAGTTCATCAGGCCTATCTCGTAGGAGATCTTGGTGGTGATGGCCTGCTGGCAGTGAGGACACACTGTCTGCACTGGTGCGCCTTCAAAGATCTCTCCCTGCAGTACTGTCACCGTGGTGGCTGCCCCTGATGGGACCAATACTGTGGCCGTGTGGCCCCCAGGGCCAGGGTAGGGCCCTGGTGGGTAGGGTCCTGGTGGATAATAGCCCATAGGTGGGTGAGGGCCTGGAGGAGGGTAGAAACCTGGAACAGCACACAGAAAGGTCACTGGCTGGCTGGGAGAACACAGAACATATGATCCCAACACTCAACGCACAACCCACAGCTTCTTGCCATCTCCCAGAAGAAGGCCAGAGTGTCAGCAGGAAGAGGCCTTGGCTCAAGGTGACCATTTATAATGACCCATTTGATCCCTACCACATTAAGACCAAGACAGATGTGGCAGAGAGCTAGGAGTATATCCACTTAACTTCCTTGCCTCTGGCATGCCAAGACTTCTTTTATGCCTGCAAGGATAAGGACTTAAAAGAATCATTCCTCTTATGAATACAGAGCTTTTGCAAGTCAATATTTGAAATACCAAAGACAACCCAACCTAACCCAGATACTGCAAGAACCACACACTTTGGGCCTGAGTGTAGCGCCAGTGAGCTACTAGTAAACAAAGGTCCAGGCCTTCTCTGGGGACTTATGTCCTTAAGAGGAAAAAGCTCTCACCTTACCACAGTCCTTAGCATGAGCCACTGTAACCTTCCTTGGTGCATGCATAGTTCCTCCTAGCTACCATTTTCATTTTATATGAAATGACTGATGACTTTCCATAGTGAATTTGGGGTCTCAACTCACCTGCAGGCATGTAGGTGCCATCTGCATTCATATGGGGGGGCACAAAGCCAGGCTGAGGCACTGGATGGCCAGGTGGCTCATAGGGTGGGGGGGCAATGTCAGCAGAGGGCAGTGGCATGCCTGGTGGAGGCTGCATCACAGCTGGCGAGGTTCGGCCTGGATAGAGATGAGTAGACAGAAGATGGTTCAGCTTCTGTTCCACACAGAAGCAGGACACAGCAGGACCCTGAAGCAGGATTTGAAAAGCCTCAACTACACTTGGAATGGAGAGCTGTGACAGGGATCCCAGAAGGCAGAAGGCAGGAAAGACCCTTAAGACAAGAGCCAATGACAAGGTACTGGCCCAGCAGTCCCATTAATGGACCTTACCCAGATCCCTACCAGTGATAATTTAACATCTTTACCTGGGGTAAGTGGGGCTCCACTTTTTTCCTCCAGTAGTGGGGCTGTAGGACCTCCTGGATAAGGAGGGGGTGGCTCATTAGACATCTTTGCTGCTGATACTCCTGGATCTGGAGGAGAAACAAATTTAGCTCCTTGCTTCCATGCAAGGCCAACAAACTAGGTTGTGACCATCTTTAGATGCACATCAACCCAAACACATACATATTTTCTCTGGCTCCTCTCAGGGAGCCTCTGGCTCAAACTCAGATACCTGAGCTCTTCTACCATTTCCTTTCCTCAAAAGTGTGAGAAGGATCAGGGTTGGTGGCTAGATCCAGCAGTACCCTTGGGAACATTAGCGACCACTGAGCTCCCTCTGACACTTGGGATACTCTACCTCTGCCAGGGACATCCCACCAGAGCTATCCTCCTTTATACTGCTCCATGGTCACCATATTTTTTTGGAAGCTGGAGGGTAAGGACAGAACTCTTGGTGACAAGGCCCAGCAGTCCTGTCTGAGAACCTAACCCCAGCCACTACCCAAGAAAGCTTGGCTCCTACAGTCTCCTAACTCAACTGAGCTATGGGGGGCAGACTTCTACCACAGCCTGCTGCAACATGGTTTGGAAAGGGGTGATTTCTTACCTCAGATTTCTGGTGCACAGAGAACAGAAGTAGGTGAGAGTAATTCAGCGGAGGCAGATCTAGGAGGCTATTTCAGGGAAAGAGAGAAAGCAACACCTTTAATCACAGGCTTCCAGGTAAGCTATTTCCCCAATACTCACAGCTTAACCACCCTACTCCCTGAGTGGCACAGCTGCTGAATCCTCTGTGTGCCCACCCTTCTTCATCCTATGGATCCAATTCCCAGGCTTAAAAGGAAGCAAAAAGAGTCAGCTGTGGTTTGGTGTCCGGCACTGGCTTGTCTCCTGTTTTGCTTGGTAGGTATGAAAAGGAAAGAGTAAAAGGAAACAATCTGTTGTATTCCTTTCATCAGATGTCCAGAGTACCTGCTATAAGGCATTAGTGGAGAAGCAGACATACTCAGGTCTTACCGTCACTCTATTTAACATAAAAGATTAGTCATTAGTAGCATTTTGAAGTGGGGACTGCCTTTTGATAACTGAAAAGTAGTAAGAAATCGAAAAACTCCAGTACTATGGTATGTTCAATAAAAACGACATTTCTAGCAAAGCCTAGAGCCCTTACAGTAAGTCCAAACACAGAAGTACCAAGCCACTTAATTTTTTTTCCCACTTTGAAATAGAGTCCCACCACTGTATAGTCCAATCTGGCCTTCAACTCTTCATCTTCCTGCCTAGTCTATCATGTGCTAGGATTATAGGCATATACCAGGACAACTTGCTTCCTATGTTTAACAAATCAGAGGCAGGGGCTGAGGAATCAGATCCCAAGCTTTGGGGTCAAATTTTGTGGTGATCTGAATAGGAATTGCCCTCATAGACTAGTGTTTGTCTATTGAGAATAACAATTATAGGAGGTGTGGCTTTGTTGGAGGAAGTGTCACTGTGGGCAGGCTTTGAGATCCCATATATGCTCAAGCCGTGTCCAGTGGTACAGTCCAGTTTCCTGCTGCTTTTGGATCAAGATGTAAAACTTTCAGCTCCTTCTCTTGCACCATGTCTGACTGCATGCCACCATGCTTCTCAGCCTGTTGATAATAGACTAAACCCCTAAAACTGTACGCTAAACCCAATTAAATGTTTTCCTTTTTAAGAGCTGTGATCATGGTATCTCTTCACATTAATAAAATCCTAACTATGACAAACTTTAATACAAGTTTGAGAAACTCCATTCATGATCAATGTAGCCTAACATCCTCCATGCCCTTCTGCAGGAAGTTACTGCTTTGCCTGCACACAACTGCAGCTTCAGTCCATCTTTCCTTAGGCAGGCCCACATCTGAGGCTTCCAGGATCCACTACTTCAAATTATAGGACTACTAGTCTACAAAACTACCCTTGCATTTCACAGCCCCAACCTACAGATAAAGCCAAAGTTTGAAATGCCATGAACATTTCATTAAGCTGCTTTGGGTGCTGCTTGTTCCAGGTAACGATAATAGAATAATGGAAACCTACTGGGTGTCCCAGCAGTGCAACCCTGCCTGGCTACCTCTCACTCCATATGAAGCTCTACCAGGGAGTTGCATACTCTGTCTTTGCTTGGCCACACCCACCCATCAGACTGAGCTCTTGTTTCTCTGAAGAACTCCAGATGGGAGTTTTCACAGGAACAAGGATGGAACTGACATTCTGAGATGCCTACCAAAACTTAAGGAACACTACAGAGCCATGAAACCAAACAAAACTGCTTTATTCCCCAACCCCAGCCCAGGCCGTGTAGACTATAACTCAGCTCCAAGTTAAAAAAAAACAAAAAAACACAATCTTGTAATTTGGCGTCACCAGAACTCCTGCTCCCTCAGAGGAGAAATGATCAGCTTTGTTTCCAGTAAAGAGAATGAACAGCAAAGAGATCTGGAGTCAGACAAACCTGGCCTCAAGTCCATGTCAGAGTCCTTACCTTCCTGTATGAGAAACCTCCTTCCCCAGGCCCAGACAGAACCCAATCTCTAGTACATCCATCAGGAGGAGGTCCTGCTGAGAGGTGTTCTAAAGTTAGGCCTAGGTGATAGCTACAAAGCTCCATTAACATATTAAAAGCACCAAACATAATTAACAATGGGAAATCATTCATACAAATAAATTGTTAGGCAATTCAATGTAGTATAAACATCAGAGATTATACTAAGATGACTATGAAAGCACTTAATCTAATGGGATCCTGTTGTATATGCAATTCATCCTTCACCAAAACATTATGTAGCATGTGGCTGTACTTTGAAAAAAACATGATTCCAAAATAAGACCCTGAAGGCAGTATTGCGTGGTATGATACCTAATCTTGTCAACCTGGCACACCTGAGAAACAAGACCCTCCAATGAAGAACTGCCTCTGTAAGACTGACCTTCAGTATGTTTTCTTGATTGCAAACTGACATAGGAGTGGCCAGCCCACCTTGGGCAGTAATAACCCTGTAAGTCTGGAAGTAAACCAGTAAGCAGTGCTTTTTGGTTTTTTTCTTTTTTAAGGTTTCCCCTTGAACTACTGTCCTGGCTTCCCTTGATGGTGATAGACCTGTAAGCTGTAAACTAAAACAAACCCCTTCCTCTGCAAGTTGCTTTTGGTTATGGTGTTTTATCACTTCAACAAATTGCTGTTGTGGTTAAAAAAAAAAAAAAAAGACACTTGAGATGGAAAGTGAGAAGAAAATGGACTTTTGGTGTGCCAGGTTCAGTTGCTTTCCTCTCTGGGTCTCTTGCTTCCCAGAGAAGTTTCAAGTACAAGGTCTCAGGGGCCTGAGAACTGTCTCTGGCATTCTGCTTGGCTCTCAACTATTTATTATGCAGTGCAACTGATCTAATGCCAAGGCAGAGCCTGGCAGCCTGTCTGCTGATACAGGGTCCCTTGGAGTGGGGGCATATCTCCTGGCCAGCACAGCGTAGGGTCTGAAGGCCAACCTAAGTCTCTGGTTGAAGCTGTCTGACACCCTACAACAGAGGGTAACCAACATACTCCCATGGTCTTTCTGTTTCCCAGAGTGCTAGTGAGCAGGCATTCTACCAAGGCCAGGAGAGGAAAGGGGAATTTTGAATCCTGAGACCTATTGGTGCAATCAGACTGGTCAGCTGTGTACAAATTCTCACAGGACTGAAGACAAGTACTGAGGGGATGAGGCAAAAGGTGAGTGAGGACAAGGCTCAGAGGGACTTTCTGATGTGACTTTTTCCATGTCTACAAGACTAACGGTTCTCCAAACTTCTGTTCTGTGGACTTCTTTATACCAGGTTATCAAGGACTTCAAATAGACTATCTCTCAATATGGCATTAGAAAATATCTCTTAAGTATTCAATAAAGAATTTTTTAAAATGTTTGGCCATGCAGTGGTGGTGCAAGCCTTTAATCCCAGAACTCAGTAGGGCAGAGGCACATCTCTGTGAGTCCAAGGCCATCTGATCTACAGAGCTAGTTCCAGGACAGTCAGGCTACACAAAGAAACCCTGTCTCTAAAAGAAAAAAAAAAAAAAAAAGAAAAAAAAAAAAGTTCAAGGATAAGGATGTAACTTGGGGAGAGCAATTTCCTTATATATGCAAGGTTCAATCCCCACCACAAATAAATAAATAAATAAATAAAGCAAGATCACAGTGGCAGATTAAGTTTCCAAAATTCCAATTACTATTCACCAATAGAACAAAATTTAACAGTGGCAACAAAACAATTACACATTTATCTAGGAATGGTGGCTCAGCATTTGGGAGGTTGTGGCAGGAAGACTGCTGTAAACTTGAAGTAAATTGAGCTACAGAGTAAGACAAGGCCTCAAAAAATCCAAACCAAGGGTCAAAGAGATGGCTCAGCAGTTAGGAGCACTTGTTCAGTTCTCAGCATAGTAGTTTACAACCATCCAGTTCTAGGGAATCCAATGCCCTCTTCTGATATCCACAAGCACATACGTGATAAACCTTGCCCAACACTCATACACTTAATTTTATTTTTTAATCCAAGCCAGTGGGCCATGAAGATGACTCAATAAGTTAAAGTGTGTGCTATGCAAGTCTAGGAACTTGAGTTTGATTCTTGGATCCCATAAAAAGTGAAGAACCAACTCATTGAGCTGTCTATTTACCTCTATGCAAGTGCTGCAGTGTACACACCCTCACACAGAAAAGAAATGCAAAGAAGTTATAGCAACATAGAGACAAAAATTGTTTCCCTATGGAATAACTTTGCTTATATTCAACACAGTATCTCTGAATGTCTAAATCACCCGTTTGTTTGTGCTGGTAATTCTTTGGGGGAGGTGGGGAGCACAGAAGGAACTTAGGACCTCAAATGCTTCATATGCACTTTGCCACTAAACACCCCCAGAAACTGCATTAAAAAAATAAAAGTGTGCTTATGTCTGTTTATCTGTTTGCTAAGGTGTGTTTATGAGTGGCTTTGGAGAGCCCAGAAGAAAGTGTCAGTCTCTTGAGCTGTATTTATAAGCATCTGTGAGCCACTTGTGATGGGTGCTGGGATCTGAGCTCTGGTCTTTAGGACTGAGCAGCAAGTGCTCTTAACTGCTGAGCTATCCCTCTAGCCCTCTGACAGTTGTTTTTCTGGGCATGAGGGGAAAAAACAGCTACTTTGAATCAAAACTTGAATAACTACAATTGTGTATATGCTTTGCTCCCAGATAGCTATCAGTCTTGAGGTTTTCTTGCGTGCCTCACACTTTATCACACAAAATGTTCAAAAGCTATGTACATACACACACACCGAGACTAAATAAAGGTGTGCTTGCTTTGGCAGCACATATACTAAAGTTCAAATGATACAGAGATAGCACCCCCACCCCCTTGCACAGGATGATTCGTAAATTCAAGTGACTTCAGTAGTTTTTTTCTTTGTTACTTTATTAGTTGTGTTTAGGTTAATAACTATTTTCTTGTGATAAGACTTTGTGTAAAGTTAATGGAAAAGGTTTCTTAGCATACTCATTTTGGTAAGCTCTTGTTGCTTTTAACTTTTTAAAGCTTTATTGTTTGTGTACATATGCCATGGTGTGTGGAGATCCAAAGACAACTCTCTATAGAGTCTGTTGTCTAAATCTACCTTTATGTGAGTTCTGGAGTAGAACTCAGGTAATCAGGTTTGCATGTTAAACATCTTTACCCCCAGAGCCATCTCACTGGCTAGCCATTAACTTTTGACTAATAAAACCATCTTTAGGGGGCTGGTGAGATGGCTCAGCGGGTTAGAGCACCCGACCGCTCTTCCGAAGGTGATGAGTTCAAATCCCAGCAACCACATGGTGGCTTACAACCACCCGTAACAAGATCTGACGCCCTCCTCTGGTGCATCTGAAGTCAGCTACAGCGTACTTATGAAGAATAATAAGAAATGAATCCTTGGACTGGAGAGACCAACCGGAGCAAGCCAGGCTGTCCGGAGCGAGTTGGGCCGAACGGGGACGGCCAGAACGAGCGGGGCCAAACCGGAGCAAGCGGAGCCGATCGGAGCGAGCAGGGCTGGCTGGAACAAGCCGGGGCCGTACGGGGGCGGCCGGGAGCAAGTGGGGCTGGCCAGAGCGAGCGGGGTCGAGCAGAGCGAGCGAGGTTGACCGGAACAAGGGAATAAATAAATAAAATAAAATTTAAAAAAAAAACAAAAAAAAAAAACCATCTTTAGCTAGGTGGTGATGGTAAATGCCTTTGATCCCAGCACTGCAGAGGCAAAGAAAGCGGTCTTCTGAGTTTGAGGCCAGCTGGTCTAAAGAGAGTGTTCCAGGATAGCCAGAGCTATATAGAGAAACACTTGTCTTGAAAAACCAAAACCAATCAAAGAAGCAAAAAAATCAAATCTACCTTTAAACATAAAAAAGAATAAAGTTAATTTTTACTACCTTTATGTGTGTGCTGCTTTGTGTACTGGTAAAGACTGGTGCAATTCAGTACCCCTGCCCTGATCCAACCCAGGCTCCAGTGCTTTCTTTCCATGTGATTCTGAGGCATCCGTGCAAATACTAGTACAAAGCAAAGTCAAGGTCTAATACTATCTTTGCTCTACTAATAAGACAGTCTGACCAGGGGGTGGTGGCACATGCCTTTAATCCCAGCACTTGGGAGGCAGAGGCAGGTGGATTTCTGAGTCCCAGGACAGCCAGGGCTACATAGAGAAACCCTGTCTCCAAAACAAAACAAAAGACAGTCTGACCTCCTGCCCTCAGGAACTCTCCTTCCTGGCTGCAGAAGACACCACTATTCTGGAGAGACCCCACTAGACTGAATGCAGGCTCAATTCCCTACTGCCAAAGAGACCTAGAGTCTTAGGTTTCCCTAGGGAAATCAGAACCTGTTGTTGTTCTACCTGAAGAGCACCCCAGGGAGGCACCTGCTACTGTGCAAGCTTTTTAAATTAAACAAGCAGTTGGGACAAGGACTCTGCATCAGCCTTGCTAAATCCAGCTCCACCATTATCTGGCTCAACATTAGAGCCTTGGTTAACTCATTTGCCTTCCTCTCAGAATGGAAAAAGGTTACCAGAGGGTGTACAAAATGTCATCTGCTTGACTGCAGGGTTTGGCCCACCGAACACTGAATAAAAAGAACCCGTTACATAGGTCTGAGGTGGTGGTGTACATCTACTTGGTAGGCAGAGGCAGGTGGAGCAAGTTCCTAAACAGCCAGAGTTCTGCACAGAGAGAAACCCTGTAAACTGTCTCTCAAAAAAAAAAAAAAAAAGGAAAAAAAGGAAAAAGAAAAAAGAAACAAGAGCCTGCTACTGCTACCGCTACTTCACTACTTAGCCAATGCCTCTATCCTGCTCTATCCTGTAGTTATCTGATCACTGATCATGGTGCCTGTGGTCACCCGCAATGACCTCATTCAAAGACATATAGACCCTAGTCTGAGCAGCAGAGGTCATACATAACCTCTATGAGAAATCCTCTAGATTGCTCTCCTGTTGGACTGCCCTCTTAAGACATGTGGGGACTTGCCTAGAGCTCCCGAAGTCAGCAACACCCTGGGAAGGCATTCTGCCTGGACCCAGAGGCATGGAAGTGTGGTGCATACGCTGCAGAGCTGCATTCCCAGGATCATTTGACTACCACTGTCCCTTCACAGAGGTGGTCCCCTGTGGCATCCATGGATTGAGACACTAGCTGGCCTTAGATGGGCTCCTCTGTCTCTGGGAGTAGGTCTTTGGCATCTGGCTAGGGGGAGGGCACTCTGCTTCACCCATGGCCTCCCATTTGCTGAACAGGGCAGGAGGCCATGCAGTGTGATGGGTCATCACAACCAGTGGGCACTATGAACCTTAGTGTATCACTGGATCAGACTGGCCCCTGGGTAACATCACATGGCTGCCCTATCCTAGTTGCCCAAATACCCCAAAAGTATGTGTTAGCATAGGCTCATGTGGTGGACATATGAAGGGAAGCCATGTGGGGAGATCCAGATGGCTGGTGCTGCTCTTGGAACAACTAGCAACCAGGCCAGCATCACAGCTGAGTCAGCACTCATCCCAACTACTCAGTGTTCTGGGCTCTAGACCCAGCCCTGTTCAAAGTCCAGAAGGAAGGCTTGGAGGAGACAAAGTCCAACAGGCAAAGGAAAGAAAGGAAACAGTGACTAAGGTGGCTATGCTGGCTGGATAGGACAACAGCTTGAGGCTTGCAGGAGGACCCAGCTACAAGGACTACTGCTAAAGTCCAAATCTCAGATCTCAAGACACAGCAGGTCAGGGAAGACAGTCCCAGACTGTTTAAGGCTCAGGCTTCTGAGATCTCAGTGGCAGAGCACTTGCTTAACATCTGTCATGGTTTGAATGTGCTTGGCCCAGGGAGTGGCACTATTTGAAGGTGTGGCCTTGTTGGAGTAGGTGTGTCACTGTGAGCATGGGCTTTAAGATCCTAGTCCTAGCTGCTTAGAAGTGAGTCTTCTGCTATCAGCCTTCAGAAAATGATGTAGCCGGGCATGGTGGCACAGGCCTTTAATCCCAGCACTTGGAAGGCAGAGGCAGGCGAATTTCTGAGTTCAAGGCCAGCCTGGACTACAGAGTGAGTTCCAGGACAGCCAAGGCTACACAGAGAAACCCTGTCTTGAAAAACCAAAAAAAAAAAAAAAAGCCGGGCGTGGTGGCGCACGCCTTTAATCCCAGCACTTGGGAGGCAGAGGCAGGCGGATTTCTGAGTTCGAGGCCAGCCTGGTCTACCAAGTAAGTTCCAGGACAGCCAGGGCTATACAGAGAAACCCTGTCTCGAAAAACCAAAAAAAAAAAAAAAGAAAAACCAAAAAAAAAAAAAAAAAGATGTAGAACTCTCAGCTCGGGGCTGGAGAGATGGCTCAGCGGGTTAGAGCACCCGACCGCTCTTCCGAAGGTGATGAGTTCAAATCCCAGCAACCACATGGTGGCTTACAACCACCCGTAACAAGATCTGACGCCCTCCTCTGGTGCATCTGAAGTCAGCTACAGCGTACTTATGAAGAATAATAAGAAATGAATCCTTGGACTGGAGAGACCAACCGGAGCAAGCCAGGCTGTCCGGAGCGAGTGGAGCCGAACGGGGACGGCCGGAACGAGCGGGGCCAAACCGGAGCAAGCAGAGCCGATCGGAGCGAGCGGGGCTGGCTAGAACAAGCGGGGCCGTACGGGGGCGGCCGGGAGCAAGTGGGGCTGGCCGGAGCGAGCGGGGTCGAGCAGAGCAAGCGGGGTTGACCGGAACTAGGGGAAAAAAAAATTAAAAAAAAAAAAAAAAAAAAAAAGAACTCTCAGCTCCTCCTGCACCACGCCTGTCTGGATGTTGCCATGTTCCTACCTTGATGATAATGGACTCTGAACCTGTAAGCCCGCCCCAATTATATGTTGTACTTTATAAGACTTGCCTTGGTCATGGTGTCTGTTCAGAGCAGTAAAACCCTGATTAGGACAGCATCCATGAAGCCATAGGTTCAATTTCTTGTAGTAAAAAGCAAAAACTCAGGAAAACTGTAGCTATATAAGATCCTGTCTTAAAAACAAAACAATGGGGGAGGGGGTAACAAAACCATAAATGTAGCAAAGCTACCTTCCTTTCTTGCCTGTCAATGGCATACTAAGAGCATAGGTCTTCCTGCACTCTAGTATCAGGATAATAGTTGAGGCCCTAGACAAATTCCTTAGTCTCTGACTTGTTTTGGAAAATGATATTCTTGGGAGGCAGAACTAAACTCCACATGCTGGGCAGAACAGGCTTTATGCAGGTAACAAGTAGTGGTTATTTCAGAAGATGCTTTTTTTTTTTTTTTTTTTAAAAGATTTATTTTATTTATTATATGTAAGTACACTGTAGCTGTCTTCAGACACTCCAGAAGAGGGCGCCAGATCTCGTTATGGATGGTTGTGAGCCACCATGTGGTTGCTGGGATTTGAACTTATCACCTTCGGAAGAGCAGTCGGGTGCTCTTACCTGCTGAGCCATCTCACCAGCCCCAGAAGATGCTTTTAATTGAACTACTGTGTAAAGAAACATCGTCCACTCCTAATGAAATCAAGGCTATGATTATGCCACATTGAAAATAGTGACAGATTGTAAAGAATGACAGCCTCAGACAGCTAGCTGCACCCAAAGCGATCCTTCCTGTGTCTTTCCTTCTGTTATGAAATCAGTGGATTAACTAATTCACTCCTGCCCTAATTACAGTTCCCATGACCATCTGACTAAGCTCTGGTCAATACTGGCCTTAGTGCCTGGGCCATGGAAGGCACACTGATGGAAGTCAGCTCAGTCTAGACCACGGACCCTTCTCTCCTTCCTGCTGGCTGGGCTATAGGGCATGGTTACAGTAGTGCAGCAACCATGGCGAAATGTACTATGTATGAAAGACGGCCATGGAGACTCCAACCACCTCTAACTGTTCCACTGATAGAAATAAACCTGTTTTAGTCAATTATTGGTAAATAACTTCTAATTATTAGAAAAGAACTACATTAAAAACTAGTGTTACTTGGGCCTAAAGGCATACATCTTTCCAGGAAATGAATTATCCAAACATTTCTATTAACTTTCCAATTAAATGGCTTTCTCCAGGTGACAGAATATAGTCTGTTAGGGGTAAATGCTTTTTGTTGTTTAAAAACAGACCCCAGCCATATCTAATGATGGTATACAACTATGCTGAATGCAAACTTTCCAGTACGGCTGCTGTAAGGTTACTATTCACTAAGCTCTGTAAATAAGCCTAATAAATTCAGTGGTTACCCAGAGTAAACTTTGGTAGAATCACACCTTGGTTTGTTGTTGGGACAACATGAGTGGGTAGACATTATTTATTTATGCCTTCCCAAGGAAAGAAATTTTATCAACAGAAGCTATCATGGGCCTCTGCATTGAAATCCTCTCTCAAAAAATTAAGGGTGCCAAAAAGCAAAACAAAAGGGCACAAAACAAAACAAAACAACAACAACAAAGGGTTAGGGGCTGTAGTTCAGTGTAGAACACTTGCCTAATATGAGCAGGGTCCTGGGTTCAATCTCCAGCACTATATACAAAAAAGAGAGACAACTAGAGGCCCTGGAATGAGGCCACACAATCCTAGAACTCACTTCAGTGTGAACACCTGGCTGCAGAAGCCATTGCTAATGTTTAAGGAATACATATGGTGCATTTGCCATGTTGACATAGATGCTCATCATGGGAACAGAAAGGAAAGGCTCATAGTGAATGCAGGTATGCTAATGTCTCAGGCCCACACCATCTTCCTCTCCTCCAAGGTCTGCACAAATCTGCAGCTAAGTCAGGCACTTATTAGTGTGCAACCAGGCTAGGACTCCTACAGCTGCCCAGAGACAATATGCTAGGCAAGAAACAAAGAGAACGCCAGGTTTGGTGGTGCATAACTTAAATCCCAGCACTCAGGAGGCAGAGACAGCTGGAACTCTGTAAGTTCAAGACCAGCCTGGTCTACATATATTCAGTCTCAAAGAGAGAGAAGAGGAGGAAGAGGCATTGTTCACAAAGTCCATTTGGTCTCAGAGAACAGCGGGGAGGGCTGAACCTGTCTCTAACTGTGCTGAGAAGACAGGTAATGTGTCTCTATCTCCAACCCGAGAGACCTCCCCCATCTCTATCAGCTAGTCTATCAAAGTCTAACTGCGGCCCATCTTCCACCAATCCCAGCAGAGGTAAGCCAAGAGGGGCAATGCCACTGCAGGCCCTGACCATTTCTGGCTTGTATCAATGAGAGTACAAGTACAACATGAGAAGGAAGTGAAAAGAGAAGCAGAAGCCAAATCAAGATAAAACTAGTGGTTCCAAACTTACAAGTAGGTATGACTTCTAGGTCAAGATGAGGACAGTAACTGTGCATTGACATCCTAGTGATTTCTCACCAGTGCTCTTAGCAAACTGCTTTTACTCCCCGTGACCTCAAAGGAGGGGCCACAGGGAGCAGGTTAATTCTCCTTTTCTGGGGGAAAGCTGTGCTTCCAGGTATATTCCACTTTGAGGGCAGCAATTCCCACAAGCAAAGGTATCTATATGTATTGTCTTGATGTTCTGCCAAAAGGATGGCTAACTTCAATGCAACTACAAAGTAACTGCGTGCACACCTCAAAGAACACCTATCTACTTTTAACAAATATGGAAAATGGTATGGACTAGAATCTAAATACAAGCAGTTAAGAACAGAGCAATCCTCCTTCAGTGGTGTTCTCTGGATAGTGAGATCTTGAGAGGTTTGTTCATACATAAATACAAATGCAGAAGCCTTTTACTTATGTGTAGATTATAGTTTTTCTATGGTGAGCACTAGCTTCTTCTTCAAAATGCTCAAAACTGTTAAATATTGTTATTTTTCAAATCAGAATGGTGCCTCAGACTATGAGTGAGTTCTGACGAAACAGGGGCTTCTGAGAACTCTCCCTCTCAGATGTCACAAGCATCTTTTACTGCATCTTCCTGGGTTTTGTAGAGTAACTCCCACCTCCTTTCTGGATCATAGCCCAGGGCTTTGGGCAAACTGTCAAGCTGGCTAGGTCTTGCATGGAGAGCCAGCAAGTCACTTGAAGGAGGAGGGCAAGCAAGCAACTCCCCAAGGGACACATGATACACTAGAGAGTGATGAGGTTACTGGGCTTGAGGCAGGTGATGGTTGGTTCTAAGCCAAGAACACAGCCTAGGCTGGTCCTGTGCCCTTGCCCTGCTCTCTGAGCTGTTTCTGTGCTCAAGAGCTTGTTTCTATATATTCCACTGCTAGCATAGAACACAATGGAAGTCCACATAGGAGAGGAAGAGCAAAGGATAGAAAAAGGGCTACAGCTGCAGGCACAACCAGAGATAAACAAGTTGTCGGCACCTGTTACAAGACAGGCCATGGTGACTGAAAGCTAATTTTAGAAACACCACAAGCCTAAAGACCCATCTCTTAAGCCACCAAAATGGAACCTTAGGGGAGAAAAGTCCTGATATCTGCCTGCAGTGAACTGACACAAAACAGACAGCCTTTGGGTTATTTTAACTATTATTCTGACCCAGGAGAGCACACAAAGCCCTGACGTGTAGCCACAACAGTCATAGCCACAACAGTCATAGCCACAACAGTCATAGCCACCAGGTGCAAGTTTTTTGTTTTTAAGACTTTTATTTTTTTGCCTGGGCGTGGTGGCGCACACCTTTAATCCTAGCACTCGGGAGGCAGAGGCAGGCGGATTTCTGAGTTCGAGGCCAGCCTGGTCTACAGAGTGAGTTCCAGGACAGCCAGGGCTAAACAGAGAAACCCTGTCTTGAAAAACCAAAAAAAAAATAATAATAATATTAATAATAATAATAAAAATAATAAAAATCTTTTTTTTGGGGGGGGGGTTTCGAGACAGGGTTTCTCTATATAGCCCTGGCTGTCCTGGAACTCACTCTGTAGACCAGGCTGGCCTCAAACTCAGAAATCCGCCTGCCTCTGCCTCCCGAGTGCTGGGATTAAAGGCGTGCGCCACCATGCCCGGCAAGATTTTTATTTTTTATGTGTAGGCATTTGTGTGTGAGTTCACACCATGAGTGTTCCAGTGCCTGCAGAGGCCAGAGGTAGGCATCAAATCACTGAACGGAATTACAGATGGTCTTGATCTACCCAGAACTAAACAATCTCTGGGCTCCTTTCTCTCACACAGCTCACTAAGTGCTCACCCTCCAAACTTTCTCTCACAAAAATGAGGTGACATCATCTTTAAGATACTGATCTCTCATGTAATAGATCACTTCCTCTATTATTCTAGGGAAATTTCTGCTTGGGGGAAGATAAGCTACAGAGGTTTGTCACTGCTAATACTAGATACTTTGTAGAAATCACAGCAATTACTAAAAGAAAATACCACAAAACATAGCAGACCTGAGCCAGACCTCAACAACTCTTTAAGTTGCTGTCAACTGCTTTTACAAGAGCAATTTAAAAACAGAGCACTGTATGTTAGCATACACTTTTAAAAATGGTATTGAACTCTGTTGTAAGTTCAAGGCTAGCTTGGTCCACTTTTCCAGGCAAATCAAGACTATACAGTGAGACACAAAACCTGAGAAATGTGTCTAGTCCAGGGTCACAGTGAAAACTTATCAATAGTCTGCCCTGTGGATCCATGCACAGATGTCAGGAAAGGCACCCAGGGAGAAACAGAACACAGCAATCAGGGAACAAAACATAGGGAATCAAAGTGGAAGGCAAGGCTACTAGTATTTTATACATAGTATACAACACAGCAGAAGCTGAACCAAATTCCTATTACTTGAAGTAGACACAGAACCCTGGAATGTTCACCTATCAGTTGACACAATAGCTCTGGATTTGGGAAATGGGGATGTGGTTACTTTTGGAGTTGTCATTGGCATGTGTACATTTCTCTTCAGGTATCTCACCTTTCTGGCTAGAAAAGTATCAGAGATAACTGAATCTGAAGTCTCTGCTAACAATCATTTGGGTGTCAAGCACTTACTAAGCAGGAGCCATGTGAACTACTGGAAACTATGGCAGAGAGAGCAGAAGCAGCAGGTGGGGAGTGGGCTCAGGAAAGATGGAGCTATTCTGGTTACTAGAGCAGAGCCAGGCCTCAGCTGCCCTGACAATACCCAACACGCCTGCCCTCCTCCAGCTCTCTTGTCACATGCTCCAAAATGTTCAAAGTACATACACTGGCTGCCCAGGATGGTGGTCCATGTGTGTAAGTATTTGGAAGGTAGAGGCAGGAGGATCAGAAGTTCAAGGCCAGTCTCAACTATGTAGAATGTCTGAGGATGTCCTGGGCTGTATAAGACCCTGTCTCGAACAGTAACACTGCCAAACATGTGAGTGGGTGGGGTCCTCTGCACTTAAGTTTACATGGATTTCAGTGCTACGAACTTAAAAGGCTGAAGTCCTAGGAAAGCAGGGCTGGAAAGAAAAAGGGAAAGAAAATGAAACGTCTCTTCAAAGCTCATAGGCTATTTATTCAAGGACCTTAAAGGGCAGTGTGACCTCATGAAGTCTTTACTAGCTTATTTTAGAACGAATTCAATAACTATACACTTGAGGATTCAACTCTCCATTCAAAACTGTATTTCAAGGGAAGAATGCATATACCATGGTTCTGTGCCTTCAGAGCTGGTAAGCTCACAGGAAGACAACTGAAATTCAGGCAGTACCTAATTTTATTCAGCCAATAAACACTGTCTGCTATGTGTCAGACACTTTCCAAGGCAATCTGGGTGGGAGACATTTCCTTTAACAGACTGAGGAGAGGGAACTATAAACAGAGAGGTACTGTGATGGAGGAATAAGAATTAGGGAAGGAGTCCTACAGAACTTAATTCTACACAGGAAAGACTTCACTGAACATGGAACATTTGGGCACAGGCAAAGGTGAATTACACACAGTGTGGGAAGAAGGTCCAAGCAAGAAGTTACATGCAAAGGTCCCCAGAGCAAACTAGGTAGAGGAGATCCTAGGGGGCTCCCACACTGAGGGCAGGAGGCAGGCAGGAGAACAGTTGGGATAAGTTAGGAAATGGGGAGGGGGTTAAGTTGTCCCAGTCTCCCTTTGCACTGTGTGTGTACCATTATCAAATAGGCAGCGGCTAGAGGGAGAAACCTACAGCACTTGGTACCTCTGGCAGTGCTGGGTATAGTTCCTTTTTGGCCAGTTTGAGACCACAGAGAACAGGTCATAGTGTGGCTAATCTCCAGGCCGAACAGGTAAACCAGGCATTTATGGAAGCCAAGCTTGACAACACCAATGGCCAAAACTAAGGCTGGATCCTTAAGGGACACAGAACACCTGGGAAATCTGTGAACTGAGAAGGGACCGTTTGAGTTCTTCCCTAAACAGGGCAGGGTTCTTCAGGTCTGAACATGGGCCAGTTATATCAGTGAATCCATCATTAGCTAAGTCTACTTTTCTAAGTGAGTATTTATTTATTCAAGAGCTAAGACCCTTGACTCCTTAATTCAGACAATTCACTTCACCCAAGAGTAATAACTCAACTCACAGTCCCAGTACTCAGATAACTATAGACCCACCTGGGGACCTGGATCAGAAGAATTTACAGAACAGGCAAGACCAGCAGGTGGCTCTAACCACCAGGAGAGGTCTGTGAGCCACGGACCCACAGGACAGTCCTACAACCAGGGCATTAGTTACTCCCAGAAGAGGACCAAACACTGTGCTCAAGAGCCCAGACTAGTACTTGGGGACAGTCTCTCTACAGCTCATAAAATATGTATACTACAGCTTGGCTGACATTCCTAGGCAGGATTTCCCCACCTAGAAGGTTTATTTCTATTTGCCATACCCCAGTCACCAAATGAAATGGGTGAAAGGGGTTCCAAACATTTTTCTTTTTCAAAATTATAATTTACTTATTTATGCAATATATGTGGGCTCATGTGCTATGGTATGCCTGTGGAAGTCAGAGGACAATCTGAGGGAGTTTGTTCTTTTTTTTTAACATGTGTCCTGGGGATTACACTCTAAACTCAAATGCCTTTACCTGCTGAGCAGCATGTCAGCTGCTCAGCTGCTGTGTGTGTGTGTGTGTGTGTGTGTGTGTGTGTGTGTGTGTGTGTACACAGGATTTTGCCTGCATCTATGTCTGTGCAATGCATTCATTCAGTGCCTGAGGAAGCAAGAAGTGTCAGAGGCCATGGAACTGGAGTTACCACAGCTGCTGAGAATTGAACACACATTCTTTGGAAGAGTAGTCAGTGCTCTTAACTACAGAGCCACTTCTCCAACTCTGAAAATTTAAAACATTTCCTTTAAACCTTGACCAGTATTCTAATTCTGTGGTTAACAAAAAACAAAACACAACAACAACAAAAATCCCAACTCATCTGATGGCAAAGTTTTGAGAGAAAATGTATGTTCAGCCCTATGTCCCAAACCTCCTTCAGTCTACTCCAGCCCCACCCACTGTACTTTGCATGTCTCTGAACCATCTATCTGTACATACCTGCTGAATGATTTGGAATTAACCTCCCTGGACACCCTGCTAGTCCTAACACAAATCCCCTTTATTCTCAGCTCCAGAGGCAGAGCACAGCCACATCTGAGGTAGATGTCACTGTCTTCTTTCTGAAAGTGTCTTTATTTATGACCAATATTCAAAACAAGAAAGAATGCTACTTCTTAAATCACAATCCAAGGAGGAATAATCACAGTGAGGCCAGGAAATCTCCCACTTCTGTGGTCCCCCTTCCCTTTAACTGTTATTTTAGGATGCGAAGGCCTGCTTTGTTATTAGGAACTCTTGCTGCTTCCTCTGCTAGAAGGGCTATACCTAGGCTACCTCCTAGAGCAGTGTGGTTCTAACCTTCCTAATGCTGTGACCATTTATTTTATTTATTTATTTTATTTCTTTTTGGTTTTTCGAGACAGGGTTTCTCTGTGTAGCCCTGGCTGTCCTGGAACTCACTTTGTAGACCAGGCTGGCCTCGAACTCAGAAATCCACCTGCCTCTGCCTCCCAAGTGCTGGGATTAAAGGCGTGCGCCACCACGCCCGGCTCTGCTGTGACCATTTAATGTAGTACCTCATGTGTGGTACTACCATAAAATTACATTTATTGCTATTTCATAACTAATTTTGGTACTGTTATAAATCAAAATGTAAATATCTGTGTTTTCCAATGGTCTTACATGACCCCTGTGAAAGGACTGTTTGATACCCACAGAGTCACGACCCATAGATTCAGAACCACTATCTTAGGCAGATGCAGATGACAAGTGCAAATCGGCCAAGAAGCAACAATAAATACACAAAGGACACTGTGTCCTTTCCCATTCCCCCAACTCTTAACGTCACTGAACCATAACAACTACTCATCAAGTAGTATAGAATTCTTCTCAAACACCACCCAAACAACCCTGCCCCCTTACTACCTATGTCCACTGCGTTTCTTCTAAATCCCAGGCACAGCACACAATTGGATCTGAGTTTAGACTAAATTAACTAAATTAACTAAGTTATGTGGCTTCTCAGGCACATTCAGAGATTTACTTAAACTGGACACCTTGTAGTTAAGAACTGATAAGCAGCTGGGTGGTGGCAATGGTGTCTTCAATCCTAGCATTTTGGAGGCAGAGGCATGCAGAGCTCTGAGTTGGAGGCCAGCTTGGTCTACAGAGCTAGTTCTAGGACAGCCAGAGCTACACAGAGAATCTCAAAAAAACCAAAAGGAAGAGAAGGAGGCAGAAGAGGCAGAGGAGCAAAAGAGAAAGAGGAGGATGAAGAAGAGGAAGAGGAAGAGAAGAAGAAACAACTGACAAGCTAGATCACCCAGTGGACAGACCTGTAAGGGATTCTCTGCACGACCATATCAGGAGCATGGTGACAAGAAATATATTCTTTAAAGAAAATGCACTGCCGTGAGGTGGTACACACCTTTAATCCTAGCACTTGGGAGGCAGAGGCAGGCGGATATCTGAGTTTGAGGCCAGCCTGGTCTACAAAGTGAGTTCCAGGACAGCCAGGACTACACAGAGAAACCCTGTCTTGGAAAAAAAAGGAAAGAAAAGAAAAGAAAAGAAAAGAAAAGAAAAGAAAAGAAAAGAAAATGCACTATAACTGCTTTCAAGGGAAGAATAACAGCATTTTTTGAAACCAAACCTCCCCTGCCCATCTTTTGGGTTCAAGCAATCCTTCCACCTCACCCTTCAAAGTAGCTGAGAATGCAAGGATGCACTGCCAGGCTGGTTTTTTAAGACTTCTTTGTGTCCTGCAGTTTCATGCCCTTTCTTTTGTCTACCATGAAGGAATGGGAATCTTCTCAGCACTTAGAGCAGGCACCTGCCTTCATCTGGTCTGGGTGCTGCTCTTCACGGAAATGTAGCACATGAGGTTCTGGGAAGGGCAATGGCTTGTCCTAAAGCTTCAGAGTTACAAAGAGGAGCCTTCAGTGTGGTCTGCCAACTCAAGTCTAGGAATACTTGTCCCAGGACCCTATTATCACCAGAGTTGTCTGATGACTCAAAAAAGAGGCATCAGGTAGGCCCAAGGAGCCACAGGCTCAGAACTGTGTGGGTGGTAGTTCTGGGAGGGGAGGGGGTTATAAGGCAGTCTGAGGGCATACAGCTGTTGCCTCTGTAGTGGGATACCTACCCTGCAGCCTCTCCTACAAGAAAAAAATGCCTCCCAGAAATGAGTCCATTTCTATTGTGTACAATCTACTTCTAAGTTCTCTCACAGGACAAGAAACCTCCCATCCACACTTCCAACACCCACCCCAGGAAAGACCAAGAACTCTGGGGAACTCCAGACATGCTGGTGTCTCACTTACAAGACAGACACCTTAGCATACATGAGAAAACTGCCTCATCTCCCAAACTGCATGTTCTTTATACTTTCCCCTCCGAGGAGAGTTTCTGAAAGCAGAGAATTTCACAGAGCCAGTCTCTTCTCCCTTTCAAATGAAGAGGGTGTATGACAGTCTGGTGTTCATAGCTATGGAGCGAAGTACAAAGGCCCATGGAACTCAAAGCTGTAACTATGAGGTCACCAACTGTGCACTTCAACCCTGTTCTAAAGCTTAAAAAAATCCATGGCACCAGTAGGTTCAAAATGGGCAAGCTTGAAACATACAAAAGAGCCAAGAGAACAAGGCCAAGGACTGAACAAGCAGACAACTCACTTTAATTATTGCCAGCATAATCTGCTGGGACAACCAGGCCTCTGGGACACATTCCATTTTCTCTCTCTCAAAACAGTTTTGTTCCCTGAAGTATTCTTTACACATTCCCTCTTTCTTCTGGTCAGCTACCTTAAGTCTTCTCAACATCCATGTAAAGGTCTTTCCTGGTTCTAAAAACACATCCTATAGAAACCCTCCAAAACTCTTTGGATCGTCAGGGCTGGGAGACAGACTGATTTTTAAATAGCCAAGGTTAAAAAAAAAATCAATAAGCAACAAAATTTCTAGCCTAGTTAATAATATGCAAGCTTTACTAGGAATGGAAATATACTGTTATCTGCATGTACTTTGGCATGAAAATAAAAGACTGATGGATAAGTACATAATATATTAATTGTACATTCTAGGTGGTAGTCCATAGACACTGTTAAGTTCAACGGTTTTTGTATGCTTTGAATTTTTCCTAACTAATGTCAAGGAAGAGGAGGTCTTTGAGACAGTGAGTGACCAAAAATATCTTCCTTATTATGAACAGAGAGCAAGAAGAGCAGACATGCTCACCTCTTTCTTCCCACCCAACTCTGGTCAGCACCAACAAGACGCTAAGGACCAGACAGAGCAGTCCTATTTGCCCCGACAATGCCCTGTTTGGAGTACACTACAAAATTGATATAAAAACTACTGAGTGCCCTCTCCCCCAAACCCCTGATCCTTACTCCTGAGACACAGGTTCTGAGTTCCAAGTGTGCATGAGAATTCTGGAGAGCTTACTAAATGCATATTTCTGGGCCTTACCCCATAAATACTCAAATCAGATCCTGGGGAATGGGGAAAAGTCCAGGTCTTTCTGATGCAGAGGATCCTACCCTGATCACTCCATCCTCCTTGACACCTGTTGAGAGGTCCCAGGAGACCCACCTCCTCCAAGGTCCTGAATGGCTTGGGGCTTCGCCAGCCCCTCGCCTTCCTAACCTCCTGCCGGAGCGCCGAGTAGAGCCAAGTCCAGACCTGCAAACCGGCGGGGGAAGGAGGGCGAGACGGCCTCCTCCAGGACCGCCAAGGTCACCCGCGGGTCTCTGAGGCTTGCCTCAGGGATCCTCCCCGACCGATCGCCGTTCCTCAACCCTCCATATCCCGAGGAAAATGGCACATACAGCCGTCCCTTACAGAAATGAAGAAAGGCGTGATAATCACCCGAGTGAGCTGGCCCTGATCTGGCTGATCTCCCCTGTCTGCAGGCCCAGTCGCTCGGGGCCCTGAAATGCTAGCCCTCGCAGCCCCGCAGCTGCAGCCACCCCGAAATCAACTGCCCTGATTCTGCGTGGCGTTTCGGAGGGAATAGACTCCACCACGACAACCCAGGACCGTTTACCTCGGAATCCAGGAGCCTGAGGCCAGAGGGACCGAGATCGGCAGGGGTCCGGCCCGCTGCTCCGAGGAGCCCCTCTACCAGAGGGCTCGCAGCACTCACCGCCCCCGCACCGAGAGGACCCTGGAATTTGTAGTCTTTCGGCGCACCCGCAGCATTCCCTGAGGCCGGGGGCCTACAGCTCCCGGCACCCACCGCGCAGCGGAGGGGGTGAGGGCGGAGCTCGGCGGGCTAGGTCACGCGAGCCGAGGCTTTCGAAGCCTAGCCCCCCGCCTCGGCGTGTGAGAGGGGGGGTCCCACCGGAAGCCGCTTGGAAGTCTCAGAGGTGACTCACCGTCAGTTCCAGCCCCTCACCGGCCAAGCGCTGCCGCAGGAACGGCTGCCTCAGCCCTGTAGCTGTCCAGAGGGAACGGCAAGGCTGTGGAGAAAGGCCCAACCTCCTGGCCTCGCGCCTTAGGGCGGGGCTTCGCGCCTCACGTAACGAGCTTGGATGACGTCAGTGGAGGCCCGTTGCAGGGGGGAGTTCCCCAGGCTTTTCTGCTGGGGGAAAGGCTGGAAAGGAGGAGCATGGCGGTGCTTGCGCTCTCCCAAGCCAACCAGCCAGCCAGCCAGCCAGTCAGCCAGCCATGCTGCGCACCCCACGAGTTGAGGGAGAGCTTCCACCCTTGCCCTAAGCTTCCCGGGAGTTCATGAAGCTGGAAACCACACCAGCTGTCCCTGCCCTCACACAGCTTCCACTCTGACAGACGATACACAAATAAGCCCCCAAATGACCAGCACCTTTTTCAAAGGAAAGCAACAGGATGTCCCAACAGAATTAGAGTGTTGCCTCTGGGTAGGGAAGGTAGGAGAGGCGATGGCAGGATGAGGTGTGAAGTAAAGAAAGAGACTGACATAGATGAACTGAAAGGCACTTTGGCCAGCAAGGTGAAGACTGGAAGACAGGCTAGATCCAAGTCACCAAAGTCATCAATGAAGTTTGGATTTATTAAACATGGAAACTAAAGCTCTCTTCTTTTTCTTTTGTACTTGTGTGTGAGGTACGCACGTATGTCAAAGGGCAACTTTCAGGAGTCAGACAGGTCTCTTCCAGCACGTGGGTTTTGGTTCTCACTCAGGTCTTCCAACTTGGCAGACAAATACCAACGAGCCATCTCACGGATCCTTTTGTATGTTTAGGCAGGGTGTCCCTCTGAGTCTTACATTCAGACTCAATACCATCCTCCTACCTATCAGTCTGTCAAGTGCTGGGATTACAGGCAAGGAGACATCACAATTTGAGGAGTTTTAATCATTAGAATTACAATTGAGTTTCATTGGTCACAGGTTTTGTACTGCACATTTCAACTGACCAGTAACATATTATTATTCCAAAATCAATACTTGTATTTTCTCATTTATTCATGGACATATGGACCCTGTGCATTGTTAACTGAGGTTATTTAAGAGCAACCTGTTACAAAATATTGCATGTATAGTGTTAGTGGTTCTGTTGTTTAAAATGGCCCTAAGGGTAGAGTTGAAGTGCCGTCTAGTGTTTCTAAGTAAAACTAGATTTGATGTCCTTTGTGTGCATTATACCCGTTAATGATGAACTTGGAATTACCAGTAATCATCAGTGTAACATTAAAGAAATAAAAGCACTTCCCCTTTGAGTCCTTCAATCAAGAACAAGCTCAGAGGTATTTTTGTTTGTTTGTATGTTTTTGTTTTTTCATTTATTTTATGTATCTACATGTATACCTGCATGCCAGAAGAGGGCATCAAATCACATTACAGATGGTTGTTAGCCATCATGTAGTTGCTGAGAATTGAACTCAGGACCTCTGGAAGAGCAGCAACTCCTGAGCCAGCTCTCTAGCTCCACAAGTTCAGGTTTTAATTCTGTACTTCATGTTTCTTGTGTCTTCTGTCCTCTGTTGTCTGAATCTGTGACTGCTTGAAGGCTGTCTTGTGAAGGTTTGTTCTGTGTTTGTGTGTCTCTGTGTCTGTTGTATGAGCTGTTTGTCTGTACCTCACAAAGGGTACTCTGTCTTTCTTGAATAGTATAGAAGACATCACATGGGTTACAGTTACAGAAAACTTAGACAGTTTTACAAGGCATTAAGTCACTGGGTCCTTCTCCTGATCACAACCCACCCAGATAGCAAACACCATTGTTCATCAACCAATAACCTGGATGATGCTTTCAAACTTTGTTGTAGATTTTAAGAAGTTTCTCTCAACCTCTATAGTTACTGCTTTCAGCAAATGATACACAAGCATTATCTGGATGGGAGGCATGGAAGTACACACAATCTAAATCATAGCTATGAGTTTAGGTTGTAATGTTGATTATTTGGGAAACCCAAGGCAAGTTAAGGATTATTACGTTGTCCTGTTTTGTTTTGTTTTGTTTTTTGTTTTTTTGTTTTTTTGTTTTTTTCTGAGACAGGGTTTCTCTGTGTAGCCCTGGCTGTCCTGGAGCTCACTCTGTAGACTAGGCTGGTCTTGAACTCAGAAATCTGTCTGCCTCTGCCACCGAAGTGGTGGGATTAAAGGCATGTACCACCACTGCCCAGCACATTGTCCTCTTAAAGACAGTTAAACAGTTTGAGTTCACAGTAGGATAGCAGCCTTAAGTGCTAAGGTTTTAATTAAGGTATTGTCTTAGTCAGGGTTTTTATTCCTGCACAAACATCATGACCAAGAAGTAGTTGGGGAGAAAAGGGTTTATTCAGCTTACACTTCCATACTGCTGTTCATCACCAAAGAAGTCAAGACTGGAACTCAAGCAGGGCAGGAAGCAGGAGCTGATGCAGAAGCCATGAAGGGATGTTCTTTACTGGCTTGTTTCTCCTGGCTTGCTCAGCCTGCTCTATAATAGAACCCAAGACTACCAGCCCAGAGATGGTCCCACCCACAAGGGGCCTTTCCCCCTTGATTGAGAAATCACTAATTGAGAATTTCTCACTAGTTGAGAAAATGCCTTGCAGCTGGATCTCGTGAAGGCTGAACTGAAGCTCCTTTCTCTGTAATAACTCCAGCCTGTGTCAAGTTGACACAAAACTAGCCAATACAGGTATTAACTTTGGCTATGAGCAAAAGTCCCAGACTCTGGAGTGTAAAAGATATTTTCAGAATATTGCATTGCCACAGTGCCTGAAAAAAAAATGTATTAGATGAGTTTTGTGTAGGCTTGGTTTTAAGTTTAATTAAACAGAACCAGTAATATATGTTAAACAAAGTGCCTTAAATAAACCCTCAAAAACACCAAAAACCAAGGTTGTATACTGATTAGTTGACAAAGAAAAATGATGTTGTAGTCTCTGGCTACAGCAACTACTAATTATTTGTAGTAATTTGATAGGCTATAGCTACCTCAAATTCTGACTATTTCTGATTTGACTGATACTTCATGGGCTCATTCTGACTAATGTGTACGCAATGATTTAGACCAGCATGCAAGAAGCTGGAATGCATGCATACATAATGCAACTTACAATTTTCTACTAACCTTCTTTTAGTAACTGTAGCATTACAGGGTATAGAAAGATAGCTCAGCAGTTAAGAACATATAGTGCCTTATAGAGGAACCAAGGTCAATTTCAAGTTCAGGTGGCTTACAACTAAGTGCTTGTAACTCCAGCTCCAGGAGGTTAACACCTCTGGCCTCCACAGGTGCCTGTACTCACATGCACGTGCCCTACATACAATTAAAAATAATAAAAATAGAAGCTTAATAAGATGGATTACTGTGTAAAAGTACTTGCTACCAATCCGAGTACAATCTTCAGGACCCACATAATGGAGAGAGAGAGAAATCACAACCCAGTTATTGTCTGACCTCTACAGGAGCTCTATGGCACTCCTGCCTCCACAACAATAAATAATTTAATTTAAAACTTTTTAAAAATACAATTTTTTCAATGCACATTAAAAAGCTGGGTGTAGCTGGGCAGTGGTGGTGCACACCTTTAGACCCAGCACTCAGGAGGCAGAGGCAACCAAGTCTCTGAGTTGGAGGCCAGCCTGGTTTACAAAGAGTTCCAGGACAGCCAAGGCTACACAGAGAAACTGTCTTGAAAAACAAAAAACAAACAAACAAAAAGCTGGGTGCTCCAGCTAGGCCTGGTGGTATAAGCTTTTAATTCTAGTACTCTTGAGGCAGAGGCAGATGGATATCTGAGTTCAAGGCCAGCCTGGTCTACAGAGGGAGTAAGAGCCTAGACTACATACCCATACTGAATGCCCAGAAATCTAGTCTAGAAATGGATCTCCATATCCCTAGCACTACACACACACACACACACACACACACACACACTTTAAAAGAATTAGCATTAGATCTAGATCTAGATATAGAAAAAAAATTAAAAATTGTATTTTTAAAAAGTTTTAAATATAGATATAGATATATATGAATGAAAGGTGCAATACTGATGCTAAGGTCTTGTTCCCCAATTGGTTCTTGATTTGTCTGTAAAGAATGCTGGGGGCCAATTGTTGGACAAAAAGTTCAGGTGGAACTTCTGGGTCTCAGGAGGAAAAGGGAGACTCAAGGAAGGAGAAGGGAGTTTCTGCCATGTTTTGGCGGAAGAAGAAGCCAGCAGCCATGTGAGGTTTCAGGAGGAGCTGGGGCCTGTGGCCACAACTACAGATAGGTGGTCAGGGATGTTTGGCAGGAGCTAGGTGGGACTAGCCACTGAAGTTTATGGCAGGTGGGAGAAGAAAAGATAAAAATATTATTAAGGGCACACTTTTCCAGGTGGGAAAACACCCAGCAATTGTGCCAAAAGGTAAGTTGTAAAGGAACAAACTGTGTGTGTGTGTTTTATCCGCAGATTCAAGGTAAGCTGGGAGAGGGCTGGTAGCATGGTCACCTCTGGGAGCACCAGTCACTTCCTGGAGCAAAAGGCTATAGCTTAAAACTATACCCAACAAATATAGTTAAATTACTGTTTCAATATTTAATCAATATAAAAATATCAATGAAACATTTTACTTTTCTTCACAGTGTCTTTGAAAGCTATACTGTATTTTATTCTTACAACATATCTAAATTTAGACCTGCTACATTTCAAGAGCTACCACATGTGGTTTGCGGCTGCTCTATTGGATAGCACTAATCTAGAACATTTATTCATTTACTCATTCAATCAAGCAAGGCCTTGTAGCCCTAGAAATACACAAAATGGAATAAGGCCAAGCTCTGTTCTTAAAGTACACATTGTCCAGCTGGGAAGCCTGGTATAGTAGCTTATTTTGAAAATGACAAAGTACTTTGAGACAGCCAGGTATGGTGGTGTATGCAATCCCAGCCCTCAGGAGGCTGAGGCAGGATTATGCATCTGAGACCAGCCTGTGCTGCATACCAAAACCCTGTCCTTCTCTTCTTCTCTTTCTCTTTCTCTTTCTCTTTCTCTTTCTCTTTCTCTTTCTCTTTTCTTTTCTTTTCTTTTCTTTTCTTTTCTTTTCTTTTCTTTTCTTTTCTTTCTTCCTTCCTTCCTTCCTTTCTTTCTTTCTTTCTTTCTTTCTTTTTTTCATTTTTTTGGTTTTTCAAGACAGGGTTTCTCTCTGTAGCCCTGACTATCCTGGTACCCACTCTGTAGACCTGGCTGGCCTCAAACTCATAGAGTTGCACCTGCCTCTGCCTGCCAAGTGCTGGGATTAAAGGTATACACCATCACCACCTGGTGTAAAACCCTGTCTTTAAAAAAGGGGGCGGGGGACTGGGGAAATAGTTTAGTCAACAAAGTTCTTGTTAAACAAGCATGAGAACTCACTTAAATATCCATGGGTCCTATGTACTTTTAATCCCAGTTTGGAAGAGGCAGTCACAGATCCCTTAGACTTGTGGGCCCCAGCCTTGCATAATCTGTAAGCCCTTTGCTCATGAAAGATCCTGTCTCATAAAACAAGGTGGAAATTTATGAGGAATGACACTGAATATTGACCTCTGGTCTTCACACATATTCACACACATGTATGTACATATCCAAACACATAAATACAGATACACTGAAATGAAGGAGGAGGATAACTCAGTTGGTAAAGCCTTACAAGCATCTGGACTTGTGTGCAGTCACCACAACCCACAGAAGTCTGATATGGTGACCCATGCTTATAATCTAAGCACTGAGGAGGTGGAACTTTCTGGCCAACCAGGCAAGCCTACCTGGCAAGATGGAAGCCAATGAGAGCCACAAACACTCCACCATCAACTGAAGTAGAAACCTAAGGGTTCTTTAGAAAGTCAGTTAGATGGTGTTTTGTTGGGGCAAACACATGAAAGAATGTTTCCCTAAAACAGACACAGGAGAGAGGATGTTCTGCTAAAGCAAGCATGTGAAAAGACAATAAAAGATTCTTTACTAACGACACACATATATTGGTCCACCTTACTTTGTATAGTTGAACTATGTTTGTCAAGAAACCATAGAAAGAAACACACCAAAACACTTCTGGTGGTGTACTGCAGTTTATTTCTGCTTCCAAAGCCTTGGGCTGATGGGATGCACATGTTGAGGCAAGGCACATGGAGGACACATGATATTTAGAAGGTATAAATAGGACTCCACGAGTGACAGAGGCAGAGCTTGGCTTGCTGGTACAGCTGTCTCTGTACAATACTTGTCGGTCTCACATCTTTGCTGATCTTCACTTTCCTGAGTGAGGCACAGTTGAGAACTTTTCCTGGTGTTCTGTCAGTCCCTCCTGCTGACTCAAGCCGAGGTTGAAGTGGAAACTTAAGGGTTCCTTGGAAAGTTGTTTGGATGGTGTTTTGCTGAGGCAAACATGTGAAGGAATGTTTAGCTAAAGTGGACACAGGTGTAAAACACTAAGGCAGACTCGTGAAGGAACATTTAGCTGAAACAGACACAGGAGAGAGGATGTTCTGCTAAAGCTAACACGTGAAAGGTGTTTGCCAGTGGATCCAGCTGCTGATGCTTCCTTACCTGAGAATGGAACTGCTGATTTCCAGAAAACACAGATGGGAATTACTCAAAACAAAACCAAAAACAAAAACCAAAAAACACAACCAAACAACAAAAACAAAAACAAAAACAACCCTTTCTAAACAGGTCCAATTTCCCCATAGCCTTTCTTTTCCACTGCCTCTGGTGAGTGGTGGGTTACAAGGAAGGTTAAAGCATTTAAGAACCATCATTAAATAAGGTAAAAAAAAAAAATTAAAGTTACAATCAACAAAAGCACTATGAGAGTTTAGGAGCACCAAGACAACGAAGCCTTGGAAGGAGGTGGCACAGCATTGGATTTCTGGTTCCTTTTGTTGGTTTGTTGTTTGTTTTTGAGACAAGGTCTCTCGATTCAGCTCTGACTGTCCTAGAACTAGCTATAAATACCAGGTTGGCCTCAAACTCACAGAGCTCTGCCTACCTCCACTCAGATTAAGACATGGGCCACCACACCCTGAATATGAAATGTGACACAAGAAAATCCCTGGGGGATGTTTTGAGGCCTTTGCCTCTGAAGTATAAACAGAAGTAAACTAGCTAGGAGTGGAGACTCTCAGCCACATTTCAGAAAGACATATTGGAGCTGCCTGCAAGTTCACAGCCCCTGAATCCTCTAAAACCTCTTCCTGGTGTTCCTGAGTCTTTCCCCATTCCTCGTAAGTAACCCCTCCCCCCCCCAAAAAAAACCTCATTGGGTCCTGGAGAGAACATTTGTGGTTAAGAGTACTGGCTCCTTGTTGAGTTTTGTCTATTGTAATGCTAAGTTTGGCCCCCCAAACCTGGAATCTGCATGTAGCCCCTGTGACCCTGCCCTAAGTTATTTCTGACTGGTAAAGATGCCAACAGCCAATGGCTGGGCAAAAGAGACATTAGGTTTCCTGGGCTTGGGGTTAGAGAAGGAGAAACCACCATGGGTTAGCTGAGCCATAAAAACATGGCCCTGGCCAGGCAGTGGTGGCACACACCTTTAATCCCAGCACTTGGGAGGCAGAAACAGGTGGATTTCTGAGTTCGAGGCCAGCTTGGTCTACAGAGTGAGTTCCAGGACAGCCAGGGCTCCACAGAGAAACCCTGTCTTGAAAAACAAAACAAAACAACAACAAAAAACATGACCCTGAGGGCTGGCCAATTGGTGTTAAACCTAGATGAAACACGGTAAATAGTAAGTAATAATTTGGGCTCATAGATCATAAAGTAGATTCTAACAGCATGGAGGCTAAGTATCTGCCCAGCTCTTGTGTTGATTAAGGCTTATTAAAAACATAAAGGTTATAGGTTTTTTTTGGTTTTGTTTTTAATCTAAGAACTCAATAACCAAGGCATGGTAGAAGGCAGGGTCAGGATTAAATCATTCCTGCAACAGTTCCTCTTGCAGAGGGCCCGGGTTCAGTTTCCAGCACCTACAAGGAGGCCTGAAACCATATGTTACCCAATTCCAGATGAACCTACACCTCTTCTGACTTACAGTGAATATTATACATGGTGTTTCATATAACTATATATCTATCAATATCCATATATATATCTATATCTATATCTATGCAGGCAAAACATTTATATGCCTATAAGAAAATGAATAAATCTGAAAAAGAAAACAACAAAAATCACTGACTCAGAAAGTCGGACATGGGTGCAGTTGTTACTTTACTCTGTCACAGGCTCCCTTTCACAAAAAGTTTATCATACAACAAAGCCAAACAAAGGGTGTTAAAAGGGTCCCATGCAGAAGCAGCCAAATAAAACAGATGATATGCACCTTCTAGAACAGTTGCCTATGAAAGTTTCCAAACTCTCTGGAGTCTGATGTGGACCAGAGGTTAAAAAGCAGAGCCAGACAGAGCAGCAACATACCTGTAGTAACATCATTAGGAAGGTGTAAGGAGAGTTCCAGGACAGCTAGAGCTATGCAGAGAAACCCTGTCTCAGAAAAACAAACAAACAAACAACAACAACAACAACAACAACAAAAGGAAGGTGTAAGGAAGAGCTCAAGAATTGTAAGCTAGGGCTGGAGAGATGGCTCAGAGGTTAAGAGCACTGACTCATTCTGGAACTCATTCTATAAACTAGGCTGGCCTCGAATTTGAAGATTCACCTGCCTTAGCCTCCCAAGTGCTGGGATGAAAGGTATGCTCCACCACCTTCCAGCTATTCCATCATTCTTATTAACAGCAGGTAGGATGTAAGTCCATTTTGTCACCAAGCAAACTACCCTCATTATCCTGAGTTCAAATCCCAGAAACCACATGGTGGCTCACAACCAACAGGAATGAGATCTGACGCCCTCTTCTGGTGTGTCTGAAGAAAGCTACAGTGTACTTAGATATAATAATAAATAAATCTTAAAAAAAAAAAAAAAGAATTGTAAGATAGCCTGGGTCCAATGAAGTAAGGCAGAGTAGGGTTCAAGTCTGTGGTGGTTTGAATATGCTTGGCCCAGGAAGTGGCACTATTCGGAGGTCTGGACTTGAGGTAGGTGTGACCTTGTTGGAAGAGGTGTTTCATTGTGGGTGTGGGTTTTAAGAGCTTCCTTCTAGAAGCCTGGAAGCTAGTTTTATATTGATCTTTGGGTAAAGATGTAGACACTCAGCTGCTCTAGCCCCATTTCTGCATAGACACTGCTATGCTCCTGCCTTGATGATAATGGATTGAACCTCTGAACCTGTAAGACAGCCCCAATTAAATGTTGTCTTTATAAGAGCTGCTTTGGTCATGGTGTCTTCTCACAGCAGTAAAACCCTACAACAAGCTCTTCGGTCATTAGACCATTGTGTTTCATTGTTCATGTAACACTAGCTTCTTAGGACTGTTGTAAGCATGGACTGGCTTAATTGAGCTAATAATTTAGGGTGCACAATAAAGGGCCAACACTTTATACAATATTGGCTGTTACTTGTTAGATAATGCGGGTAGTTTGCTTGGTGACAAAATGGACTTACATCCTACCTGCTGTATTATGATGGAATGATGGAATAGCTGGAGAATACACCTTTCATCCCGTACTTGGGAGGCAAAGGCAGGCGTATCTTCAAGTTCAAGGCCAGCCTAGTTTATTGAATGAGTTCCAGGACAGCCAGGGCTACACAGAGAAACCCTGAAAACACACACACACACACACACACACACACACAGAGAAAGAGAGAGAGAGAGAGAGAGAGAGAGAACAAATAAGACTTTTAAAGTGCATGTGCAAATGAAAAGGCAAATGTACCTTCAAAGATTACCACAGTGGGCATGTTTTTAAGTCCAACACTCAGTACACAGAGGCAGAGCAATCTCTGTGAGTTGGTCATATGCATAGCACATTCTAGGCCAGCTAGCATTGCCCAGTGAGATCCTGTCTCAAAAAACAAACAAAAAGATTAATCATAAACTCAAGAACTCTGCAGTTCTATTCATAGGAATATTCCACAAAGATCTGAGGAAACAGAGCTATAAAAAACCATGTGCACAAGCATGCACAGGATGCTCACATATAATAGAAAGTCAACCCACAGTCTCTGACTGAACCACTGTTCAATCTTCTCTGGATCCTCCTCCCAATTCAACCTTTACTTTTGGACATCTGCCGCTCTCTCAAAGCTGTCCTGTTTAAGCAGGAAGTCCTCCTGTCAGTTAATCCTCCATCCACAGTGTCTGACTTGAACCCTCATCCCCCAAGCTGATCAGCATGCCTGCTTTTAGCAAGACTCTCAGTGGGTTTACAGTAGAGTTAACTCTGCCCTCTCTAGAATGTTCCATCAGCCAACTGCCACCGCCACTGCCACCACCACCACCACCAACAACAACAACAGCCCCTGCCCCCTACACTGGATATAACTCCCTGCTTTTCCCTGTTGTAATCAAAACCAAACCTATTTCAATGTTAGCCTGTTGCAACATTTCCTGAATTAAAGTCTGTTTTACAAACAACTGCTGCTAGCTATGTTTTCTTTAACACACTATGAATGATAAATGTATAAACAAAACATTTGCTAGCCACACTATGGAATAATATTCATCCATTAAAAGAAATGAAATCTTGGGATGGAGAGATGGCTTGGTGGTTAAGAGCACCAACTACTCTTCCAGAGGTCCTGAGTTCAATTCCCAGCAACCATATGGTGGCTCACAACCATCTATAATGGGATCTGATGCCTTCTTCTAGTGTGTCTGAAGACAGCTATAGTGTACTCATATATACATAAAATAAATTAATTAAAAATGAAATCTCGGGGGCTGGTGAGATGGCTCAGCAGGTAAGAGCACCCGACTGCTCTTCCAAAGGTCCTAAGTTCAAATCCCAGCAACCACATGGTGGCTCACAACCATCTGTAACAAGATGTGACTCCCTCTTCTGGAGTGTCTGAAGACAGCTACAGTGTACTTACATATAATAAATAATAAATAAATAAATCTTTAAAAAAAATGAAATCTCAGTTCTGATATAGGCTACAACATAGATGAAGCTTGAAAGGTCTATGCTGAGTGAAAGAATTCTTTTACACAACCTGTCTATGTCATGGCCCAGAGCCCATGTGGTCTGTTTGGTTGGTTGTTTTAAGATTAATTTTAATAGTTGGACATGGTAGTTCACCCCTTTAATCCCAGCACTCGGGAGGTGTAGGGAGCCTAGCTGCTGGTCCCTAAAGATGGCGCTGCCTGCCTCAGCCTTATCAGCTTTACTGGCATAAATATCTCCTAA
Organism: Mus minutoides; assembly: GCA_902729485.2. Taxonomy (NCBI): domain Eukaryota; kingdom Metazoa; phylum Chordata; class Mammalia; order Rodentia; family Muridae; genus Mus; species Mus minutoides. Next base: position 5,895,589 of record LR756420.1, read on the forward strand.
TATGTTATTTGGCTGTGTTAACAGTGATATGATTCTAAGCCCAAGACTATGATCCTAAAGCCCGAGATTTCCTGGCGTATGAGCAGGAGCCACATGGCATTCTGTGAGTGGACAGGATAGGGTTTAATTGGCTGCTTCCGGTGGGGATTGGCCAGATGAGAGAGATTCACCATTAAGCTTAAGCTATTATTGCATGCAACAAGTATTTTTAAGTAAACTGCCTTGAGAAGAAACTTGGATTGTCCTGTGTCTTATTCCTGCTGGTCGAAGTGAGCTCCGGACAGGGAGGCATATGCAGGTGGATCTCTGTGAATTTGATGCCAGTCTAGTCTGTGAGTTCCAGAACAGCCAGGGCTACACAGATAAACCCCATCTCAAAGAATAAAATAAAACACTAAAAAAAAATTATTTTTATTTGTATGGTGAAGTGGAAACTTCTAGTTTCTTTGGGAAGTTAGTTATGTGAAATATGTTTTTGCTGGGATGTGCAGGTGAAAAGCTGTCTTGCTTTTGTTTGTTTGTTTGTTTTTTTTTTTGGTTTTTCGAGACAGGGTTTCTCTGTATAGCCCTGGCTGTCCTGGAACTCACTCTGTAGACCAGGCTGGCCTCGAACTCAGAAATCCGCCTGCCTCTGCCTCCCGAGTGCTGGGATAAAGGTTTGCGCCACCACGCCCGGCTCAAAAGCTGTCTTGCTAAAGCAGACATGTGAAAGACTGTTTTCCTGAAGCAGACACAGATGTAAGGATGTTTTGATATAGCAAACAACTGAAAGGACCCATGATGAAGGAGTGTAAATATAGCCCTACAGACAGTGGAAGATGGCACTGAGCATTGGTAATGGTAATGGTATCTTGAGGTAACGCTGCCATTGAGAGAAACTTGCCTAAGAACTGCTTGTGAGGTTCTTGCAGTTTCTTCAGGATTGAACTATAATAGCCTGGTGTCTGCTTGCTGAAAGGACTGGACTGTAGCTGCTGGCCCATGCCTGCTATTTGCTTGCCTAGAGGACTGGTCTGCAGCTGCTGAGTCATGTTGGTGTTTGCTAAGGGCCTGAACTGTTGCCAAAGAAAAATTGGGCTTTTCCACAAAGAACTATTGCTGAACAGGTCCACTTCCCCCATATCCTAATAACTTTTCCCTTTCACTCCCTCTGCTGGGTGGTGGGTTAGAGGAGAGGTTGAACCCTTATTAAAAGTAGGTTGCAAAAAATGTATGCTTACAGTTTGGTGTTTTGCCTGCATGTACATTTGCACCACATGTATGCAGTGGGTGGAAGCTAGTAATTGGATCCTCTGGAGCCGGAATAACCAATGCATGTTAGCCACCATGTGGGCTCTCAGAACCAAACCCATATCCTCTACAAGAGCAATGTGGGTTCTTGTTGGGACAGACATGACCATGTTGTTTTGGAGAGGGTTGTGGAAAGATGTTGGAAATTTAAGCTAGAAAAGCCATTGAGTGTTCAAAGCTTGGTAAGTTGTTGTGAGAACTTAGAGGGCTCAGGGCTATACAAATGTGGGACACCTGGCTTGCCCAGGGCTATACAGATGTGGGACACCTGGCTTGCCCAGGGCTATACAGATGTGGGACACCTGGCTTGCCCAGGGCTATACAGATGTGGGACACCTGGATTGTCAAGTTTCAGTGGGAGGCAAAGACTCTACTGGGCCATCTGATATTTTGATTTAAGAGTTTGTGGTTTTAGTCAGTTAGGGCTGAAGAAGAATCAGTCGTAACCAGCAGGAGACCAGCACCACTGAAGTGAAACCTTTGCTTTCCTGGGGCAGTTGACTCTGATCAGCTGAAGCGAGCTATCAGCAGTGGCTAAGAAAAGACCATCATCACTGAGGTGAAATCTGGGATGTTTCCCCAGGGCCAGTACACAGAAGCTATGTTCCAGAGGTGGCTAAGGTTATACTCCTTCTGGCAGCCAAAGCTGCTAAGCGTCTCCCAGGTAATTAGTATTTGGATTTAAGGGCATGAAGGGATCCTGAAGAACAGCTGAGGCTTGGCCCTATGAGAGGCCCAAAGAGGCCATTGGTGAAGGTGCAGCCTCAGTAGCAGCTGAAGCCCCAGAATTGAAGGGGGTCCCTGAGAGAAGTTGAGGCTGCCATTGTAAAAGAGCTCAGCTAAAGTTGTTGGTGAAAGTGCAGCCCAATTGCAGCAGGAGGCCCCAGCATTTTGGAGATGTCAGTACCATGGGATGACTGCCAAGAACAGCCGTGGCCTGGAGTGGAGCCAGCCTAAGACCAGGAGACAAGCTGTGTGCTGCAGGGGCAGAGCCAGAGAAGTGACTCAGGCGCTTGGGAGGAGCCCGAGGGATTGTGAGTAAAGTCGAGATTTTGAACACTGAGTTATTTACACTGTTGGCCTTGCTTTTGCTTTGTTCAGACTGTTACTGTGCCCTGGTTCTTCCCTCTTAAAATAAAAAAGTATTTTGATTTTATGTGAGTCCACAATCAAGAGACTTTGAACTTTGTAAAGAGATTTCATAGTTTTATAGAGATTGGATTTTTAGAAAGTCTTTAGATATTAAGAGACTGTATATTTTAAAGAGACTCAAATATCTTATTTTAAATGTAAGTATTTAAATTTACTTAAGTAAATATTTTAAAGTGTTTGAGGCTGGGCAGTGGTGGTGTATGCTTTTAATTCAAGAGGCAGAGGCAGGTTGGAGAGATGGCTTAGTGGTTAAGAGAACTGACTGCTCTTCTGAAGGTCCTGAGTTCAAATCCTAAGAACCACATGGTGACTCACAATGAGATTTGACACCTTCTTCTGGTGTGTCTGAAGACAGCTACGGTGTACTTAGATATAATAATAAATCTTCAGGCCAGCGCGAGCAAGCAGAAGTCTTGAATTCAAATTCCCAGCAACCATCAGCACAGCTACAGTATACTCATATACATAAAATGAATAAATAAATAAATAAATCTTTAAAAAAAAAGAGGCAGAGGCAGGAAGATCTCTGTTAGAACTAGTCTGGTCTAAGAGTGAGTTTCTAGACAGCCAGAACTATACAGAGAAATACTGTCTTAAAAAAAACATAGCCGGGTGGTGGTGGCACACACCTTTAATCCCAGCACTTGGGAGGCAGAGGCAGGTGGATTTCTGAGTTCGAGGCCAGCCTGGTCTACAAAGTGAGTTCCAGGACAGCCAAGGCTACATAGAGAAACCCTGTCTCGAAAAACAACAACAACAATAACAACAACAAATTCAAACAAACACCCTTAAACGTTTTTGATAATGCAGAGTCTCTCAGCAGCTGCTGCTCCCTTTTCACCAACATGAAGAAAATTTAGAGTTAACAAGGCATTATTTATGTCCTTGGTGCTTTTTACTCTTCCTTTTTTTACTCTTCCATCTCTTTAAGGTACAATAGACTCTTTCTGTAACTGCTTGTCCTGTGGGATTATGTGGTATATCAGTAACGTACTTTATATTATAATATGCAAAGAATTGCTTAATCTTATTGGATACATATGTGGGAGCATTGTCAGTTTTTTTAAAAAGATTCATTTATTATTATATCTAAGTACACTGTAGCTGTCTTCAGATGCACCAGAAGAGGGCGTCAGATCTCATTACAGATGGTTGTGAGCCACCATGTGGTTGCTGGGATTTGAACTCAGGACCTTCAGAAGAACAGTCAGTTCTCTTAACCACTGAGCCATCTCTCCAGCCTGCATTGTCAGTTTTAATTTGTGCTGGTATCCACACAATTGCCATTATTTCCAATAATTGTGTAATTACACAATCAGCCTTCTCAGAACTTAAAGCAGTTGCACATTGAAACCCTGAGTATGTGTCAATGGTATGGTCTATATACCTTTGTTTTCCAAATTCTGAAAAATGAAAAACATACATCTGCCAGATGTCATTTCTTTTGGTAAACCTGGGGTTACTACCAGCAGGTAATGGAGTTTGGTTGATAGAAAACACGCAGGATATTTTTTAAAAATTATTAGCCGGGTTTGGTGGCGCACGCCTTTAATCCCAGCACTCGGGAGGCAGAGGCAGGCGGATTTCTGAGTTCGAGGCCAGCCTGGTCTACAAAGTAAGTTCCAGGACAGCCAGAGCTACACAGAGAAACCCTGTCTCGAAAAAACAAAACAAAAAAACAAAAAAACAAAAAAAAAAATTATTTCTTTGGCTTGTCGCCAAGTGATGGAAATTTTTTTCTTTAAACCTTTCCCATTAATATTATGTTTTTCATGAAAATTTGAGGCTTCTAACATATTTCCTATTAGTAATTGGTCAATTTCATCATTTCCTTGAGCTAATGGACCAGAAAAACCTGTATGAGACTGAATATGAGTGAGTAATGAATGGTGTCTACTGACGATGGCCTGTTGTAATTGTATAAATAGCAAAGTTAATTCTGAGTATCCGGTACAAATTCAGCAGTTTCTATATGCAAAACAACTTTTTCTGCATATAAAAATCAGTAATTATGTTAAAAGGTTCAGGTTAGGGCCAGGTGTGGTGGCGCACGCCTTTAATCCCAGCACTCGAGAGGCAGAGGCAGGCAGATTTCTGAGTTCGAGGCCAGCCTGGTTTACAAAGTGAGTTCCAGGACAGCCAGGGCTATACAGAGAAACCCTGTCTCGAAAAACCAAAAAAAAAAAAAGGTTCAGGATACTCTAATAATCCCATAAGGATTGCATGCAATTCTGATTTTTGAACTGAGGTATATGGACTTTTGAGCACCTTGCTTATTTTGTCTGATTATAACCTGCCCTCTCTGCTCTTGTTAGCATCAGTATAAAATGTTGGTGCCTATGGAATTTATATTATCTTTACTATACATGGAAGAATCCAATGAGTTCTTTTTATGAACTGTATACATTTGCTTTTCAGATATTTGTTATTAATTTTACCCAAGTAATCATTTCAAGCTCTTTGCCAATCTTCATTGATTATCCATAATGTCATAATCTCAGCATTTGTGAAAGGTACCACGATTTCAGCCGGATCTGTTCCTGACAATTGAAGTAATATTATTCTGCTTGTATAAGTCTTAGAAATCTTTTCTATATATCTTTATTTTTTTACTTTGTTTATGAGCTAAGAAAGTCAATTCCATAATACTATCTTCCCTTTGTATAATGAGCCCAGTAGGAGAATGAGTTGAAGGCAAAATGACCAAAATACAAGCAAGTTTAGAGTCAATTTGATCCACATATGCCTCTTGCAATCTTTGTTCTACAAGAGTTAACTCTTTTTCTCCTTTAGGTGTTAGACATCTTGGACTGTTTAAATTTGAAGCTCCTTGTAATGCTTGAATCAAATGACTTAACTCATATGTGCTTATTCCAATTGTAGGCCTCAGCCAGTTAATATCACCCATTAATTTTTGAAAAATTGTTAAGTGTTTTCAATTGGTCCCTATGGATTTGTATCTTTTTGTGGTTAATTTGTTTGTTTGTTTATTGATCTTTTTTTTTTTTTTTTTTTTTTTTTTTTTTTTTTTTTTTTTTTTTTTTTTTTTTTTTTTTTTTTTTTTTTTTTTTTTTTTTTTTTTTTTTTTTTTTTTTTTTTTTTTTTTTTTTTTTTTTTTTTTTTTTTTTTTTTTTTTTTTTTTTTTTTTTTTTTTTTTTTTTTTTTTTTTTTTTTTTTTTTTTTTTTTTTTTGGTTTTTCGAGACAGGGTTTCTCTGTCTAGCCCTGGCTGTCCTGGAACTCACTTTGTAGACCAGGCTGGCCTCGAACTCAGAAATCCGCCTGCCTCTGCCTCCCGAGTGCTGGGATTAAAGGCGTGAGCCACCACGCCCGGCAGCAGCCAACTCTTAACATAGAATTAGTAAGTAATAACTTGGGATTAACTGCATGGAGGTTAGGAAGCTGCCCAGCTATTGTGCTGATTAAGGTGTGTGTGTGTGTGTGTGTGTGTGTGTGTGTGTGTTTCATCTGGGAACAAAAAACCATTGAGGAAACCCACTGCCAAGATTTATTTATTACTTATTTCAACACCCGATGATATTAGCATGATATTAGCATGATATTAGTATGATGCTCCTGAGAACCAGTGCCAGTTATCTCTCTCATCCATTTGTCTACTGGGGTTCTTCCTGCTTTCAATGGTCTGATTGCTTGCTCTCTCTCTCTCTCTCTCTCTTTCTTGTTCTCTCTCTCCCTCTCTCTCGTTTTTTTTTTTTCGAGATAGGGTTTCTCTGTGTAGCCCTGGCTGTCCTGGAACTCACTCTGTAGACCAGGCTGGCCTTGAACTCAGAAATTCACCAGCCTGTGCCTTCCAAGTGCTGGGATTAAAAGCATGGGCCACCACTGCCTGGCCTGATTGCTCTCTTAAATTCAGTGTTCGTGTTTACAAAGGCCAATATTTCTATCAATGACTGTCTGGTTTCAGGGTCTAAGATAGCTGAGTCCAATCTCCATAAGAAGTCTGTGAATATGTCTACAGTTCCCTGTATTACCTTCATAAATGAGGTGGATTTTTCCCCCTGACTCCTCAGTTATACCCTGGGCTCTTAAAGCCACCGCATGACATCATTCAATTACACTATCATCAAATCAGATTTGTTTTGTAAATCAGCATACTGCCCATCACCAGCAGCTGGTCTTTAGTAGCATTTATCTTCCTCGATAATACTGTGTTTTATTTTGTGGCTTCATGCCTCCAACACAATAACCATTGTAATGGTTATCCAGCTTCTAGAACATCTGACACCAATCTCTTCCAATCTTGGGGGATAACCCTATTCTGCATAGACCGAGTATTCAACATTTCTTTTCCAAATGGAGAGTGCAAGCCATACAATATTGTGGTCTCTTGAAAATGCTTTAGATCTAGCATTCCTAGTTGGACACCAGGTCAATTCACTACAGGCTATAGCACCGTCATTAGCAGGCGTATGCTGCACAAAGACTGGGAAGGCTGAAGGTGCCTGTGTAGGCCCAAGCAAATCCTCTGGTGGTACACTTAGCTGAACACTATCCTGTTGTGTCTCCAACATCCCCTGATCCTCCCAGCCTCTAGTCTCACAGAGATGCTCTTGGCACCTGGCAGTGAAAGCGTATGGCGCAGGGCGAGGTGGCAGTTTGCCTTCCAGCCTATTTCGTTTCCCTTTTTCATCATGAGGTACATTCCTAGTCTCAGACACCAAGCCTGAACCCTGGTGTTCTCCTCCTGCTGACTCTTTTTGCTTCCCAAGCACTTCTGCCTCTATTTACAACTCTCTAAGTCCTCAGCCAACTCTGCAATCAGCTTTCCCTCCCCCCAATCTTTTTCAATAGTGTATATATGAAAACCATGAAACAAAACCAAAAAACCAAAAAAAACAAACCAACTAACCTACCAACTAACCAACCAACCAAATAAACAAAACTTCCAGGAATAAGGTAAAAGACCACGTAGCAGCCATAGCTGCTATTTTGCCAACCTCCTTTAAGAGCATTGCTAACCTCTCATAACCTGACCTTTCCTCTAACACATTTGAAGCAGAATTACTCACTATACCTAAGCCATGTTGGCGGTCATCTGTAGGCTTAGATTTTTCAAAGCCTACTTTAATAAGGGCTCTCAAATGCTTCAACCACCTTCTAGCCCACCATCCAGAGAGAGGGGAGAAAAGATGGTAAATAGGACAAGGGGATATGGACCTGTTTAGAAGCAGTTCTTTGTGGGTGATTCCAATCTCCATTTTTCAGGATACCAGCAGTCCAGTTCAGTAGTATCAAGATACCAACATTCTAATTCAAAACTGTCACCAACCATGAATCAGCATGAATGGCGGTACTATCCAGCAGAAACTGCCAGGCCGCTGACAAATTGAATTGGCATGAGTCAGCAAGAGCTACCAGGACCAGCCAGAATTCCAGGAGTTCTCTACCATGCCTCTCTCAAGGAAGTGAAGATCAGCAAAGATGTGAGACCAACAAAGAGCTGCAAGTCTAAGCAAGCATCACTGTCCATCGAGCCCTACTTATACTTTCTCCAAACATCACATGGCCTCTTATGGGTCTTGCCTCAGCAAAATATCACCTGAGTCTGAATCACATGACACAACCAGAAATGTCCACTTCAGTGATTGATGTGGGAGGACCCAGCTCACTTTAGGTGGTAGCACTCTGAACTGGTAGTCTTGGGTTGAACTTTAGAGCAGGCCAGTACACAGCACTCGTCCATGGCCTTTGCATCGGTTGCTGCCTCCAGTCTCCTCCTCTGTTTGAGTTCCTGCCCTGATGAACAGCGATGTGGAAGTGCGATTGAAATAAACCTTCCCTCCCTACATTGGTTTTGGCCACAGTGTTTCATCATAGCAATAGCAACCCTAAAATAAGCCAGAAATGCTCTTCCATGCTGAGCCATATCTCCAGCCCCAAGAGGCCATACGTTACGGGTTTGTTATCAGCTGAGGGCACTGTTAGGAGATAATAGAAACTCTAGTAGGCAAGGCCTAGTGAGGAGTTAGGTCGTTTGAGGGTGTCTAGTAGGTAAGGACTCCTGAGGAATTAGGTCACTTGAGGGAGTTCTGGAGGATGTGTCTTGTTCCTGCTCCCTTATTGGTGTCTGTTCCTGAATACCATGAGGTAAGCAGCTTCTGCTACTCCCTCCACACTATGATGTTCTGCCCTGCCTCTAAGCCCACAATAAGGAGGCTGTGACCATGGACTGAAATGCCTGAAGCTGAGCCAAAAATATCTCCTAGCTCAACAACTTAATTAGATCAGCTAACCACAGTAATTATGTGTGTGTGTATATGGTTAGCATAATATATTGTTATATATTATATATACTATATTACCATATGATGATATTATTATATACTCTATATTATAATTTTTGTTAAGGATTTCTTTTTTTTATTTATATGAGTACACTGTAGCTATCTTCAGACACACCAGAAGAGGGCATCAGATCCCATTATAGATGGTTGTGAGATACTATGTGATTGCTGAGAATTGAACTCAGGACCTCTGTTAGAGCAGTCAGTGCTCTTAACTGCTGACTCATCTCTCCAGCCCCTATAGTTTATTCTTTTGAGTCAGTGTTTCACTGTGTAGCCCTGACTGTCCTGGAGCTTGCTTTGTAGACCAGGCTAGCCTCAGACTCAGAGATCCACCTGTCTGTGCCTTCACACCAGACTCTATTCCTATCTCTTTGACGGTGCTATGATTTCAGGCTTGTGCTAGCACACCCAGCTACTAAATTGATTTCCCTCAGTTTTGTCACAGCAACAGAAATGTGAATAACATAATCCAGAAAAGGCAAAATTACAGATTGAATGATTTATGGCTTCCTCGGGTTAGATAACTTCACTGCTAACAGATGTAAGTTTTCCATGTCCAGGCTGGCCTGGAACACCTTATGTTGCCCTGGGTTGTCTCAAATGTTGTCATCCTACTACATCAGTTTGCCAAACGATGGGATTACAGGAATGCACCAGGCCTGCCTGTAATGATTTTTTTTTTCAGTGCCCAAAACTATACCCAGGGCCTTAATACATGCTAAGCAAGCAAACGTTGCACTACTGAGCTAAAGCTTTAACTCTGAGTTTTCTTTTTATGTTGATAAAAATAATGTTATGAAATTGTGAAGATGGTTACACATACTTGCAAATACACTAAAAGCTATTGAATTGTACAATTTAAATGGGTGGATTGTGTGGTTTGTAAATTACATTGTAACACAGTTGTTACTCCAAGGAATTCACAAAGAATTTAGATCTGTAACAAAATAACAACAGAATGCCACTATCCCCCAACCCCCCATCAAAGGCATTGCTCTGGAATCTTCATTGTCTGTGTATGAGATCAGGAGCCCACAACTGTTCCAGGAATCATGTTCAGCCTGACAGTGATATATTTCCTGGGGAACATCAGAAGGCAGTTCCTTTATCAGAACATAGTGCTGTCACATCATTGGCTCCTCCTAGCCTCGTGTGCACACGGCAGAGCCAGCCACCTTTTATTTTGTAGTGCAGATTTTAGCATAACTGGGACAGGAGAAATGTCAGAAGCTCAGCACACCTTTGGGACAGGTGCTTGTACACTTAATGGCCCTGCCACCACAAGAGAACTCTTCTGCTCTTGGGTGAAACTTAATCTTCACAGGTTGGCCCCCAAGTTCCCAAGCACTTTTAAAAAGTCATTCATGTACTATGTGTATGTATGCGGATGCACGCATGCCACAGCATAGCTCCATTCTCTCCTTACATTGTGTGGCTTCTCAAGATCAAACCCAGGTTGACAGGCTCAGCAGCGAATGCCTTTACCTACTGAACCCTCTTACTAGCTCTTCCCAAATATCTGTGATCACCTGTTCACTCCCAGTTACAGAAACAGCCCAAAGGTAGGAAAATCAGGGCTTAGAAGTTCCAGAGCCATTTCTCAATACAGTGACACAAAGGACAAATCCCTTGTTGCCTGTCTTTATATGTTAGATCTTTCTAGGCCAGAATTAAAGTTAGGCCTGATGAGCCATGTGCAGCTCCAAAAACTCAGGCACCTGACTGTGGCAGGAAGATTGGGAGTTCAAAGAGACCAGCCTGTGTTACATAATGCGACCCTGTCACAGTCAATCACCTTGAGTTTTACATTGAGACTCCATAAAGCAGAGTGCACTTTGGGCCTGCAGCTGTAGCTCAATGGTAGCGTCCTCATCTAGCCGGTACAAAGCACATAGGCTCCATCTCTGGCACTACACGGTACAGGAAGAGGAAGTCTTGCTGGCCTTGGTCATTTTCATTTACTAGTGAAGTCAGAACCAAGTGGCTGCCCAGACCACGCCCATGACTGCAGCCTGGGGCCTTTTCTGCTCATTGGCCCCAACAGAAGTTCCAGATTCATTTCACTTGGTGTTTTTCCCAATCTAAGTTAGAAATGTTGAGCTACAGCTCTGAAGCAGAGCACTTGCCTGGGAAAGCTCTGGGTTCCATTCCTGTCAGCTGGAGCTGAATGGCACCCACAGTATATGAACTGTATAATGCAGAGGCCTGAGTTGACTAAAGGGTGTTTCTCATGCAGCTGTATTCGCTGGAGCAGATGGAACAGTCAGGAGGTACTTACCCCTCTGCGATCTATGCTTTCTCTTGCCACTCTGTGAATGAGTTTATATATCCTTGGCTTGAAAACCTCCAACAAAATCATGTACTCATTTTGAAAAACACAACTAATATCATGGAACACTTTGTCCTGGGTACCAAGCCAAGGACTTTGCAAATACACCTTTGTTCATTTCAACAGAGAGCCTAGAAATGTTTACCTACCTCCGTCTCTCGAGCATACATGGAGAAGGGGCAGTTGGTGACTGGGGGTGGGGTGGGGTATGGTAAAGAACATGGCCAGGGCCAGGGCCCTGGAGCATCCATGGCTTAGGATTCTAGTCTGAGATAGACCCTATTACTTCAGGACTGCATGAAAACACACACACACAATCGGGAGGAGGTGTTGGACTCAGGCCAGTTCTTGCAAAAATCCATTTACACCCTGTCCAGAACAGAGTCGTCCCCTGTGTTGAACCTGCAATCCTGTGGAACCCACCGTGGCATCAATCATTTGGTGGTTATAAATACCCAGATGTTTTCTTTGTTTTTGTAGTGCCAATACTCTAGCTGAGGGCCTTGCGTGTGTTAGGTAAGCACCTCGCCACTGAACTCTCCTTTGCTAGCTTACCCTTGCTGTTTTGAGAAAGTCTGAATGTATAGCTCAGGCTGATCTTGAATATACTCTGAATGAATCTATCCTCTAACTTTCAATGTTTCTGTCTCTGATTTTCAAGTCCCGGGCTCCTAAGTGGGTATTACCGTGCTCAGCTACTCCAAGACAATTTGCTATAGAACAGGGGTTCCATCAAAAAAACATACACCTTGTAAATATTCCAGGCTGACTGTACAACTTCCTCTTCACAGTCCCTTCCAAGCCTGAGGTCACTGAAGGGCCTCCAGCTGTAGGTTTCCATCCTGCTGACTTGGGAAATTAAACTAAAGATTAGTTCTCTTCATGTTTTCTACCATTTTTTTTTTTCCTTGAGACAGGACATCTCTATTGCGTAGCTCTGGCTATCCTGGAACTCACTATATAAATCATGCTGGCCTTGAACTCAGAGAGGTCTATCTGTCTCTGCCTCACAGTACTGGGATTAAAGAAGTGTCCCACCACACCCAGCTCATGTTTGTATGTTTTATAGCAATTGACTCAAGCAATGTGAACTTGATTGAATATTGCTTCTTCTGCCTGTTTTTATAACCATGAAAGTTGCCCGCTGTTGTGGCACAGTGATGAATCTTCCTTCCCGTTGCTGTGTCCGTTGGGTAACTATGCCACAGGTTTTCTGTTTTAAAATGGTTTATTATGTTATTAAACAGGCAGGGGCACAGATGTGCACGAGTGCTGTGGTGCCTGTGGAGGTCAGCAGGAGAACTTACAGGACGGCTCTCTCCATTTACCATGTGGATCCAGAGACTGAACTCCAGTTGCCACGCTTGAGTTGTTTCCACAGCCCAGTTTGTTTTACTATCCTGGGTATTTCTGGGGATTTTTGGCTCTTGTGCTTGGTGTCACAGATGCCCTTCTACATTATATGTGAATATTCCTGTTGGGCATCCATCTAAGGGTACTGAGAAAAGTAGGATGCCTTCAAGTCCAACACCATGTTTATAATCATTATACAGAGAGTAGAATACATTTCCAAGAAAAAAATGAATGAAAGCTAGTTAAGACCCTCAACCCTTTTCTTTTTAGACTGGGTCACGGACATCCTAGGCTGGCCTCATATTTGCCACGTGGCAAGGATGTCCTTGAACTTCTGACCCTCTTGCCTCTCTCTGCCCCCCATCCCTTTTAATGAAAGCGCATTGGTCATACATCAAGCATCTACGTGAACACCAAGCGTGGTGCTTTTTTGCATCTCTCGGGTTTTCCCGTTACTGGACAAGCGCAGAGCGTGTCTCTGGCTTTTGTGCCTCCTGAGAATCTCCTCTGTCCAGCTGCCCTGTCCAACTTTGATATGATGGCTTTTATTTTGTTAGGTTTGATTGTTATCTCTCAGAAACTTGTTCTCTTCTAATGAGAGACAGAAAAGAGGAGGATGTGGAGCGGAGGGAAAATGGGAACTGTGGGAGGAGAGGGAGGGGAAACTGTAATCAGAATATACTGTATGAGAAAAGAATATTTTCAAAAGAACAGTATTATGGAAGGGCTTTGGGTTGGTTTTGGCTTACATTGGAAGGTACAGGCAGGCCATCATAGTGGGAAAGTTGGAACCCTCTTGAGAGAGCTTGTACAGGTAAAAGAAGAAACAAAAACAGGCTGGAAGAAACAAACGTTAAGATGGATAGGAACACCTTAAAGAAGGAAGCACACAGTGCTGAGCCCCCACTGTAAGCGGTTGGGATGGGTGGGGACTAGAGATCGGTAGTTTTATGTTAGAACTCTGGAAGCGTTTTGAGATGAGTAAAACCCAGAGAAAGAGGGTTGAAGGTCAGTACGGGAAAGAGATTTGGGGAAAACTCAGAAGTGAGGTAGAGGCCATTGCTGTTTCAAAGTTTCTTGGGCCGTGGTCAAGAGACGTGCCCTTGGTTTCTAGGAAAGGGGGAGGTGAGTTTGGCTACTTGAAAAATAAATTTTAAAATATGAGGATTACCGGGTTGGTACACAGCCTTGGAACCTGAGCATGTTGCCGGTTTTGCTTTCAGTTTAACTGCTTTCATACTACATTTAGGAGAAGAAAAAAAATTCCAGCGAGCAGGGGAGGATATGTGCAGGCTCAGGCTGCCGCGTGGGCTGTAAGCTGCCAGAGCCCGGCCCCTAAATGCAGCCTACACGGTCTTGCCAAGCAACCGGGGTGGGGGTTGGCAAGCGAACAGGGGACAACCACTTCAGTGGCTGCAGCGCCCTCCTCAGGACCAGAAGGCGCACACTGTGAATAGTCAGACGAAGGGAAAATGCTGTCATATTTATATCCCTGAATGTAAGGCGGTCAAGGAAGAAACCTACTGGGAGGGTGCTTTTTCATAAAGTAGCTTGGTCACATCCAGCCACATCTATTTATACTAATGAGTCCTTCTGTTTGGGGACGTGAGGGGAATACTGCTCTAACCATCTGGAGTCCCAATTAGCTCTGTTTTACTATTCCAGGTGCTACACCCCTGTAATCTCGACAGAATAATTGGGAATTAACTGGGACCCATCTCCTGGGCAGATCTAGCTGCGATATCATGGGTATGGTCAATTATGTGGGCACATCTTGGAAGAGAAAAAAGTTTGTGATCAGATTGTTTTCTTCCACTAGTATTGTGAGAAGGATCTTTGACAATCTTTGTCAAGTTTCAAGGCTCCAATTCCTTAAACCTGTTAAAACTCATCAGAAGATGGGCATAGCAGCTATTATGATCCTTCATAGACTTGTGGTCTGGTGTTAAGCATTGAACTGCCCCTGGACTAAGCATGAAGACCCACCCTGCACATCTGAGAGAGAAGAAGGGGGAAGAGTGGAGGAAGGTCTAAGAGAATGAAGTCCCAGTAAATGCTGTGGATACCGACACAGCCTTATCAAGACTTAAAGGGAAATGTCGGGCGGTGGGGGGGGGGGAGCCTTACCCCCAACGACGAGGCTCAGATGGGACAGCAAAGCCGTCTCTTCTAGTCCACTAGTGTAGAAAATAGCCATTATAGCTTTTTCTCCCAAGGCATTTATGGCCTGAAGACTATTCCCCTATCCTCGGTCAGTTGTATGTAATAACCTCACCTTTCTGTTCAGCTCTCTGTAACACCCTGAACATCCAGACTAATGAGGTCCTTCCATCTGAGAGCCCAAACCATCTGACCCCAGCATTTCCATGTCTATCTGTGTGTGTGTGTGTGTGTGTGTGTGTGTGTGTGTGTGTGTGTTTCATTCCTTGTCTGCCTCTATTTCAAGTCCATCCCTGGAGCTATGTAAGGAGGAAGCACACTAACATTCTTTTTTTTTTTGGTTTTTTCGAGACAGGGTTTCTCTGTAGCCCTGGCTGTCCTGGAACTCACTCTGTAGACCAGGCTGGCCTCAAACTCAGAAATTCGCCTGCCTCTGCCTCCCAAGTGCTGGGATTAAAGGTGTGCACCACCACGCCCGGCTTCCACACTAACATTCTTAAAATTAAGATATCACAGGGGCTGGAGAGATGGCTCAGAACTCAAGAGCACTGACTGCTCTTCCAGGGGTCCTGAGTTCAATTTCCAACAACTACATGGTGGCTCACAACCATCTATAATAGGATCCGATGTCCTCTTCTGGTGTGTCTGAAGACAGCTATAGCATACTTACATATAATAAATAAATCTTTTTTTTAAAAAATTAAGATATCACCCAGGCATGGTGGCACATGCCTTTAATCCCAGCACTCAGGAGGCAGAGGCAGGCGGATTTCTTTTTTGTTTGTTTTTTTTTGTTTGTTTGTTTGTTTGTTTTTTTGGTTTTTCGAGACAGGGTTTCTCTGTCTAGCCCTGGCTGTCCTGGAACTCACTTTGTAGACCAGGCTGGCCTCGAACTCAGAAATCTGCCTGCCTCTGCCTCCCAAGTGCTGGGATTAAAGGCGTGCGCCACCACGCCCGGCAGGCAGGCGGATTTCTGAGTTCGAGGCCAGCCTGGTCTACAGAGTGAGTTCCAGGACAGCCAGGGCTACACAGAGAAACCCTGTCTCAAAAAACCAAAAAAAAAAAAAAAATTAAGATATCACCAGACACAGAAATGGTTCAAATACTGAGAATTTGAGAGAGAGAGAGAGAGAGAGAGAGAGAGAGAGAGATATGCCCGGCTCTGAATGGCCCCAGGAGTAACCTATTCCACTTCATTACATCCCCACTGTCTGCCTTTACCCCGTTGGAGAATGCTCCCTTAAATATCTATTGTAACACATAATTTAGGCCACAGAGACATAGTCCTAAGTTAATAAACTCAGTTCTCTCCTACAGGACCACTTGGAACCACCTGTAGTTGCAAATTTCAGGGTAATGTCTCAATGCATCAATGCAAAATGTAGCCTGTGGATGTTTGGCCACCCTTCATAATGCAAGATAGCCAAAAAAAATCCAACACTGATGACATTGGATGAGTATGCCTGACAGAGCTCATTAGTCATATGTACTCACAGCCCATGTGAGGACATGCAGATAGATGTACTTGGTTGCAAAGGGGACCAGCAGGCATGTGGGAAGCAGGCTTTTTGGTGGCTGGGGCATAATGTACCTTCAGCTTCCCACGGAAAGATGTGGAGGGTTGTTTAAATATTTTCCAAGAGCTGGTATGAAGAGAACCCTAGCGATGAAATAGGCAAGTCTGAGCATAGCTAGTCTGACCGATGGAGGAAGTAGCCAAACAGAAGCCTTTCCCCTTTGGTGAGGCATTTCTGTCAAGAGAAGTCAAGGGCTCTGTGTAACTCAAGTATAAAGGCAGCACTTGAAGTTTTACATCTCTCAGCAAAGTGGGACCTTAGAGGCATTCATTAAAGGGTATGTGATGGTGAGATTGGGAAAGGGCTCAGGGGGTAAAGTGCTCACCATGCAAGAATGTGGATCTGAGTCAGATCCCTGACGTGCATGTAAAGGGTCTCCAGCTTGCAGACAGTTTGTCATGGGATATCAGTCTCCATAACCACAAAAGGCAATGCTCATAAACCGCTCATGTGTCTCCATCACTGCATTCTGGTTTTGTTCTCTCTGGAGCACCCTAATGCACACTTTAGAAGCCCACAGGTTTTCCTTTCCTTTCCTTTCCTTTCCTTTCCTTTCCTTTCTTTTCTTTTCTTTTCCTTTTCTTGCTCTATCTCCCTCTCTCCCTCTCTCTCCCTTCCTTTCTTCCTTTCTTTGTTTTGTTTTTCAAAACAGAGTTTTTCTGTGTAGCCTTGGCTCTCCTGGAGCTCACTCTGTAGATCAGGCTGGCCTCAAACTCAGAGATCTGCCTGCCCCTGCCTCCTGAGTACTAGAATTGAAGGTGTGCACCACCACCCAGGCGAGCAATGATGCCCAACACTCAAGAGGCTTTATCACCTGGGCTACTGAAACGTATGACACTTGGATACTAGAACATACCTTGACCTTCTTACCTGAATGCATTCTCTGTCTTCAGGGTGAAGTGCCCGGGTGGTTGGTGGTGTCTTTGACCACATTCAGAAATGAGCTTAATTCTTTAGGCTCTTTTCTCGTCCCCTTTTCTTAAAACCTTGGACTTTCTGACTCCAAGAAAACTGTATTCTGTCCTGATTCCAGAGACTTCCAAGGAAACTTCCTTTCCCTCACCTTAGAGGCATAAGCCTTATATAATCAGAGGGCTTGAATGAAAGACTGCCATTCACTCCTTAAGCATTTGTCAAATATTAACTGAACACCTCCTCTGAGACAGCTCACCTATGTACACACGCCCACCCTGGGTTCTCGGAAGCATTCCCACTCCACCATGTTCTCTGGCATCCTAGCAACCGGAAGCTCTGCTCTGAGCTCTCACAAGGACAGAGGCCATTCCTGGATGACCACTGTGACTTGCCACCCCAAGTCTCTCAGTACCTGTTAGTGTAGCAGTTCAGATAATTGAAAGCTGCTACTTGTCCCCAAGGACACCCAGAAGTCTTGCCACATCAACTGACCCCCTGGCAGGATGAGCTTCTCTATCACATTCACCGAGCTGGTCAACGTAGCCATACCACAGTGTGGGGTAGTGAACTTCAAGGCCCTTCATCTCCTGCTCCAGGGCATCCTGGAGCACATCCAAATCGCTGAGCTCAAGAAAGTCCTTTCAGGGGAAGAGGACTTCCTTCAATCCTCACCAGTGGTGTTTATACCCAGGGAGGGAGATGCCCAGCCTGTCATCAACCCAATGAAGAGGCTTAGCAACATCTTTGACCACGTGGTAGACCGAATCGACAAGATAGAGTCTAAGCTGGCTGAGATGCAGGACATGCCCACCACCTCACAGCTGGTAGAGGAGAGCGATGGGGATAAGCGGCCTGCTGAAGAGATGTGGAATAATATCAAGATCCAGAAGAGGATAGAGGGCAATGAGAAGGCCACAGAAAAGGTAACCCCCCCCCCTTCTGGAGAAGCACTTTAGACCTTGCCTCCTCCTAGATACCATGTCCCCTCTTCTCTCTTGGGACCGGATATATCCACTTATGGAGAGTAGGTGAGACTTTGTTGAACAGAATTGAGGTTCCAATTTTTTTCTTTTTCTTTTTTTTAAATTTATTTATTTATTTATTTATTTATTAGATAATTTCTTCATTTACATTTCAAGTGTTATCCCATAAGTCCCCTATATCCTCCCCCCACCCTGCTCCCCTACCCACCCACTCCCACTACTTGGCCCTGGCATTCCCCTGTACTGGGGCATATAAACAAGGGCCTTTCTTCCCCAATAATGGCCAACTAGGCCATCTTCTAATACATATGCAGCTAGAGACATGAGCTCTGGGGGTTCTGATTAGTTCATATTGTTGTTCCATCTATAGGGTTGCAGACCCCTATAGCTCTTGGGTACTCTCTCTAGCTCCTACATTGGGGACCCTGTGTTCTGCCCTGTAGATGATTGTGTGCATCCACTTCTGTATTTGTCAGGGACTGTCAAAGCCTCCCAGGAGACAGCTATATCAGAGTCCTTTCAGCAATATTTTGCTGGCGTATGCAGTAGTGTCTGCATTTGGTTGTTGATTATGTGATGGACCACCCAGGTAGGGCACTCTCTGGATGGTCCATTCTTTCATTTTAGCTCCAAACTTTGTCTCTGCACCTTCCATGTATATTTTAATCCCTATTATAGGGAGGAATAAAGTATCCACGTGTTGGTCTTTCTTGATTTTCTTGTGTTTTGGAAATTGTATCTTGGGTATTCTAGGTTTCTGGGCTAATATCTACTTATCAGTGAGCGCATTTTTTTTGTTTTGTTTTGTTTTGTTTTGTTTTTCAAGACAGGGTTTCTCTGTATAGCCTTGGCTGTTCTGGAACTCACTTTGTAGACCAGGCTGGCCTCGAACTCAGAAATCCGCCTGCCTCTGCCTCCTGAGTGCTAGGATTAAAGGCGTGCACCACCACGCCCGGCCTCAGTGAGTACATATTAAGTGACTTATTTTGTGATTGGGTTACCTCACTCAGGATGATATCCTCCAGATACATCCATTTGCTCAAGAATTTTATAAATTCATTGTTTTTAATAGCTGAGTAGTACTCCATTGTGTAATACATGGTGTAAAAGACATAGGTAAGGAGACAACTCCCTGTAGACCCAAGAAAGGTCGAAGACCGATAATATTTATTCCGACGATACTTGTATCACCTCGTACACAGGAACAATGGTCAACCTTATAGAAGACCCATATACGCCAGTAGAGGTATTGCTGGATCTTTCGGTAGTACTATGTCCAGTTTTCTGAGAAACCACCAGACTGATTTCCAGAGTGGTTGTACCAGCTTGCAATCCCATCAGCAACGAAGGAGTGTTCCTCTTTCTCTACATCCTTGCCAGAATCTGCTGTCACCTGAATTTTTGATCTTAGCCATTCTGACTGGTGTGAGGTGGAATCTCAGGGTTGTTTTGATTTGCATTTCTCTGATGATTAAGGATTTTGAACATTTTTTAAGGTGCTTCTCAGCCCTTTGGCATTCTACAGTTGAGAATTCTTTGTTTAGCTCTGTACCCCATTTTTAATGGGGTTATTTGAATTTCTGGAGTTCAGATTCTTGAGCTCTTTGTAAATATTGGATATTAGCCGCCTATCAGATTTAGGATTCATAAAAATTCTTTCCCAATCCGTTGGTGGCCTTTTTGTCTTATAGTATCTTTTGCTTTACAGAAGCTTTGCAATTTTATAAGGTCCCATTTGTCGATTTGTGATCTTACAGCACAGGCCATTGGTGTTCTGTTTAGGAATTTTACCCCTGTGCCCATATCTTCAAGGGTTTTCCCCACTTTCTCCCCTATGAATTTCAGTGTCTCTGGTTTAATGTGAGGTCTTTGATCCACTTAGACTTGAGCTTTGTACAAGGAGAAAGGAATGGATCAATTCGCATTCTTCTACATGTTGACCGCCAGTTGTGCCAGCACCATTTATTGAAAATGCTGTCTTTTTTCACTGGATAGTTTTAGCTCCCTTGTCAAAGATAAGGTGACCAAAAGTGTGTGGGTTCATTTCTGGGAACAGACAACATAATTAAAGACCCTGTTGTTGCAAAATATCCTGAATAGGCAAATGTTCATATCCTGAAGGCAGACTGGCATTTTCCAGGAGACAAGGGAGGGGCACAGGGCACGGCAACCAGTTGGATATGGGGTTTCCTTCTGGAATGATGAAGATGTTTGAAACTCCATCAAAGTGAAGGATGTTGAACTTCATCTATGGTGTCAGTACCACTGAATTGTTTACTTGAATTGGCTAATTTGGACTGGGGAGATGGCTCAATGGGGTAAAGTGCCTGTCTCTATAATTCAAGTTCTCCTTCTAAATTTATTCCTTTCCCCTTTCTTTCTCATGTGGGGTGTGTGTGTGTGTGTGTGTGTGTGTGTGTGTGTGTGTGTGCATGTGTGAAGAAACCCTTGGAGGAAAGAAGATGGTATCAGATCTTCCTAGAACTGGAATTATAGTTGGTTGTGAGCTATCCAATATGGGAGCTAGGAACTGAAGTTAAGACCTTTATAAGAACGATACAAGCTCTTCATTGCTGAGACATCTTTCTAGGCCTAATTCCAATTCAATTATAATGAGGAGAGAGAGGAAATTTCCCAGAAATCAAGAGCCAGCTAGCCTGTAAATCAGCAGAAATGAGGCTCTGCCTCAAAAAGGGTAGCATGAGAGGACTGACATCTAAGGTGTACTCTGGTTCCTGAATGCACAGCACACAGGTACCCACACTTACACAGCATCATACACAAACACACAAAGATCTTTTTGTTTGTTGTTTTTAGTTTGATTTGGGGGTGGGTGGCTGTTGTTGTTTGAATCAGGGCTTTTCTGTATATCCTGGCTGTCGTAGAGATCACTCTGTAGACCAGGATGGCTTCAAACCCAGAGATCCACCTATTTCTGTGTCCTGAATGCTGGGATTAAAAGTGTCCACCACCAAAGATTGGCTTTGATTGGAGGCTTCTTCTCCAGTGAAGGAGGACTGTTGATAGGAGAACTGAGCTCTCACCCGCTGCTCTAAGAAGCTCCTCTGGAACACAGCTCACAGGTCTCAAGAGGTGAAACAGAAAGTCACCATGTGACTGTGTTAGCAGCCCCACTCCTGGGTATGAAATCAAAAGAACTAAAACCAGATTCAACCAAACACCTGCCCACTGGTATACCTAACAGAAGCCACCCAAATGTCCCTCAGCGGAGGGCACTTTTGCACTCACCCCACATCCATTTTGAGTCCTTGGATTGGCTGCCCGAAGCTGTGGTTGACTGACCATGGGTTCCTGGATCCCGAGGTTCTCAGTTCTGGGAAACAGAAACTTAGGCCTAGTTTTCCAAACTGCCAGTTTGCAGCCTGTCATGGAGTCAGCCTGGCTCTGGCTAACTCAGTCCTCTCAATCACAGGGTGTATCCAGCAGGTGGGGTTATTGGCTATAGGAAAGTGTCACAGACCAGACCCTCAGACAGAGCAGAGCCCTGCTTCTGTTTTGAGCCCTTACTCATGGGGCAGCCATCTTTTCAGGGTAGTAGTTGTTGTTGTTGGAAGGCTTATTGTTGTTTTTTTTTAGACAGGGTCTCTTCTAGCCAAGGCTGGCTTCCCACTTGCTCTGCAGCAATGATCTTGGCCTCCTGATCGTCCTGCCTCTGAGTACTAGGATTTCAGGTGTGGCCCTACCTGGCACTTAGCTGTGTTTGTTGGGAAAGGTTATTCCTGCTTGAGGAGTTTGGTCCCCTAGTGGCTCTAAAGGAGAAGGAGCGAGGAAGCAGGACTAGACTGTGGCACCCACATAGAGCACAGCTTTCTCTGAAGAACAGTTTCCAATCACAAGTGCATGGGGCCTTAAAAACCCATCTCAAGCCTGGTGATGGTGGCACACACGTTTAATCCCAGAATTCGGGAGGCAGAGATAGGGTTGTCTCTGTGAGTTCAAGTCCAGCCTGGTCTACAGAGTGAGTTCCAGAGGACCCTGGCTCAATCCTCAGCACACACAGGTTGACCACAACCATCTGTAACTCAAGTCCCTGGGAACCAGATACTCTCTTCTGGCCTCTCTGGGGGCATCATGTGCGCATGCGGATCAGACATAAATGCAGACAAAAAACTCATACACATAAAATAAATAAAACTTTACAAATTCGTTAAATATGAGCCTTTCAGTCTGTCTCCAGGCTGTTAGCTTTATTCTGCTGATCTGTACATCTGTCCTCATGACAACACCACACTTCTTTTCTTTTCTTTCTTTCTTTTTTTTTTTTTTTTTTTTTTTTTTTGGTTTTTCGAGACAGGGTTTCTCTGTGTAGCCCTGGCTGTCCTGGAACACACTTTGTAGACCAGGCTGGCCTCGAACTCAGAAATCCGCCTGCCTCTGCCTCCCAAGTGCTGGGATTAAAGGCATGTGCCACCACGCCCGGCACCACACTTCTTTTCTTTTGCTATATCGGAGACAGAAGCCAGGGCTTTGTGGCTACTGGACTAGTGCTCTGACCCTGACCCCTAGTCCCAGCTCCACCACACTGTGCTCACGACTCTTGTCTTGATATTTGAAAACTGCCAGTACAGGTTTCCTATGTTGCTCTTTAAAATGGCTTTGGCTATTTCTGGAGCCATGAGACTCCACAAGAACTGCAAGTTTATCAACCTTTATGAACTTACCCGATGGGGATCAGATTAGATTAGAATGGGTTGGTAGACAAGTTTAGAGAGTGTGGTCATCTTAACAGTACAGTCTGGGGCTCGGTGGTTAAGAGCACTGGCTGCCTTTCCTGCAGACCAGGATACATTCCCAGCATCCAGAAAGCAGCTCACAATTATATAACTCCAGACCCAGGGGACCTGATGTCCTCTTCTAGACTCCTAAGGTACCAGATAGTCACATGATGCACAGATAAGACTGTAGGCAATATACCCATAATATAAAAATAGGTAAAAATGTAAAACACTGTGTACATGTATGAAATTGTTAAATTATCTTAAGACAGTATCAGGAGAGGATATTTTCTAATTATCTGAGAAAAATTTATTGACCTGACTAACCAGGACATGGATGGAATCCAAGTGTCTAGTGAAAGGATCTTCAAGACCATGTTCTCAGCACAGAGGAGATTCATTTGTTCCAGAGGGACAGAGGTCAGGGAATAGGAGACACAGACAAGAGGGTGGCAGGCTGGGCGGCAGGCCAGAGTTCCTCCCTTCAGGCCTTCTTGCTGATCTTGTTCTGCCATTGTGGTCAAGGCTAGCCTTGAACTAGCTAAAGCACAAGATAACCTTGGACTTTCAGCCTGCTTGTCTCTGCTTCTCAAGTGCTGACTACTGGGGTGTCACCTTGCTCCTGCCTATGGGCCTGCATTTGTTTTATTGAATTTCCTCCTTAGAACTGTAGCCTTCTTTACTGCTGTGAAGTGAGTTTACTTTCTTCATTTTGGGAAGCCTGGGATAACAATTGCTTTTTTTTGAAATGATATTTCTAAACACCTTCTGAATTAATTTACTAGTTCTAATCAGCAATTTCTCTTTAATTTTTTTAAAAGATTTATTTTATTTATTATATGTAAGTACACTGTAGCTGTCTTCAGACACTCCAGAAGAGGGCGCCAGATCTCGTTACGGATGGTTGTGAGCCACCATGTGGATGCTGGGATTTGAACTTATCACCTTCGGAAGAGCAGTCGGGTTCTCTTACTCGCTGAGCCATCTCACCAGCCCCTTGTTTTGTTTTTTTGAGACAGGGTTTCTCTGTGTAGCTCTTGCTGTCCTGGAACTCACTCTGTAGAGCAGGCTGGCCTCAAACTCAGAAATCCACCTGCCTCTGCCTCCCAAGTGCTGGGATTAAAGGCGTATGCCACCACCGCCTGGCCTAACTTTTTTCAATCAAATGTTTTTTATTCTTGTCTGTGGCCTAATTATGCTGGCCAGATGCATGGGGTGAGATGGTAACTCTGCAGTTTGGCTAGTCTGTCTGCTGGCTAGCTGCTGCTGGTGGCTTCACACACATGGCTCTGGTACTGAGATCTAGATCTTTTGGCTCTGGGCTTTATCTAGCTGAGGAAGTTCTATCACCCGTTTTTACCATGAAAGTGGGTTGGGTTTTAATAAATGCTTTTTTTGTGACTCAGCTGAGATGATGCACTGTTGCTCTGTTCTGTTTGTCTGGCTGGTTGCTTTGTTGCTCCACACAGGGTCTCATTATACAGCTTTGGCTGGCCCAGAACTCACAGTGCAGACCAGGCTGGCCTTGAACTCATAAACACCTGCCTCCTTCTCTCTGCCTCCCAAGTTCTAGAGCTAAAGGCATGAGCTACCACACTCAAATTTATTGCTTTTTGATAGATAGGATTTTTTAAAACTGGTGTTATATTAAATGACTTTTAGTGGTTCAATTGATTGAACCACTGCGATTAATCCAACTTGGCCATGACATACAGTTCTCACATACTGCTTGATTTAGTTAGTTAAAATTCCATTGGGATTGTTTGTTTGTTTGTTTGTTTGTTTGTTTGTTGAGACAAGGACTCTTTATGTTTGCATAAATCACCATGAACGTCAGCTAGCTAGTTTTGAGACAGTCTTGCATAGCTCAGGCTGGCCTCAAACTTGTAACTGAGGATGACCTTATATACTCCTGCTCCTTTTGCCTCTACCTCCTGAGTTTAAGAGTTATGGTCACGAGCCATCACTACCAGCTATTCCAATGTCTTAAGATAGAAGATTGCATGGAGATATTTGTTGAGTGACATAGTCACTGGTAACTACAATACGTGTCTCTGTGCACACTGCTCCTGCATCCAGGAAGTGCTGACCCTTAGCTTTTGTTTGGGGTCGGTACAGTCCCTCCATATTTCTTTAGGTCACTGCTCTCAGAGAATATCTTTTTCTTTTCTTTTCTTTTCTTTTCTTTTCTTTTCAATTTATTTATGACTTTGAGTTTGAAATATGTTTCATGCCTGGAAATTTAGCATCCTGCTGCTGAGGCAGAGTAGTTTAAGTTTAAGGCCAGCCTGGAATGCATAACAAATAAATAAATGTGTCTCAAATAAATAAGCAAATAGCTGTGGTGCTCTTGTGCCAAGTACCACCCCAGTCAGGTACAGGGGTCCCTGGAATGAGGGTCCTTGAAGCTAGGTGGGTAAGGATTTGGCAGTGACAAGCAGAAATGAACACAGAGGCAGTTTGAATCTAAGTGTAATTTGCAGCTCTGAAGCAGGGGATTTTATACATTAAAAAAACAAACATTATATCTCTTAGAAACTAGATCCAGTGAAATGATCACAAATACCAACAAAAATCATTTGGCACAGTAAAGTGCAAAAATCATACAAGCATTACAAGTTTGAAACTATGTATTCAGCGAATCACAAACAGAACAGGTAACATTATTAATATAAATCATCAAAATATAACAATTCTAAGCTGGGCGTGGTGGTGCATGCCTTTAATCCCAGCACTCGGGAGGCAGAGGCAAGCGGATTTCTGAGTTCGAGGCCAGCCTGGTCTATAAAGTGAGTTCCAAGACAGCCAGGACTATAAAGAGAAACGCTGTCTCAAAAAACCAAAAAAAGAAAAAACAAAACATTAAGCCGGGCGTGGTGGCGCACACATTTAATCCCAGCACTTAGGAGGCAGAGACAGGCGGATTTCTGAGTTCGAGGCCAGCCTGGTCTACAAAGTGAGTTCCAGGACAGTCAGAGCTATACAGAGAAACCCTGTATCAAAAAACCAAAAAAAAAAAAAAAAAAAAAAAAAAAAAAAAAAAAAAAAAAAAAAAAAAG
>LR756420.1:5921548-5973427 GCA_902729485.2 Mus minutoides
CAGATAGATTGCCATGAGAACTATGGCTCAATATTTTTTCACTGGCGAAGAGTTCCACAATCAGTTTCAGGAGGCCTCCCCCTTTTGAGGTCATTTTCCTCAGTCTGTAGAACTTGTCACACAGATCCTACTGGAAGTGGTGTGGCACTCTTGGGCTGATGAGATGCCCCAATTGGTAATGTGTTTGTCACACAAGCATGAGGATCTAAGTTCTACCCAGCACCAACCACATAAAAAACCAGGCATGTAGTTTCCACCTGGAATCCCAGTGCTGGAGATGCAGAACCCAGAGGAAACCTGGGACTGCCAGCCACTCCCCTTAAACCAATCAGTGATCTGCAGATCCCACCAAAAGCCCTGGTTCAAAAAATAAGGTGGATGGTGACTGAGAACAACGGCCAGGGTGACCTCTGGGGTCATACCTACAGAGGTGCACCTACACATGTGCACACACACACACATACACACACCCTTTACATAGCATGTAGCTGCATTTTTGTTTTTGTTTTTCCGCGACAGTGTTTCTCTATGTAGCCCTGGCTGTCCTGGAACTTGTTCTGTAGACCAGGCTGGCCTTGAACTCACAGAGATTTGCCTGCCTCTGCCTCCCAAGTGCTGGGATTAAAGTCATGCACTACCATGCCTGGCATAACTATATCTTATTGTTACCCATTCTGCATTCTTCATCTTTTACCAGGAAGTTCCATCCTTAAAATGTATATAAATTATAATGTATATAAATTATACATTTGTTCTTTGTGTAACTGTAGAGAAGTACTGGCTTGTGCCATTTTGTTATGTGTGAAATGGCTAATCACACTTTGGGTGTTTGCATACATGACTGTGTTTCCACTCGCACTCACTTTATAACTGAAGAATCAAAACCTAGAAAGTCACAGAAAATCACCAGTCAGTGTGAGCTGAGCTATGACCCTGTAATTTCCTCTCTCAGCAGCCAGAGTCCATCTCTACATACAAGCAGGGGATCTTTGAGAACCCACAGGACTTGGGCAACAGATGCAGAGCTCTAAGTCAGTGTAGGCTGCATAAGTAAGTTCCTGTTCAGCCTGGGCTATGCAGTGAGACTCTGCCTCAAAAAGCCAGTCAATTTGTAATTTTAAATTAAAATAAATAGCCGGGTGTGGTGGCGCAGCATGCCTTTAATCCCAGCACTTGGGAGGCAGAGGCAGGCAGATTTCTGAGTTCCAGACCAGCCTGGTCTACAAAGTGAGTTCCAGGACAGCCAGGGCTATACGGAGAAACCCTGTCTCAAAAAATCAAAAAAAAAAAAAATAATAATTAAATAAATATGCTAGTCTAGTCCCATCTCACTTGCTCCAAACCTCCAAAGGCTCCCACATGAGGGCTATTTATACTGCCTCTCTAGAGTCTTCATGTCCACTATATATCACACACACATACACACAAACACAGACACACACACAGAGACACATAAACACAGACACACACACACATAAACACAGACACACACAGAGACATGCACACAGACATGCACACATATAGACACATAAACACAGGCACACACACAGAGAGACACACAGACACATAAACACAGATACAAAGACACAGAGCGGGGTGGAGGGTTAGGGAGAGGAGAGGGAGAAGGAACTATATTGTATGCCTTTCCTACCCAGGCTGCTTTCCTACCCGGCACTGCTCTCAGTTCCCTTTGCTGGTCTCTGGGGACATCCATTTTAGGCCTTTCAAGAACCAAGCTGATCCCTTATGTGGCTGTCACCAAAAGCTTCTGATGTGACTTATTCTTCTACACCAAATTTCATGGCTTCCCCCCTTTTGTCCCTGTTCAGTTTACCAAGACTCTGCAAGATCTGCTCAATGACCTTCATGTCCTCAAGAACTCTGTTGAGACTGTTCAGAAGGATGTGGACACAATCAAGTTCATATTTGAAAAGGTAGTCATCACTCTCCCTTTGCTCTGCCAGGAAGGGAGGATAAAGGTTTAAGCTGCCCTAGAAAACTGCTTGCCCTGTCCCCCTGAACTTTCTGTGATCCCTCAGGTATCAATAACAGAAACCCACTTCATCTTAACTTAGGAAATATAGCCAGGCAGTGGTGGTGCACGCCTTTAATCCCAGCATTTGGGAGGCAGAGGCAGGTGGATTTCTGAGTTCGAGGCCAGCCTGCTCTACAAAGTGAGTTCCAGGACAGCCAGGGCCATACAGAGAAACCCTGTCTCGAAAAACAAAAAAAAAAAAAAAAAAAAAAAAAAGGAAATATAATAGAATTTATTGTTTTTTACTTTGTAAATTGCTTTAAATGGGTGGGAGTGGGGTGGGGAATGGGTGGGGGTGGGGGATGGGTGGATGGTGTATGTGTTTTAATGTTTTGTGTATGGGTGTTTTGCTCATCTGCATGTCTTTGTGCCATGTGTGCATCTGGTGCATGCAGAGTTCAGAAGAAGGTGTAGTTACAGATGGTTGGGAGCCGCCATGTAGCTGCTGGAAGGCTCAGGGTTGCCAGAGCATTGGGCAGCTGCAGGATTCAGGTTCACTAGCTTTCCTTTCACTGGAAGCACTCTCCACTCTACAGAGCAGGCTAAACATAGCACAGGTGCAGGAGCCCCTACCACCCCATGCCATCAGTTTGAGCACATTGCAGCCTGCCATGGAGCAACACAGAATCCCTGAAGCAAGAGGCAGCAGCCTCTAGACCATAGCAGGGGAAGTCCAGCTGGAGTCACAAAGTGCTACAGCTGGGCCATTTGCCCCAAAGAGCATGATTTAATGTAGCATTTGGGCCCTGGGCTAATCTGGGGCTGGGTCAGGACCAGGAAACGCTAGAAAGGACACACCTTGGGGCAACTATGTGTGAGAAATAATTCCTCCTTGACCCATCTCTTGCAGATTCAGTGTCCTCAAGGTTAATCTGCTCTGTAACAGGGACTTTGTAGGCCAGCCTGGCCTCCCGTAGTAGAGACTGGTTTAGAACTGATTCTCCCGCTCCACAGCAAGCACTCTCACTCCTGGTTTTATGCACCACCGGGGATCAAGCTGAGGGCTTCAGATATGCTTGGCAGCATCCCCAACTCAGCCATACTGCCATCTCTCCTCTTGAAGATTCTTTTTTCCCCTATAACATAACATTTTTATTGATTCTCTGTGCACTTCATGCCATGCACCCCACTCACGCTTACTTCCCAGTCCTTCTTCCATGTCTGCCCTTGTGACCTTGCCCCTCTTGAAGATTCTTAATGAGCTATCCATTCAGTGTCCTGAAAAATTCAGAGATTGTTAAATACTTTGTAGCCCTACATTTTCCAAACTTTTTTTTTATGGAACCCCTTTTCTCTCCTGGGAATTCCATCCTTCCATTCCAAACTCTGTTAGCTAATATGGTGAGAAGTAGCCAGGCTGGGACCAGAACCAGTACCCCAGCCTCAGATTTGGTTTCTTGGACAGGTAAACCCACAAAAATTGGAACTTCTCGGTAATGACTTGAAAACACAGAGCCGGAAGTTGGGTGCCCTGCAGCGGGAAGTGGTAAGATCTTTGGATTCCAGTCTCTTGCCCAGAGCACTAGGGCTACAATGAGTTTGGAGGACAGAACATTCTGGGAAGGGTTTCAGCGAGCAGGCAAGTCTCCAAGAGCAGATGTTGGAGCTGTACATGCTATCCTATCCCCCACCCTGCCCTACCCCGCCACCCACTCGCTTTCTCTATCCCTCTACACAGGTTACCCTCCAGAACAAGGTTCAAGCTGTCCCCCAACCTGAGGAGATGGTGCTCTGGAGTGGCCTCCATGAGGCCATGTTCAGTACAGTGAGTGGAAAAGGAAGATTGGGATACGGGGGTGGGGGGTGGGGGGGTGGGAGCAGACCAACCATCCTGGCCCCTTCCCCTGCAGGAACCGCAGAGGCTGGAAGTGGAGCCGTCCTGGCCCCTTCCCCTGCAGGAACAGCAGAAGCTGGAAGTGGAGCCGTCCGGAGTCTGGCAGAGCATGGTCTCTCTGCCAGGGTCTCCTTTGGAGCAGCCTGAGGGTGCTGGCTACATCCATATCCCCATCCACAGCGGCATCTCTGTGCCCACCATGGTGCAGTTTGGAACCACAGGAGCCCTCAGGGAGGAAGAGCTCACTCGGGCTGTAGAACTTGCTGGCTCCCAGAGGCTAGAGCGGGCTCAGGTCTCTGTGTCTCAGACACAGAGTCTGAGACAGGCTGCCCCTGTCCCTGTCTCTGTCCCTGTCCCTGCCCCCGTCCCTGTCCCTACTCCTGTCCCTGCCCCTGTCCCTGCTCCTGTCCCTGCCCCTGTCCCTGCTCCTGTCCCTGCCCCTGTCCCTGCTCCTGTCCCTGCCCCTGTCCCTGTTCCTGTTCCTGTCCCTGTCCCTGTCCCTGTCCCTGGTTTTGTGCCTGGGCCTGATTTCATGCCAGTCTATGGGCCTAGACCTGGAATAGCTACCCCAAGCGCATGGACCTTACCAAGAGGCTGGCCTAGGGGTAACATTTGGCCTGTATGGGATATGGGTCCCTACCAGCCTGGCCAAGGTCCACTTCGGCCTATGGGCCCGATGCCCAGGGTTCCCTTCCCAGCCATGGGAAGTGGCATACCATGGACTGAGCCATTGTCACAAGGGATCCAGTGGTACCCAGATATTGAAGAAAGAGGACCTGAATATGAGGAACACTGGGAAGGCTATCAGGAGGAGGAGCCCATGGATGAGGCTCCCCAGGAAGAGATGGCTGTGTATGGGGCTCTTGAGGAAGAGATTCCTACGGAAGGGGCTCCCCAGGATGGGATTCCCAAGGGAAGAGCTCGGGAGAGGGTTTCCAAGGAAAAGGTCAAGTACAGAACCCCCAAGGAGAGGGTTTCCTATCACAAAACCTCGAAGGATGTGAGCCCTGAAGACAAAGACACCAAAGGTGAGGCTCCTGAAGTCAAAGTCCACAAAAAGGTGGCCTACAAAGACAGACCTCAGAAGGACAAGGCCCCGGAACCACGCCATAAGGGCCCTTCATCTGCCATAAGGAAGCTGAGGTTTGCTATTGCCACAGCTGCAGCGGCTGCGGCCTCCTACGCAGCCCATGCAAACTCAGCTGCCCAGCTTGCCAAAGATGCTGTAAAGGCCATTCAGGATGTTCCTGCGAACCAGCTGGCTGCCAAGGCAGCATTAATTGCATCATCAGGGCCTTTAGGGGCCTTTGCAGATTTCCTGGGTGCAGGATCTGCCCATGGGGCCACTTCCAACATACCCTTCCCTGAGACTGAGTTGGAAGAGTTTCCTGAAGAGTTTGCTGCACCCTTTAACCCCTTCACATCTAAACCAGTCCTGTCCCAGGTCATGATAAATGCCATGCAGGCTACGAGTCCTGAAGAAAAGAAAAGGGCTGTGCAGTACTCCATGAGCCACATCGCCCAGATGCCCAGCAGACACAACTCCCTGAAAGAAGAGTTAACAAATCTGTCAACCACCTTAAACCAACGCTTAAATTACTTAGGTAGGCCTGGCCAAGCTGGGGAGGGCAGCTTTGATCCTCTCTATAGCCTCCACAGGCTTCCTCCACAAACTCTGTTTTCATAGTTAGCCACTCATTCCTTTGGCTTAAGCACTAGTCAATTTCTCTCCCTCCCTCCCTCCCTCCCTCCCTCCTTCTCCCCCCCTCCCTTCCCCTACCCCTCCCACTGTCTTTCTCTCTCCCCTACCCCTCTCTTTCTCTAAGGCAGGGTTTTTCTGGAAGCCCTGGCTGTCCTGGAACTCACTCTGTAGACCAAGCTGGCTTCATACTCAGAGATCTGCCTGCTTTTTCCTCTGAGCGCTAAGATTAAAAGCATACACTACCATGCTTGGTTCACAAAAGAATTTCTTTTGTGACTTTCTTAAAAACTGTAATAGAAAATCTGTCATTCTCTCTAAGTGCCCCTCGACTTCCTCAGTCTTCCTTTGGGACATGGCATAAACATGGGAGCTCTCCAGTCATGTTCCTCCATCATTCCTTTTAACAGCTGGTCCCTCTTTTCACTTTCAGCTAACATGGGAAGCTCTGGTGTGCTTGGTAACACAGTAAATGTGCTGGAAGAAAAGATCATTAACCTCCAGAAGGCCAGGCTGCAGGTCAGTGTCGTGAACACAGAGGGGCTTTTGAGAAGATGGTGGCTTGGCTTGAGCTAGGATCCAGCCTCCTGACTGTCACCCTCCCAGTAAGGCTCTGAAGAAGTGCTTGGGGCGGCACAGCAGCAGCTTCCATGCAGAGTTAATCTGAGGACTCTGTTGTCTCTGTCAATAAGTATTTCCTGTGCTGTCAGATGTCAAACTGGTGTACACAGGCCTGGTATCTCTTCTTGGTCTCATGACCCTTTCACTTGTAGCAATATCAGAAGCAGAGGCCTTGGATGTCACTGTCTCTCCTGTTTAGGAAGAAGAGCTGGAGAGAGTTTGGGGCCACCAGATAGATACAATGAAGAGTCACTACATGGTGCTGGACAGGGCAGTGGAAAGGCTCCAGATTCGCATGGATGACTTGAAGGTTCGGAGGTCTGAAGACCAAAAGGGAGGAGGCACAGGATGCTCCTCGGGACTGCAAGACCATCCCCTAAGGGCTACAATACAGGGGAACTAGACAACATTTTATTCTGCATAAATTATACTTCAATTAAAAATAAATCCCAGGGGCTGGAGGGAGTTAAAAGCACTAGCTCTTGCAGAGCACCTGGCTTTCAGTCCCAGCATCCGCATGGCAGCTTAAAACTATAACTCTAAAGCTGGGCAGTGGTGACACACACTTTTAATCCTAGCACTCAGGAGACTGAGACAGTGGATCTCTGTGAATTTGAGGCCAGGCTGGTCTATAGATCGCGTTCCAGGACAGCTGGGGCTACACAAAGAAACCCTGTCCAAAACCAAACCAAAACCAAAACCCAAACTCACACACAAGCACCTGAGCCTCAGGGGATTCGGTGCCCTCTCCTGGGTCCCGTGAGCACCATGCATTCTGTGGTACTCATTCATACACACAGCTAAAACATTTATATACATAGTTTGTTTTTTAAAGAATCACCCATATGTAAAGGGCTTGGACAGTGTCCAATCTTGAGAGCCTTTGTGTCATCAACCTGAGGGTAGAAGGACAGATTTAAGGCTTAGTGACATTTGCTGAGGGGATCAATGAGTAAATAAAGGGCTTTCTTGCACCAACAGTTATGTTCATAACATTTTCCCTGAACCAGTTCTTCTTTCCTCGGGGTTGAGAAGAGAACCTGGGGCCTCATGCATCCTAGGCAAGCAGGCTAGTGCTGCTAGGCAAGCAGGCTAGTGCTGCTAGGCAAGCAGGCTAGTGCTGCTAGGCAAGCAGGCTAGTGCTGGGCCAGACAAAGCAACTGAGAGGACAAACTGAGGGCTTTTTTTTTTTTTGCCACATCCACCTCTCTTGTTGGTGACCTTGGAAAACCATCTGGGGGCAAGAAGGATGTGGTAATGACTTGGCGTGAATTACAGTAGAGGTTAACTTCCAATAACATAAGAATCCCCAAGTAACCTACTTAAGATACAGATGTATTTATCTTTCACATTAAAACATTCAAGTGATTGGTTTAGAGCTGGTAGGGTGTTTGTTGGTGTTGCAGACACAAGCTCCAGTTTCTAATTCTTTGTGACTGCTATTCATAATGTCACCTCTTGGACCATCATGGCTGGTCTCTGATCATTAACTCTTATGTTAATGTTATGTTATGTTAAGCCAGTGGCAAAGAGGGTAGAAGATAGACATGAGGTGAGGTGGTAAGTGCTTGCCTAGCATCCACAGAGCCCTGAGCTCCATCCTTAGCACTACTAGGACACGGGGGGAGGGTGTGTGAAGAAGGTTAACCATATCCACTGACCACCATTTACATCCCAGTCAGAATAAATGCAAGGCAGGCTGAAGACTGCAGTCCTCAACTGAGTAGCTAAGTTGGGAGTTTTTCCTATGGGTGAGGGAGACCAGAAGTGAAGAGAGAAGCCAATGTGAGCCCTGAGAGAAAAAGTGATGCTAGGCTCTGAGGACAAGGGAGGCTCTTTCCAAGCAAGCAAGCAAGCAAGCAAGCAAGCTGCTGTTCCTGTCATGGGGATAGGTTAGGGGACAGGACAGCACCTAACAGAGGATTTCGTGAAATTACTTTTTTTGTTTTTTTTTTGGTTTTTTTGAGACAGGTTTTCTCTGTGTAGCCCAGGCTGTCCTGGAATTCACTTTGTAGACCAGGCTGGCCTCAAACTCAGAAATCCGCCTGCCTCTGCCTCCCAAGTGCTGGGATTAAAAGTGTGCGCCACCACTGCCCAGCGGATTTCGTGAAATTATGTGTGGTCTGTGACTAGTGGACCCTGTTGTAGATCAGATAAGGTGAACTGGCCTTCAACACCTACAGAAGCCCTGGTCTGTGCTGCTTTGGGGTTGACACCATCTCCGAGGATCAGCTTGTCCCTTGTTCTTGCTGCCTGTGAGCCTTCTAATAGTCCCACCCGATTCTTGTCCACACAGCAAAGTTAGAAGCACAGAGTAGATGCTACCCTCAAGGTCATGACAAAGGCTGACTTGCCTGTGTTCTGTTCTTAGATCCTCAAGGCAGAAATCGAAAGGCTGGACCTGGTTAAGGCAGATAAAAAGGTGATGGATCTGGAGCTGAATGAAGTAAGCAGAGATCTCCTCCCAGCCCCGATTTCCTCTCCCTGCCAATCCGCAGCCTCTGCTTTGCCAACCAGGGAGCAGAAGCACCCGGCAGAGGTGGCAGGAGCACTCGCTCGCTCGCTCGGCCTTTATTCACTCAGGAAATCCCACTCCTCTCAAAAGTTACCCACCCACTCCTCTTTTCTATGACTGGAGATTGGTGACACTATTGTTTTAAAAATCAGAGCCAGGTGTGGTGGTGCACGCCTTTAATCCCAGCACTCGGGAGGCAGAGGCAGGCAGATTTCTGAGTTCGAGGCCAGCCTGGTCTAAAAGTGAGTTCCAGGACAGCCAGAGCTATACAGAGAAACCCTGTCTCGAAAAGCCAAAAAAAAAAAAAAAAAAAAAAAATCAGGCATCGGGTCAGGTGTGGAGACACATTCCACTTGGGAGATGGAGGTTAAGGCCAGCCTAGTCTGCAAAATGAGTCCCAGGCCAGCCAGGACTCCATAGCGAGATCCTGTCTCAAAAAAACAAAAACAAAAATCAAATCAAATCAAATCAGGTATCAATCAGTCTGGGGATGTGGCACAACTGGTCTTGTGCCTTCCTGGCATTCATGAAGGCCTGGGTTCAATCCCCAGCACCACATGAACTGTGCATAGTGACAGATACCCACAATTCTACCACAGGAAGCAGAAGAATCAGAAATTCAAGGTCATCCTGGACTATGAGATACAAGGCCAGTCTGGTATACATGAGACTCTGTCTTAAAAAAAAAAAAAAATCACATGTCAACTTTCCTGTTTGGCTCAGAACCCACAGCTGTGTTTGAGCCAGTATAGACATGAACACTGAACTTAAGCCAAAGCTATCCAAGACCCTCAGCTAGAGAAACTGACCACAGGGATAAGAGGTCTCACCTCCCAGCAGTCTTGCTGCCCTGAACGCCCTCTTCCTAGAAAGCTAACAGGGATGCACTGGCAAGCAAGGCGAACCGAGTGGACCTGGAGACGGTGGCCATGGAGCTGAACGAGATGATTCACAGCATGCTCCTGAAGATCACAAGCTACGAGTCTGACTGGAAGAAGTCTCTGAAACATCTCAGGAAGGACCTGAACACTAAGGTGAGCCTGTATTAGTTAGCATTTGCTACTTAACAAAATGTCCCAGAGCTTAGCAGCCTCAAAGAGTAGATACTGATAGTTTAGAAGAGCAAGAATTCAGAAGCAGCTTCCCCAGGTGGTTCAGGACCTGTGACTCACAAGGTCAGATGAACATGTCATTCCTGGCTGTATTATCTGAATGAGCTATACGAAGCCACTTCAAAGATTGTACCCTCATGGGACTGTTGGAAAAATGTTTCAGTTTCTCATTTAACAACTCCTTCTTAGGGCCAATTAAGGGGCCTTATAACATGGCAGCCAACTTCCCCTGACACACACACATGCACACACACAGACACACCCAGTGACCCAAGATAGTAAGAAGAATGTACAATGTCTTTTGCTACACAACTGTCTAAGTCACTCGCATCATTCTGCATTAGCCTGTTGGCTGTACAAGCTGATCCTATCCAATGCCAAGAGACACTAGCTCCAGTGGTGAGTCCCAGCCACATCTGGAGCCATGTTGGAGGCTGACTTCCAGAATGCTTGGGGTAGTGCAAGAAAATTGGTAGGCTGGGGCTGGAGGTGGCTTTCTCCATGCCTGTCATTTGTTCATTTATCATTCAGTGACTACCTCGGTGTGCCACACCTTGGGAACATAGACAGAGAGTCCCAGACCCCTGTCCTCCTTGCTGGATAAGCAGTGAGCCAAGAAGATGGGGACACATGTTCATCAAAGAAAGGATCCAAATGAGTGCAAAGTCACAACCCCATAGCATCCACAGATCAGGTTCTAAAGCTGGACTGGCAATGTGACCCAAGCAGGAATTATCATATAACTCACTGTACTTGGGATGTGGGTGGAGTGGTGCACACCTGTAATCCTAGCACTCAGGAGAATCACAAGTTCAAGTCCAGTCTGGGCTATGGAGTCTGGAGGTGAGCCAAGGTAATATAGCAAGATCTTGTCTTACAGGAGAAACAAATTGGGATCCAGAAAAGACAGAGAGCAGGCTGCTGCCTGCCGGGGGCTGGGGGGGTCTGTGACGGAAAGACAGAGAGCAGGCTGCTGCTGACGGAATAGGGGTGACTGCTAATGGAGTTTCTTTGGAGAATGATGTTCTAAAAGTGGATTGTGAAGCCAGATGTGGAGGTATAAGGCTGCAATTTCAGCCCTTCTGATGCTAAGGCAGGAAGATTGTGGACTCCAGGCCAGACTCGGCTACATAGTGAAGCAGTGCCTCAAAAGAAATAGTCATCCACTCCTAACCAGTCCCACCCTCAACAGCCATGCTGGGCATGGGCATGGGCATGGGAGAGCTGGCCTGGTCCCTTACAAGCTGCAGAATTGGGTGACCAACCCCGGGCAGGACTAGAGAGCTTGCCCTGGTACTGTAGCTTCAAGAGAACAGGTATGCTGACCAGCTCAGCTACCACCCAGGCCCAGAGTTGGCCCACCTCAACATTTCCCCATCTATGAACTGTGTAACATGTGAAGGGGCCTGTCCTACAGATCCAAATGTACAGGATCTCCATGACACAGGGCAATAACAGAATATTTCAGAGGAGTCCCATGAAGATTCAGTATTAAAAGTATAGCAGGCTGGGCATGGTGGCGCATGCCTTTAATCCCAGCACTCGGGAAGCAGAGGCAGGCGGATTTCTGAGTTCGAGGCCAGCCTGGTCTACAGAGTGAATTCCAGGACAGCCAAAGCTATACAGAGAAACCCTGTCTCGGAAAAAAAAAAAAAAAAAAAAAAAAAAAAAAAAGTATAGCAGAAGCCAGAGACTTTGAAACAGACCAGAGACTAATTGGAATTACTATTTGCAAGTAGAGATGTGTGGACAGAAGGGTATACTGTGGGACACACTACAGCTTCCACGTTGACTTTTTTTTGTTTTGTTATTTATTAATTTTTAAATTTTCTATAGGAGAGATGAAGACTGTGAGGGTGGAGGTCAGAGATGAGGGGACAGTGAGATGAATGGGACCGAGCACATGATGTGAAACGCACACACACACACAAAAATCAACCAAAATTCTTTTTTAAAAGAGAAGTAATAAATTTGCCAGACATCGTGGTGCATGCCTCTAATCTTTTAATGTCTTTAATCCCACTTAAGAGATAGAGGCAAATGGATCTGTGCGAGAGAGAGAGAGAGAGAGAGAGAGAGAGAGAGAGAGAGACCCTGTCTCAGTAGTAGTAGTAGTAATATTTGATTATGATGTTTCCATTCTGTATTAGTCAGGGTTCTCTAGAGTCACATTTATTGATGATTTACAGTCTGTAGTCCAACTCCCCAACAATGGTCAGCAGCAGCTGTGAATGGAAGTCCAAGGATCTAGCAGTTGCTCAGTCCCGCACGGCAAGCAGGTGAAGGAGACTCTTCCTTCTTCCAGTGTCCTTATGTAGGTCTCCAGCAGAAGGTGTAGCCCAGATTAAAGGTGTGTGCCACCATA
Source organism: Mus minutoides (assembly GCA_902729485.2). Lineage (NCBI taxonomy): Eukaryota > Metazoa > Chordata > Mammalia > Rodentia > Muridae > Mus > Mus minutoides. The sequence continues at coordinate 5,933,730 of LR756420.1, forward strand.
CCTTTAATCCCAGATGACCTTGAACTTGGAGATCTCCCTGCCTTAATATTCTGGAATCCATAGCCACTATGCCTCAAGATCTCCATGCCAAGATCCAGGTCAGAAATTTGTATCTCCCAGCCTCCAGATTAGGATCACTGATGAGCCTTCCAATTCTGGATTGTAGTTCATTCCAGATATAGTCAAGTTGACAACCAGGAATAGCCACTACACATACTTTGTGAGTATATTAAAGGAACTGTCCACTTTACATGCAAACCTTCCATAAATATTTATCAGATGTGTGAAAGTCAGGGCATGGTGTTCACTGGAGAAATAGTTTTCCAGCCTCCAACCCTGCAATTGAGCGGAACAGTGGGTTTGGAGGCAGGAACTGATGTCATTTCTTGCAATGGCCACTGGGGATCTCACTTGCAGCTTCTCGGTGCCAATAGCACCCATAAAGCCATGAGCTAAATGGTTTTCCCGAGTCCCTTGATGTCTTTCTCTTATTCTGTGTATAGCGCCGCAGGCTGTTTGAGTGAACTCACTGACTGTACTTCTATCTTCCCTGTGACTGGCAGCTAGTCCAGAGCGATCTGAATAGCCTGAAGAAGGACATAGAAGAGGTCTGGAAGGTGGTCCGGAAGCTTCTGTTAGAAGGTCTCCGATTCGACCCTGACAGCGCTGCAGGCTTTAAGAAGTAAGTTCACCGAGGGTGGTACTGCTGATGCTCCTGCCAACAGAGAAAAGTCTAGAAGTCCAGATCTCAGCCATGGGGATGGGGGCAAGGAGGGAGGGATAGAGCAGAGTGCTTCTTCTAGCCTTCTCTTCAGATGAGGAAACTGAGGCTCAGAGAGGGGAAGGGAACCAGGACAAGCCTACACAATTGGCAGACCTATCTGGACACTGAGGCCCAGTGATTCCTGTCCCCAGGCAGGCAGGCAGGCTCGCCATTGGGTTCCACATACCTCCCTCCTCCAAGGGTGTTTTTTAAAAAATAGATGTGATGTACCAGTCTGAGCCTTCAGTGAGTGGGAAACCAAAGCGCTCTGTCCCGGGGCCACAGGCACAGACAAAGGGGATTAAGGGACTTTAAGCTCACCTCACCCCCTGCCTCGGGCCCTGTTAACCCCTGGCCACTGACCTCCTTGTCCTCTAGGAAATTGTTCGAGAGGGTAAAGTGCATCTCCTGCGACAGGCCCGTAGAGATGATGACTGGCCCGTGAGTACCGCCGCCAGAGGGCGCCCTCCAGGTTTGCAGGGTCCAGCATACAGTGCAGGCCCCCGGTGTGCTTTCTACTGTAGTCCCCTGTAAACACCCTGACACCGCCCTGCAGGCCTCAAGCACATACAGCTGTTCCATTTGCAAATGTACACACCTGCCCGTGTATATACCCATCAGTCTACGCCATTCTATAGCCGTCACCGCCTGTCCCACCTCTGTGGCTCCCTAGATGGGGGAGTAGGTCTGTCCTCTCACCTTTTACTCTGTCAGTGCTTTGTTCCAGAGACTAAGGGAAATTACATAAACATGGAGAAATATTGGAAGGATATGACTGTCCAGGTCTATCCCTGGTCACGAGGCTTGTTCCTTGGTGCCTTCCTGTGGTTTATAAAATGCTAACCAATGTCTCTCTGAGCACGCATCATTGCGGCTTTCCATCTCTAAGTAAGGACACTCTTGCGTGTGTTTAACCACACAGCTCAGTCGGAGAGGTGGAGCAGGCCCAGCTCCCTGGAAGGCTGTTCTGGGTTTCCTTATTTTTGTTTCCTTTTTGGAGGCAAAATACACAGGATACAACCTTAGCCATCTGAAGGAAGGTGCCACAGTTACGCGTCCATGACGTACAGCTGCCATGCTCTCACACAGCTGCGCCCTTCACCACGCCCCTTCCGAGCAGTGCCTCCCCTCCACTTACCCATAGCTCCTGACAAACACCTACCTGCAACATATCTCTAGGATCCCCTTCCTTCGGTTTTCAACTACTATTTACTTATTACTGGAGACAAGGCCTTTCTATATAGCCAAAGATAGCCTTAACCTTGAACTCAGTTTGTACTAATAGTTTAGGCTAACTTTGAACTTGCTACTCTCTTGCCTCAGTCTCCCAAGTGCTGAGATTGTACAGGTGCACCACCACCCTTGCCTTGGTTTTGACTTTATATCCAGAATGGTGTTTCTATCTTCCCCCAGTTGTCAGAAGTCCTGCAGGTTTTGTTTGTGGGCTTTGGGCTGTGAGCTGCTGACATCCAGATTGGGAGGGGGGGAGAGTACTCCACTTCCTCTCTCCAGGCCTGGGAGCCTGGGGCCCTCTGCTGGCCATGGGCACCTCTCACAGCTCTGGTTTGCTCTGCCTCCGCAGGCAGCTGATCACCATCCGCAACACCCATGGGCTGTCCCGAATAAGGCCAGCCAGTGCCAACAGTTATGAGTATCTGCAGCGGCAGCTGATAAGGTGAGGGTTATGTCCACCCCACCCTCCAAGAGAGCCAAGACCCCTGTCCTGGAGAAACTTTCCTTCAATGCAGGCACCAATGAGGGTCCAGGATGCCCATCTGGGAGGTAGTGGTGTGGCTGATAGGGCAGTGGAGGAGAGGAACCAACATTTGTTTTGGCATCTACTGTGACCTGGAACTTAGCTGGGCCCTGTCGCAGAGGCATACTGTGCCAGTTACTCACAAGATGGAGGCAAATGTATCATAAGGGCTTCATAAGCTTCAGAGTAAAACCTGCCTCAAAGTAAAAACGAAAGGGCTAGAGTCATAGCTCAGTGATAGCGTTTTTTCTGGCACGCACAGGGCCCTGGATGAATCCCTAGGACTGCTGAATGAATGGGCGTTTGCAAATAGGAGGGCTTCTCTTATGAGCCCTGGAATCCAGGGTTACCATGCTTGTTTCCTGTGGGTGCATAATTGGAGGATCCTCTGGGAGCCCTTGCTGAAACTTTGTTGGGTCACAGGGCTTCCTGGGGAAGTACCTTCTATTATCATCCCACTTCACAGTTGAAGAGACTGAGACTCAAGACTATGTGACCTGCCCAAGACCACAGCCAGTGGGTGGCTGGGGAGTCTTACCTGCTATCACTTTTCTCACTTAGCCTAGCCAGCTGCCATCTCCTTCATCCTTGGGTGGCAGGGGTCCTTCCAGGGCCTAGCCTATGTGAGCTTCTGGCCAGGGGTGAGGCCGGGTTGTTGGAGTGAACAAGTGAAGTAGTCAGTGCCGGGGAAAGAATGAAACCACCTATGCTGGCTCGCATACTGTGCTTGATGGCTGGAGCCCAGGTCAGAGCGTGCATGAGCGCGGCGAGGCCAGAGCAGGCCTGCAAGTGTGGTTGGTTCAGGGAAGAGAGTATGGATTATCTCTTTCCCAGAACTGTCCATATCTGTATTGGTTCACCACACCCCAGGCCTGCCTACCATTCTGCCCACCTTCCTTGATACTGTCCAGAGCCCTGTGCAGGTCTCCTCTGTGGTAGGGGGGGTCTCCATGTGGCTGCTGATCTTCTGCCCTGTCCAGGGAACAACAGCAACAGCTGCATTTCCAGAACTTTGGAGTCCATAAGGAGGGTCAGGACTTCCAGAAAGACTGGGGTGATGGGCCCCGAAATGAGAACATCTTGAAGCACAAGTCACATGACCTGTCAACACTCTATCCTTATGGGGGCCCTGAGCTGGTGGACTATGACACTGTGAGTCTGGCTGTGTCCCCTCCCAGAGGCGGGACACCAGCATACCCAGCCCCAGGTGTGAGATGAAGCTCTGATCTTTGGGTACCTTGAGGAAGCTGTGCCCTAGCTCTGGGCATTTGTGGGCATCAAGGAAAGGGGCTGGCAATGGAGACCCTGACTTGGGACCTGGGCCATCCCACAGGCTGAGGTGGACATCTTGGGGGTAGACGGAGTTCTGTACAAAGGCCGAATGAGCAGCCACTTTGGAGCTCGGACTGGGGAGAAGGACATTGCAGGTAAGCACTGGTGTTTCCTGGGATTCCCACTGTGGGACCTGACTCTGCTGGTCAGAACAAGGGGATGCTGGTGGACTCAGGGCTGGTCTTGCCCTTGTCTGGACACTGGCAAAGACTAGCAGAGGGGGTGGGGATGCTGAGCTGGTAATGAGAGCTGTGCCAGGCAAAGCTGGTCCATGGAGATCAACTAGACAACTCCTTGAACACCTTCAAAAAAAGGAACAGGAGTTAGTTGGTGAAGAGGTGGAGAGGGAGGGGTGTGGTCAGGGTTGGGGGAATAGTAGGTTCAAAGGTCCTGTGGTAGGATGGGTAGGAAGAGATGAATCTTCTTGTAGCATAAATACTAGGGTAAGGGTGAAGAACCGTGAACAGGGCCAGACCCAGGAGGCCAAAGGTCAGACCAGTAAGAGACCCCAAACTTTCTGCACTTTGAATTGCTTGCTATGGTTACCCTGGAGTCTAAGACCTGGAAATTATTGATTTCACCACTAGTTGTGTAATAAAGTAATACAAAAATGGAGCTTCTGTGCACACCCTGGAGATGTTTTCCTCTGGGAAAGGGATGTCTAAAGCAGCTCTTATATCAGGAATGATACAGGATCCTTAGGGCATCTAACCCATAGTAACCCCATGCATGGGCTGCCCATGGGCCAGAGCACTGAGTCCAGGCATGCAGAGGAGGTAAGATTTGGCCGTACTGCTATGGCAGACTGAGGATACACCCCATAGCAGCTGCCAGAGCTAACCACCACAGCCCAGGGCCCAAAGCCACAGGACGGTTTTCCCAGCTCTTAAGACTGAGGTCCTAAGATACAGCGCAGGCAGTCATGCTCTCCTCAGAGCTGCCCAGTCTCTTTTGTACCAGCCTGCTCCTGTGGCTGCCGAAGCCTATTGGCCGGGGTCAGGTCACTCACTCCAGCAGCCATTGCTTTCCTCTCTTCTGACTTTCATGAGGACATTTGTCACTGAACTTCAGGCTTAGTGTAACCTAGGGTCAACCTATTTCAAGACCTGAAATAACACCTGCAAAGATCTTTTGTTTCAAGAAAGTCACTTCTGAGCCGGGCGTGGTGGTGCACGCCTTTAATCCCAGCACTCGGGAGGCAGAGGCAGGCAGATTTCTGAGTTCGAGGCCAGCCTGGTCTACAGAGTGAGTTCCAGGACAGCCAGGGCTACACAGAGAAACCCTGTCTCGGAAAAAAAAAAAAAGTCACTTCTGTAAGTTCCACAGAATGTACCTTTTAGGAGCCCATGATGTAATGCACTCACAGGCCCTACCCTATTTCCAGGGAGGTAGACAGCATCTCCCAGGCCCTTTGCCCTGGCAGAAATTGACTGCTCAGCAACCACATTGCAGATCTGAAAGCAGTATAGCTAATGTTCGATGAGCCCCACCTCTGTGCCAGCCCCTCCAGAATCCTTGCCCATAGCAACCAGGTGGGGCATTTCACAAATGAACAAGGGAGGTCTGCTTGGGTGAGGCAGTCTCAGGAGAGAAGAGTGGGCCAGTGGGGAGACGCTTAATGACATCTCCATCACTGAAGACCTTCTACAGGGATTGAGCGAGGGGCTTTTCTCTCAGTGGATGGTATATAAGAAACAGATTATAGAGCAGAACATGGATTGGGACAAGCTCAAAGGCTTCACCTTGCTTGGAAACCCCCAGGATGAAAAAAGTCTGGCTTGATGTAGGAGCCAGAACTTTGGACAGGGCTCCAGCTATTTAGATCTTTCCTTCTCAGCTGTGAAAGTTTCATATTACACCATTCCAAACCTGACTGATCGTGTGCGCCCAGGATCCTTACTTGCTCCGGGCTATCCATGTGAGTACCTGACCCACCTGGTGCTCTGGCAGACCTCCAGTTTCTCCTGGTCCTTCCCCATTCCGTTCACTGATATCCCAGACCTTACTCCACTCATATCCCCCCACCCCCACCCCCCTTTACCTTTATTTCTGCTTTGCCCACATCCTGGCAGCCACCTTCTGTCTGGCTGGGAGGAGGGGGATGGAAGGGGAGGGAAAGTTATGGAGCCTCCAGTTGTTCTGGGCTTCTGAATTCCTTGGCAGGTGCCTGTCCCCAGAGGTCACCCTGGCTGCAGAGGTGGGGGCAAATGAAGTCACTTCTAGATCTGAGCTTCTTGGCCAGGGCTGCCAAGGGTCAGTCTGAGAGGACTTAGTCCTTGAGCTTCTTGGTTCACATCTCTGGCCCTCTAGAAGCACCTTCATGTTCACAGAGCACCACTTCCTACTGTCTGTCTCTTCTGGTTCTTAGCCTTCTAGTTCAGCGGGGTGGTGCTGCTTTTCTTGTCAAAGGCAGAATAGTTGAGGCTTAGCCCAGACACCTGTGCCCAAACCCTGAGCCCCTCCCCAAGGTGCACCTCTGTACTCTTAGCATCTATCTTGGAGTTCTGTGTCTCAGTCACCCTTGAGGAAGTGTTTAGGAGCGGAACCAGAGGTGCAGTGGCCAGTCCTGCCATGGCTTACAATGCACCTCCAGTCTCCAGCGTCTTCCCTGGCGGGAAGAGCCCCATGAGGCCAGCTGCTTCCAGAGATGTAGGTGCACAGCACAGGTCTCTCCTGCTTCATTTCCAGCCTTGGGCTCCCGCTCCAGTATCACCTCTGCCACCACTCTACACTCTGCCACCACCACCACCACGACGGCACGGCCACCATCCCTGCCACCAGTGCCACAGCTACCACCACTGATCCCTGTCTCAAGGGATACCCAAGAGGCCCCTGGATCTGCCAAGCGCTTGAAATCTCCACGGCTGTAGCACACCAACCCATGAAACCCAAGCCTGTGACTCAACTACCATGGGGTCCCCTTCACTCGAAGAAAGAGACCCGGAGCCCTGGAACAGATCCAGGAAAGGATGCCGGAATCCTGGATATAAGGGAAGGAAGGTCTGCATAGGGGACCCATGACTCAAGTGTTTAACTGTGTATCTAAATATAAGCCACACAGTCCTTCCTAGCCAACCTTTTCTTTTTCTTTTTTTCTTTTTTTGGTTTTTCGAGACAGGGTTTCTCTGTATAGCCCTGGCTGTCCTGGAACTCACTCTGTAGACCAGGCTGGCCTCGAACTCAGAAATCCACCTGCCTCTGCCTCCCGAGTGCTGGGATTAAAGGCGTGCGCCACCACGCCCGGCTCCTAGCCAACCTTTTCATAGATAACAGAGCTTCGGAGTAAAGTTTTTACTGGGCCAACTGAATTTCTTTAGCAGTTTCCCCAACAGCACAAAGCAGTTCTAAAACAATCCCCTTTGGGTCGGCAGTGGCACAGCCCTGAGTCTGACCCTCTAGCACCATAGAAGCTGGTATGGTGCAGACCCTGGTAACACATGCACTTCAGTGTTAATGGAAGGACCACCCAACCAAGATCAGCCTCAGTCACACAGTGAGCTCACAGCCTGACTGGGATGCATGAGACCCTGTGTCAAACAACAAAACAGAATCCCTTTCTTGGCATTTTGCTTAAGGCATCCTTAGGACTCACCTCTCCCTTGTGTCTTCCTTAGAAGCCATTAGTGTTCCCACGGGAAGCAAATTCCACCATGCACTATTTTTATTTTCTGTAATCATTTTTTTCCAGTGACCATTACTATGAATTGAATCGTCTGTGTGTGTGAGAGAGAGGGTGTGCTGTAGTGTAGGTTCATGTGTGTATGTGGGGTATCCCTGTGCAGGTAGAGGCCACAGAAAGACGATCTACCTTATTCCCTCGAGACTGGTCTCTCACTAAACATGGAACTAAGCTGTTTCACGGACCCTCCTGTCTGTCTGCCTTCTACTCTCCAGTACTGGGGTTACAGGTGTGGCCAGGACCACACCCAGCTTCTTACATGGGTTCTAGGGATTTGAACTCAGATCTTCACGTTTATGCAGCAGGCACTCTTACTATTTGAGCTATTTCTTTGGCTCTGTTTCTGAGATAGGGTCTGGTGTATCCCAGGCTGGCTTAGAACTCATGCTACAGCTAAGGGATAACAGTTCAGTGTCTACCATCTGGATGTTGGGTTACGGGCCTGTGCCGCTGCTGGTTTCTGCAGGGCTGGGAATCAAACCAAGGACTTTGACATGTTTGGCATGCACTCTAGCAACTGAGCTACACTTCCCATTTTTTAATTAATTAACCATTTAACTATTTTTATGTCTTAACTAATCCACAAGGAGACAAGTATAGCACCCTTGGTGTAGTCTAGGACTGCAGGTGCCCTGCAAGGTAGAGTATTCCAAGACTGCTCCAAGCCCAGCGGGTTCACAGCCCATGCACAAACAGCACGCCCCAGGTCTCAGGTCTCCATGGTGAGATGAGACTAGACGTGAAGTGGAGGTGCAGGGGCAGCCTGGGTGTGCAAGCTGGGATAGTCCTCCTACCGTCAGTCCTTGCTCCTCCTCTTAAGTTTACTCCCTCAGAGTCCTCCTTTATCTCCTCTCCTCCCCCTTCTCTGATGCTGACAGTTCCACCCCACTTCACACACACACAACCTCTCCTGAGCGCAGGTTCCAGGCATGGCTCCTGCCCACCTCAGACAGTTCTGGCTGAGTGAGGAGCTGAGATGGTGGCTTGGGAGGCCATCTGGGTGCTGTGTGCTTCTGTTTCCAATGCTTCCTATGGCCTCTAGTCAATACCAGCTTGTTGCCTGAGGCCACCCCCAGCCAACTCACCTTTCCTTTTTGCAAAGGTGTCCAAATGGGGCTGGGCCAGTCCCAACACAGGTGACTCACTTATCTTTGCCTGGAGACCCCACCCCCATACCACACAGATACTTATTTTTTTAGCATTTTCTGGCCAGAATAACATCTTATTCCTTCGGACTTTAAATGAGGGCTTGGCCTGGAGCTGTTTGTAGGTAGTGGCCTTGTCCTCTTTCCACATGAGTAGGCCTTGATGGTCCCTCCTCTAGTGAGGCTCAGCCTCCCAGTGCCCCTATCTAGAACATAAGATGTCTGCAGAGACCTGAAAGCTGTTCACCACCAAGGCAGCCACATTCCCTGAGCTGCTTCAGCTCTGTAGACAGATCATGGGGGCTCCATGGGCTCAAAGTCACACAGCTCTGACTCATGCAGAAGGATATAACTGTTGGGTACTGTACTACCCTGTCCTCCATTGCAGGTTTGCTGAGGAAGTGAGGTCTGGGCTATGCCTGTGCACATGTCCCTGGTCCTCAAAGAGGGCCTAGTCTCCCTAACCAAGTCATGTCTAAGCCTCTAGCTGGTCATTTCAAAGCGGCCTTTTGAGGGTCCTCTGCAGATCAGAGAACCTTAGTAGTGAGTACTTGAGCTGGTTCTTACAGCCCAGGGAGTGAAGGCGCATCCTTAGTCCTGCAGCTCAGTGTCCATCCTTCTAGTGTGGAACACACTGTTGGGAGCTCAACTTCAGACAGGTCTGGTCCAAAAGTGAAAGGCCTGCAGGCTGGAGGCCGGGCGCAGGTAGCAGTCAGGATTTGTCAGTTGGCATAGGGCATCTCAGTACGTCAGCCTTTGCATTTTAAGATTAAGGTGGTGGCCAGGGACAGTTGAACACACCTGTAATGTTCATACTCAGGAAACAGAGAGTAGGGTATTAGAAGGTAAAGGTATTTATAGCTGAGAACACTCTCAAGGCCTGTCTGGGCTACAAAAGACCCTGTCTCAAAAAAACAAATGAGAGACTGGAGAGATGCCTCAGTGGTTAAAAGCACGGTCTTTTCCTGAAGATCCAGGTTTGATTCCCAGCACCCACATAGTGGTTCACAACCATCTGTGACTTCAGTTCCAGGGAAACTGAAACCCTCTTCTGGCCTCCAGGCAGGCTTGTGGTACACATCTATACATGCAGGCAAAACATTCAACCACATTTAAAAAAAAATTAACCAACGAAGACTGAGATGGTGGTATACTGGTGTTGGAGGAGAGTTGAACTTCACAGGGGACCAGGCAGCACAAAAGGGGGTGTCTTCTGTAGAGGATAGGGTTACCCCTGGGTATGCTGTTGAAGAGGACAGACCTTTCCCACGTCTAAGACCACAAATTTGTTAACCTAAAGTGTAAAGTACTGACAGAATTGATGTCTGGGTTGGAAAGCGGCGCCGCCAGTGCTGAAGGCAAAAGCGGCAGGTAGAGACTCTGGCGCTGAGTGGAAGGGCCTTCTGACACCAGACTCCATGTGTGCTGACTTCTAACACACCATGTTGGCTGGCTCTAGGCAGTGAAGTTTCCCTCCTCCCACAACTGTGCTTATCAGGATCTGGAGAGAGAAACCACAGCCGAGGTTACTGTCACTGCCCCAGGTGTGCAGAGCAGGACTTCTGCCACTGGTCCTCCAGCACCCTGTATGCGGTCACAGACATGGCTTTGCCATCTTGGGCCAGCGCCACCCTTGTCCATCTCAAGAGGACTCAGCACTTCCCACCACAAAGACAGTTCTTAAGGATCATTTGAGGTACATATTTTCCTAAACACATGTGGTAGGTACACACTGACACCTTTGCAAACATAGGAACTGGAAATGGCATTCTATCAAAAGATCTTCATATTAGTCAACTCAGGAGGCCTCTCTAAACCAGGATACCCCAGTCAAAGGATTCATCTGTCTTCTGCTGGACAGGCCCCTTAGAGACATTTAGGACCACAACCAGCATTGGGGACAGTGTGGTTCTCTGGGATGATCATGAATGTATGCTCAGAGAACTCTGGCTGGGCCACTTGACAGACCCTGAGGAGGCTGAACAGTCTTAGGTGTGGCCCCACATCTAAGATTCTCAAAGAACAAGTCTTCCTCTCTCTGAGGCTGTTTGAAGGAGTCCTGGCAGCTACAGAAGGGAGCTTAGACTTGGGTTTGTTGGCCGCTGCCCTCCACCCATCTGTGGCAGGCTTGTACTCTGCAGTTGCTGACTGAAAAGCAAGGTCTCAGTGACAGAGTCTGGCTAGTCTCAGGACAGCAGCCGGAAATGTATTTAGCCAAAGAAATGGAGGGGACCAACCCGGCAGAAGTGGGCCAGGCCATGTCCCTAGTGTGCTGGCCAGCTCCTGCCACTTGTGGGTTTTCCAAGGTAAGTCAGATGTGAAACTTCTTGACTTTAAAAATGCTGACACAGTTAGCAAACCAGGCAACAGTGTGAGCATGGGACAAGTTCTTAAGCCCTCCTCCAGTCATAGGGAGGGCACAGCCACCAACTGTCAAAGCCATGTTTTCCCTTATTTCTGTGTGTCACAATGTCCTTTGGGAATCAGTCACAAAGCTTGAAACATTCTTTAAAGCAACCTCACAGATGCAAATAGCATTTTAAGATTGGAATTGTGGGTTTTGGAATTTTGGGCTTGTAGAAAATGATCAACTCTAACAGGCTGTTTTTGGTTGTTATTCTGAGACAGGGTCTCCTGGATCTCAGGCTTGCTTTCAACTAAATATATATCTGAGGATGACCTTGAATTTCTGACGCTCCTGCCTCCACATTCTAGAGTTGAGAAGTTACAGCTGTATGCTCTCATGCCTGGCTGGTTTATGAAGTGGCAGAGATCACATCCAGGACCTCCTGCATGCTAGGCAAGCACTCTACCACCTCAGCCCATCCTGAGCCATGAGCTGGTGTGCGCTTGTTGCCCAGGCTGCTGGGAGGTACTTGAGATGAAGCGCTGCTAAGGATGACTTACAAGATTTGTCCTTTGCTCTGTAGCCAACCTTCTCTGAACACAGATCTTTGTTTATCTTTTTGCTTCTCAGCTTCCTGGTGGGGGTTAAGCTCTAAGAGGGCCCAGGGTTTGTGTTACTGTCACTAGTCACATCTGATTCTCCCAAGTTAGTCCTGATTCTCTGAGTTGTTCAGACTAGTGCTCCAGCCCTGTGTCCTACCAGCAGGGCTCCAGCATCCTACAAACTCAAATACCTTAAGACCTGCATCCCAGATGATTCTTAAAAGGCTGGAAGCGCCAGGCATGGTGGTGCACACCTTTAATCCCAGCAGAGGCAGGCGGATTTCTGAGTTGGAGGCCAGCCTGGTCTACAAAGTGAGTTCCAGGACAGCCAGGGCTACACAGAGAAACCCTGTCTAGGGGGGAGGGGGGAGGCTGAAAGCTAGGATGTTTGGCAAGCACTTAAAAATGGTTAAAATGACTCACATCCGTGATCCCAGCCTTTAGGAGGGGAGTTCAAAGCTCGCCTGAACCACACATTAAGACCTGGCTATAAAACAAAACCACCTTGTCTTCTACAAGTTTAGAGGTCAGGAGACTGGTGGCTGTGTGCTTAGCTGCTGCATCAGAACCACCTGGGAGTGGGGCCTGTATATTTTTAATAACAGTTTTAAAGTGGAATTGATAGACCAGAAAGCTCACCTTTTCCAAGTGTGAATGAATGGCTGTTACTGTAGGCAGAGGGGTCACGGCTACTGACCGCTACTCTTCCCAGCACTGATGTAGAGACCTGGGATCTGTTTAGGCTGGGCAGCTAGGCATGTGAACCATGTATGTGACTAGCAAGGCCATCTCCAGAGAGGATGTCAGCAGTGTCTACAGTGGCTTTGATCACCACTACCTGATGGTGTTACCTGATCTGGTGGGCAGGCTTCTAGAACACTGGGCATCACACTATATATAGGATGGCCCTTACTGTAAGGACACTATGTGCCCAGATGTTAACAGTGCCTTCATGTGTGTAACCACTTGAGATCGCCAGGCCCAACTCTCAGGAGCATCCTCAAACAGCTAGGCTCAATGGTGGCCTCAGTTCCAGCATGTTAGATATCTCAAGGGTACTTCTTAAAACTTCAGTGTCAGCTGGGTGGTGGTGCACACCTTTAATCTCAGCACTTGGGATGCAGAGGCAGGAGACTCTCCGAGTTTGAGGTCAGCCTGGTCTACAGTGAGTTCAAGGACAGCCGGGGCTACACAGAGACCTTGTTTGGGTTGGGAGAGCAGTGGCAAAAAGTTTCACTGTGTATTTAGTAGCAGGGGCTCCTGCTCGATTCTGACTTGGGGGATGGGCTGCACACTGAGATTTTATATACAAAACAAGGTCTAGGGTGATGTTTTCCACTTTGCCATGAGACAGCATTTTAAGCAGGGCTGGCATAATCCACCCCAGGCCACCCAGGGGCTGCTGGGCATTTCAAAACTGACATTAGACCATGTACTACATCAAACATAGCCCACAGGGCCACCCTGCATGGCAGGTGGCCCTAGGATCAGATCCCTACCATTCCTGTGGGGAAGCTGTAGAGTAAGACTTGGGCCAAACACACCTTCCTCCTTCCCGCCTCATTCTCTACCTCCAGATAGGTAGGAATCCAGGTTGGTAAAGGAGCCTCATCAGGTCTTACAGTTGATGGCTAGGCTAAAGGTCCAGGACAGACAGGACTAAGACCCCTCCATTTCATCAGGAAAGGGGTTAAGTAAGAGGTGAAATTCTGGGAACAAAAGCTAGAAAACTTAGCAGAGAGGCTCTGGTAGGCAAGGTGATTTCAGACCACGTAGACAGGACAATCAGACAGGAGTGTGGAGCTAGGAGAGAATGGGGTGGCCTCTTCAGCTTAGCACCCCCTTCCGGAGCCAGCCAGCAACACCCAGGATGTATGAGGCAAGACTACAGAGCCTGGTGGTGGTTTGGAATTCTTTTCTCTTTTGTTAAAAGAGGAGTAGGAAATGGGGACCAGGTACCCCTGGGCTCTGGGGAAGAGGCATGCAGGGAACCCTTGCAGGCAGGAGCTGGGTAGAAGAGTCCTGGAGTTTCCCATAATCCTTTGCAGGAAACAGCAATGCTGGCAGATAAGGAGGTGGAGTGAGGCAGAGCCCTTCAGACAACGGGGTGGTGGGCCAAGGGGCTTGGGGCTCACTCTAACATGCAAAGTCCAGCTGCCCCATAAACTAGGTTGCTTTTGAAGAGCGACATACATATAAATACGTAAGACACAGCTGCTCGCACACATGCGGAGAAGGCTCTGCATTCCCAAGGGTAAGGATCTAGGCCTATGGTCCAAGACAGGAGTCAGCCATGTGCCTGCCACCAAGTGATTCTCTGAAACACTCCAGGTGGTGGTGCCAGGCAGGTAAATCTTCCATGGGATGGCTGCTTGCTCTCCAAGGTGATGCCCACCAGGCACCCAAGCCACTTGGAGTCAGATCCATGCGAGCTGGGGGTGCCTGCACTGTGAACTTGCGTGCGTGCATGCAGCTGTGTGTGCTGGCACAAGACTGCCTGGCTAGAGTCCAGTCTCTCCCCTCCAGGGCTCTGGGGTATAGGGGTGCAGACAGAGGAGGGGTGAAGGGGCCCACGGAGACATCCTCTCCCCCACCCCACGGGGTTCTGGCCTCCGGGAGGGGGGAGGGGCCTCCCTTATCTCTCTGCCTCCATGGCAGGGTGGGCCCTTGGTTCTGAGGTGGCCTGTTGAGGAGCCAGGGGAGGCCAGTCTGAAGTCGGGGAAGGGGGTGCCGGAGTCCACAGGGGCGGCTGCGGCTGGTGGTGCTGTGGGCCTCCTGGGGGTGAGGCTGCAGTTGGCCAGCTGGGTGTTGCAAAGCTGCCAGTGGCATGGGGGAAGTGCGGTGGGGGTGATGTGGCCGACGTGGCCATTGGGCTGCCGCTGCCGCCACCCCCGTGGAAGCTTTCAGAGGCCTTGAGACGGGAGAACATGGTGAGGGCATCAGGGAAGTTGGGGGGCGTAGCAGGGGTGTTGGCGGGAGTGCACATCTGTGGGGGAGAAAGCACAGACGGAGGATTGAGCACCCTTCTGGTGGGGCCTTTGCTGCCTCTACAAAGGAGCCGTGCCTAGAAGTTCCTGGGAGTCACTTGGGCTGCATCTGGCCCCAGCTGGCCCCACCACCCAGGGAAGAGCTCACAGGAGAAGGCATCTAGACAGAGGGTTAGCCTGGCTTCAGGGAGACCAGACCACCTGGCACAGCACCTGATGCCTCGGCCCTGAGGCTTTCCAGCTGGTGGTCAGTATGGCAGTCTGGCGGGAGAGGAGCTCCAAGAGCCAGTGTTCTCCAGGTTCTGTAGGGCCCGAGTTGCCCACACATTCCTACCTCACTCGAAGAACGCCTTCATTCCAGTGACCATCCTCCTCCACCTTCCTAGGGGTAGCCAGTAAGTTCAGCCCCTCCCTCCCCCCCCCCCAACTGGGAGCCACCAGTACTGCCGATTTGGGTTTCCAGGGGACACTTACCATCTGGTGGTGGTGGCTGTAGGGGATGTTGGTCTCCTGGAAAAAGGCGCTGAGGGCTGTCTGCAGAGAGAAAGGCTGTGCTTACCCTCTAAGACCTGTCCAACCATCCCCGAGGGACAGGGTGAACTGAGGTCCAGCAGTGTGTTTGTGACCACCACACAAGGTCTCATGGGACTCCCAGCAGGCTGAATGGGCAGTGAAGACGTTTACAGTATGGCTTCCTACCAGGCAGATAGCTGGGGCCTCGTGAACCCTTGACCCACACCCTAACATTGCTGCTGTGGCTTTTCTGGACTCTACTGTGGCCTGGGTCTGTCACCTCAACTGGAGGGAGGGGTGGCAAAAATCCCCACCCTTCTCTGAGTCTCTGTATCATATATGTACTGGGGGATTCTCAAAGAGTGAGTCTCAGTGTAGAGGGTGGAGACTTCTTAGCATAACTTCCATCTCTGGAGGGATGTCCCTAACACGAACAGCTAGAGGGTAACCCAGAAACTGAAGACTGCTCCCATGACAGCTTTTGGGACGGCTCCTTAGCCACCTGTTGTTCTGAGCTACAGCCTCTCTATCAAAATAGGGGCACACCATCAAACCTAGAGGCTAGAATTGGTGTCCTCCATTTTACAGATGGGAAAACTGAGGATGAAGTGGCTTAAGATCCTGGGCTAGCACGAGGTGGGAATAGGAAACGAACCCTGAACTGGGACTCTAGGCTAACACTCAGGACTGGCCAAAAAGTGTGGTGAAAGAGGACTTGGGGTGAAAGCCTGTGTCACTGGGGAAGGGAGCTCCAGGGTGGCCTCAGGGAACCCAAAGGATGGTGTCTGTACTGACCGTATCCTGCCTTGGCCTGATTCAGGAAAAGAGGAAACTGGATGCTGTTGTGAAAGTGCTGGGTGAGCATGGCTGTCAAGTGGGTGAGGGGTCCTCTGGAGCCCCCTAAGCTTCAGCCTAGGTAGTACTACCCCTCACTCCAACCCAGAGCAGCAGGAGGCCAGGACAGCCAGGACTGGAAGCCCCTGCCTCGGATTCCACACAGAAACCCAGTGTGAGACCGGGCTTGCTCTTTTATTTTTCCAGTATATTCCAATGAATTATTCTGGGAATACCTTACTGGTGGTGCACCAGTGTTCCCAAACAGTGGAGTGGGGATGAATCTAGGATCACTCAAGGCCCCCTAGCAGAGGCAGCTGCTCTTCTAGCCCAGGACCCCAACATGACACACCCAGTACTGTCCTCCAAAGGGCCCTGTGGAGAAGAATCTGGCCAACTACACAGAGGTGCCCCCCCCTCTGCCCCCATTAGCACCTGAATCTGAGAATGTGACCCAGAAACACTGCCTGGAGTATGCTACCAACCAGGAGGGTGGGGGAGGAATAACCATGAGGAACCCTTCACACCTAGGCAGATGCCTCAGGTCAAGGGGAGCTCACAGCTTATTCTTCATTTTGTACCCGGTGACAGGGAGACTCTGCAGTCCAGAGGGCAGAGAACCTACCCATGTCAGTCAGCTTGCTTCCAGGCTGCAGGAAGTCCCTGCTCCTCCTGGAGACAGTTTTCACTAATCTTGGTAGCCATATATCTCAGTCCATCCCCCTCCAGCCTGTCCCACACTGAGAGATGGGCTGAATCTTCTACACAGCCCATTTCCCATGAGACACCTGCCTGCCTGCCTGCCCAGCCTCGGGCAAGGACCTGCAAGCAGAGCCACTGGGCTCCAGCAACTGCCATGAATGTGGTTTTACAAGTTTTACCACATCCAACCCCAGAGACAACAGGGCAGATTAAGACTGTTGCAGAGCTGAGCAGTAAGGCACTTCCCTGGGGTGGGGCTGCAGGGGGAGGGGACAAAGGGCAGAGCGTTCAGGCCTCAGAGGCTGACAAGCACTGCTACCTCCAGGGGTAAGGAAATCCAGGCTAGAGGAAGAAGCCTCCCCTCGCGCAGGGACATTGGCTTGGAAGTCTAGCAGGGAGTAGATAAACAGAGCGAAGGCTTGGTTTATAGAGCTGGAAGGGTTACAGTCTTCCCAGCCTGGAGAGGTTCTGATCCTGCACCAGGAAGTTGAGCCTTGGTCTCCACTTCCTGGCTTTTCCTAGTGAAAATGGGATGGTTCCCACAGGGAAGCCAAGCTCTGGGGTCTCCAACTGGGCACAGACTACCAGACTGGCTCTGGTTGTGACTCACATATGTAAGGGACACGGCTCCAAGCCCTCTAGTCTCATCTCAAGATGCCCACAAGTGGTGAATGTGGGATTTTGAGTTAGAGGAACACAGGCATCCCAGTAACACGAAAGACTGGGCACATTATCCTACCGGTCAAGAGAAACCTGGGAGTAGATGGGAGCCAGACTGACCTTTCCATCTTCTATCTAAAATGCCCTAAAATAAGTGAACTGTATACAGTACACCATCCCAAGCAAGATACAGGTTCCTTTGTCAGGCCCGAAGATACCCAGGCCTTCATAAGGACCGCCACCCCCCCCCCCCCGTGACACCTTTGGAGTGGGCTACACATATACAGACTCTCGTAATTTACTCTGAGGATCCAGCACACCACCCATACACTCCATGCCGTAAATGAACACACACCGCACCATACCCAGCACGGCTACCATCAGCAAACCACCACCTATGTGCACGCTGCACACACACCAAACATGACACAAGGGTATCCTATATCAGACACGCACTCGAGCCAGGCTTTGAGTCCGCACACGCGCCCACAACCTTCGATGTGCCCTGCTGACGCCCAAGCGCGGTGCGTGCGTAAATACAAATCCACATGTACGTGTGCGCACTCGTCGCAAACCGCCCACCCGGCACACCGACCCTGGGACCGCTCGCTCCGAGTGACTCCGCCTCCGGCCCGGCCCTGGGCGTCTTCCAGGCGGCGGTCTGTCTCGTCCTGAGCCGTTACCAGGACCGGGGGCGGGGGGGAGGGTACCCAGTCCTGAAAGCGGGGTTTCCCGGGCTCTGGCCTGGCGGTCGGTGAAGCCCGAACCCCGGCACGTGTCCACACCGCCCGCGCCTGTCTCCGGTTCCCCTACGCACCTCGAACTGCCAGTGGGCCGCTTGAAGCAGTTGCTTCGCCTGATCGGCCGCACAGCCCGCCGTCAGCACGAACTGGTTGATCATGACCTGGTGTTTGAGCTCGTCCATGTTCACGGACATGGCGCCGCCGCGCAGCCCGCTCCGGCCTCCCTGCGCGCTAGCCTCACGCGTCCACCATTAGCGAGCCGGCCCCGGCTAATACAAATATTTACTGTGCGCTCTGACTCACCGCGCCTCGCTGCCCGGCGGCCGGCGAAGCATGCTGGGATGTGTAGTCCGCGACGCCCCCGCCGAACGGACCGGGGAGGAGCGTGGACGCCCTCTCCCGAGCGGATCTCAGTGGGGCGCGCAGCCCCTGCCCCAGGCTGAGAGGCCAAGTTGGGAACCAGGGACCATAGCACAAGCTTGCTTTATCACTGGGCCCCGGAGGTCCTGCATCCTGCTGTGCTTAGCATCACAATATTAATAGGCGCGCTCTTAGGGGACTCTCTGATAGCTTTGGTCCTACTCCACTGCCGTAGGCTGAAACACTCCTAAAGTCCTGAGACTTAGAAAACGCTCGGTATAGCAGAGCATCTGCCTTTCAAGGCTCTGGTAGAAATCACCACCTCCTGGAAGCCTTCCAGAGCTTGCAAGGCATCTTTGCCTGACTCTTGGAGGGTCGTGCAGGAAGAGCGTCTTAAAAAAAAAAAAAAAAAAAAAAAAAGACAGCCCCTGCTCTGGAGCCTTGGCGTCCCCTTTCCTTCGACTCCCACTTTCCCACGCAAAAGAAAAACTTCCAGCAGCCTGCAGAGCTGGAACTTCCAGGACCGCGCGGAGCACGTACGGAAGCAGCCACGACTGCCATTCCCACAATGCCCCGGTTTATTTGCACCGTTCTGTTGCAGTGACGTCACCGGAGTGAGGTCGGGACTGTACCAATGGGCCGTCACGGGGTGTTAGGACCTGGCCATATAAGGTAAACAAAGCTGGCTGCCCAATGAGGCTGCAGCGGGGGCGGGCGCGTCACGTGGCGTGGGGGCGGGAGCAGGGTGTGAGATGTCGCAGGCTGTGTTTACAGCCCCGCACATGCCACTTCCGGCTGACGTCACGGATGGGAGAGTGGCCGATCGGAAGCGGAAGTGTCGCCCAGAAGCTGGGGGGAGGAGAGGGTTGGCGTTGTCCCCTCGGCTGAGAGACGTTGCCTGGATTCTTTGCTCTCACTGGCCTTGCCGTGCGCTCCTTTGACCTGGCCCCCTGTAGAACCAGCAGGGAGGGGGGGGCGTTAGGTCCGAAACTCGTGAGCAAATGGGGCATTCATTATAGCGACATTGCCCCGAGGAAGTAAGCGTAGGCCTCCGAAGCCGACTGCAGGCTCCTGAGACGTTTTGATACACCGATCTGATCTCTTGTTCTCGCTAGGACTACTGAGGCCATAAAGGTGTGGGGCCCAGTTGATACCTAGGGAAATGGAGTTCTATCGAGCCCTTCACTCCTAGGGGGGTCTCCGATCAGGTGGCTGGAGGAAGATGGAAAGGAGGCGGCGGGCAGGGACTGAAAGGTCCCTAGGTAGGATTGTACGGAAGAAAGGAGGATGGGGAGCTGGGAAGGCTCTGAGTTATAGCTGCGAGTTTAGTTTTATGGGTAGCAGCAGGACTAGTGAGTGTCTCCCTTTCTTAGGCGTCTTGCTCATCTGTCCACAGGAACTAAGATTTCAGCCTCTTTGCTGCCTTTTGGGGAATCACTCAGCAGTAGTCTTTGCAAAGCAACAATTACCCAAATATTTTTGCTTTTGCTGAGAACATGCCTTTATTTCTAGGAAGCATCATGCATGTGCATTATTATAGGCAAAGCCAGCACACAAGGAGATCACAGTAAGAGGCAGCTCTGATTCCACTGTTGCCATGGAGACTAACAAAGCCTGAAGGAAAGTGGGTAGGTTGGTAGCCAGACAAACCTGGATGGCATTTTTGACTGCTGTTTCTTCGAAGTTCCACTCTTGTGTGGGAACTCACCTCACTGTGCAGTGCGGGATAGATGAGCATGACCTAGCAAAAGGCCTGGTACTCTGTACAAGACCTGGCATGCATCTCTTCTCAAATCCTGCGTTGGCCACTCTAGGGAGTGTCATTCCCATTTTTATATTAAGCAAGCCAATGGTGGATTTCCTTATACTTGCGACATTTGGAGCTAAAGAAAAGACCAGGCACCCAGTGAGCCAGCTATATCTTTCTGGCAAAGGAAGCTGAGTATTGGGTTGGGGGATCTTTTGTTCATAGATGTAGGAACACAGACAGACACACCCCTCTACCTTATCTAGTCACCTCAGTGGCTTGCTCAGCCCAGAGAGAGCTACTGCATGCAGGCCTTACACTGGCAGAACAGATAAAGCTGACAGAAGGGAAGGTCACCCTGCCAGGTGATGAGTTACCCCAGCTAGCTTGTTTTTCCCAGCCATGGCAGGGAAAGAAAACAACATTGTTTTCAGCCACTATTTGCTTGGCTGGAGGGTGGTCTTTGGATTTTTTTTTAGCAGTCTGGGATGTGGCCTGGGAACAGGGCCAGAAGAGAATGTGAGAGAGAATAGGGCATTTCCAGCCTTCCCTTACCTGAGGTTCAGGTAAGTTGAGAAATGTCCCCATTCACAGAGCTAGTCAATGGAGGTGTGCTGCTACTGCTGCTGCTGCTGCTGGTCTGCAGGCCCCTCTCTTCTGTCAGTTGATCTCCAGTGCCTTACTCATCACCTGGCACATAGTAGCTGCACAATAAATAATTATTAAATAAAATTAATCCATTTAAATGTTGATAGTGGACAAACAGAAGGATATTGCTGGAGGGGTTTGGAACTCCTGAATTCAAACTCTTTTTTTTTTTTTTTTTTTTTAAAGATTTATTTTATTTATTATATGTAAGTACACTGTAGCTGTCTTCAAACACCCCAGAAGAGGGCGCCAGATCTTATTACAGATGGTTGTGAGCCACCATGTGGATGCTGGGATTTGAACTTATCACCTTCGGAAGAGCAGTCGTGTGCTCCTAACCGCTGAGCCATCTCACCAGTCCTCTTTTTTTTTTTAAAGATTTATTTTATTATATGTAAGTACACTGTAGCTGTCCTCAGACACTCCAGAAGAGGGAGCCAGATCTCGTTACGGATGGTTGTGAGCCACCATGTGGTTGCTGGGATTTGAACTTATCACCTTCGGAAGAGCAGTCGGGTGCTCTTACCCGCTGAGCCATCTCACCAGCCCCTGAATTCAAACTCTTAAGAACAATCATGTCTGGTTGGTAAAACACCTGCAGTGCCCAGGTTCTCCATTTTCTTGAGACAATCAGAGCCCTCAGGACTTTCCCTCTCTGTGATCAGGGAAGGCAGAAAGCTGAATTCAAAGCACTTTCGCATGTCCGTGCGTGTGTGCGCGCATGTGTGTGTGTGTGTGAAAACATTCATGTAGCATATATACCATGAAATATGCATAAAAATGTTAGGATTTCACAGGAAGAACTTTTCTTTTTTGATTTTTAAAGACTATACCAGGTTCAGATGTCTTAAGCTCATTGATCAAAGAGTTCAACATATTTAAGGTAGAAAAANCTCCAACTTATTTTATATTTTGTTTTATATTTATTTACTGTGTGTTTATATGGGTGTGTGAATGCTATCATGTAAATGTGGAGTCAATTGCCTTCTACCATCTGGGTTGTAGGGATCAGACGCAGGCTCAGTGGCACCTTCACCTGCTGTGCTCGCAGTGGCCCAGTGGCCCTATTTTATGCCATCCAGGGTCCCATTTAAGGAATGCTGCCACTCAGCACAGTTAAGATGTGTCTGTCTACATCAATGAAGACAAGACAGTCCCCACAAACATGGCTAAGAGAGCAGGATCTATTAGATTGACAATTAGCACTAGCTATCATACCATCTATCAACTGTCTGCCTGGAGTTTTTACTTTACTTGTATGTGCAGTACATTCCTTTTGTATAAATTGGGGATAAAAATAGAAAATGGAAGCCGGGCGTGGTGGCACACGCCTTTAATCCCAGCACTCGGGAGGCAGAGGCAAGCAGATTTCTGAGTTTGAGGACAGCCTGGTCTACAGAGTGAGCTCCAGGACAGCCAGGGCTAGACAGAGAAACCCTGTCTCAAAAAAAAAAAAAACAAAGGGCTGGTGAGATGGCTCAGCGGGTAAGAGCACCCGACTGCTCTTCCGAAGGTGATAAGTTCAAATCCCAGCATCCACATGGTGGCTCACAACCATCCGTAACGAGATCTGGCGCCCTCTTCTGGGGTGTCTGAAGACAGCTACAGTGTACTTACATATAATAAAATAAAAATAAATCTTTTTTTTAAAAAAAGAAAGAAAATGGAGCACCAGAGTACTAAGTAAGAGAATATGTATAGATTCCTCAGGCAAGATGATAGCATATGAAAAGTATTTGGTCCTGAGGTGGGTGTGGTTGTACATACTTAAACTCAGCACTTAGAATTATGAGTTAGAGAGCCGGCGTGGTGGCACACGCCTTTAATCCCTGCACTGGGGAGGCAGAGGCAAGCAGATTTCTGAGTTCGAGGCCAGCCTGGTCTACAAAGTGAGTTCCAGGACAGCCAGGGCTATACAGAGAAACCCTCTCTTGAAAGAAAAAAAAAAAAAAAAAAGATAGAGACCAGCCTGAGCTACAGACAGGCATTATGGGGGATGGGAGGAGTGTTTCACCAATGTAGATCTTATAGGATAGATATGCTCAGGCTACATCGAACACCTGAACTCTTCCTAGTGACATATGGGTCATTTCATTTTAGCTTTCCAGATTCTTGGTGAAATTGAAATTCTGATTGAGATATCCTGATACAGTTGCAAATGCAAGCTCTGACCCAAGTTGTCTGTGGATTCACTTCTCCCATGCATCAGACAGGTTGCCTGTCAAGAGCATGTTGCTATGCAGCTTTGTGGTGGCTGACACACTTGAGCCAGGCAGTCATGGTTCCTCTGCAGCTTAAGCTGGTTGCAGTGTGTGCTGTGGTCACAGAGAGGATGGTGGAATGCTGAAGCCATGTTGTTTCCAGTGACTGTCTTCAATGCAGGATTCAAGAAGATGTCTCTCCCTCAGGCACAGCTTGTGAGCTAGATGTATGGAAATTGCATCCTTTGTGCAACTCCATAATCAGGCCTTGCTTCCATTAGTCTAGGCACGTCTTCATAATAGTCATTAGTGTGTGCTAAGCCTTATGATTCTAAATATGTTTATGAAGAGATTATGGTTTTTGTTCTCAACTGGTCCATAGTGCTAATTTGAGTTTGAAGAAATTCAGAGATCTCTTACACAGCTACTCTAGAGTAGCATTAGCCAAAGAATAGCCAAAAGCTTGACTCTTCAGGGATGGAGGAGGTGGCCTGGGTGGGAGGCACGGTAGAGGTGGATGGCAGGCAGATCCTGCTTTAGACTGTGAATCTTTGCTTCCAGAGTAAGAGGAAAGAGTTTCCAGCCAGGAAATGTGGCTCCTCATCTAGCTTCTTAGGCTGCCTTCTGCTGCTCCTTAGTTGAACTTTGGAGGACCTCTGGTGTCCTGGAGGTTCCCAACTAGGTCTCAACAACATGGTCTCGAGAGAAGTCTTGTCTCTGGTGAATGGCACTAGCCCTTTATGGTTTGAATATTATTATATTCAATTATGTATATTTTTCCATCATTCACCCATTTTGATCACCTCCTCACACAGCTCTCAGCTTGATATTTTCTCTCTGCCTTCACCGGACTTCGGAGGGTAGCTATAGGCCAAGTTGGCCTGAATGTCGATACCTGAATGTCGATGTCCTCCGTGCCTACGACTCGGCGACTCAGGATGGAGCCCATGATGCGCATTTCTGCTGGCCAGCAGGAGAGGTGGGGCGGGGGAGGGGGGGGGACGACGGACATGGCCCAGACCAGGCTGAACTGACCCGCACCCACCGCGGGGACGGTATTTTCTTGCTCACTTGAGGTCTTCACTTAAGGCCTATGCATGTCACCTTATCTACAAGTGACAGTGGGAGGATCTTCGAGGACTTTGCATTCAGGTGTAGTATAGTTTGAACTATGGTGAAGTCATCACCTGATACTTCACTACCTGCTGGTCTCCCTAACTGCTCTCCTGGAACAGCAGGTTCAAGATGGGAGGCACTTCTAAGAAACTCAACTCTCTGAGAATCATAAAAACATACCTTGGCATCCTCAAAGCAGTGCGTGCGTGCGAATGTGTGTGAGAAGCCAAGGCATAGCTTGTAAATTGCAATGTTGCAATCGGTATCCTGATGTTTCTGAACTTGATTTTAGCATATTGCTTGCAGTCTGCCCTGCTTTGTGCCTCAGTTTCCCTATGTGTCAACGGGAGAGAAATCTGTCTTCTGAAAATTACGTGTCCATTCTAAATGTTTTGACTTCTTGACCAAGGCTTTGCAACCCTCCAAGGCTGGGTGGCTACTCAGTTGTCCTCAGGTTAAAGGTATTCCCTTTGAGGCTGAGGATGGGAGAACAACCTCGGGAAGTGGGGGAGAGCCACTGTAGAAATGTCGACATTTTCAGGCTTGGTCCACATGGGAGACACTCGAACTTCTGAGAGTGTCTAAATGTGGACAGAAGATGAAGGGAATGAGACATTCCGGTTTCAGTGTCCAGCCCGGCCGCCGAGGTTAGAGTCGTCTGAAGGAGATAACCCGCGTAGCCCGGACCTCTTGGTTCGATCCACTGTGGCCACTCACGTGAGGCGGGGGGGTTGGCAAGTCTGGGAAGCGTAGTACGCAGGCGCCTTGTCGGCCCGGCGTGGACTCCATTTCCCCTGGAACTGCGGGCCGGGGGCGGGGCCGGGGGCGGGCCGGGGGCGGGTCCCCGGGCCTAGGCCGGGGCGGCCGGGGGCGGGGGCTGTGGAGAGGCCGCGGCGGCGGCGGCGGCGGCGGTGGCGGTGGGTGCGCGGTGGTGCGGCCTGGTCTGGGCCAAGTCCGTGTGAGGACGCCACAGCCGTCACCCCCTCCTCTCCGGCTGGCCGGTAGAAACGCGCACCATGGGCTCCATCCTGAGTCGCCGCATCGCGGGCGTGGAGGACATCGACATACAGGCCAACTCGGCCTATCGCTACCCTCCGAAGTCCGGTGAGCTTCCGAGGACGCGGACCGCGGAAGGGGGCTGGAACGTGGACTGGTGACGCCAGGAGGCCCGGGGACCAGACGCGCGAGCGCCCGGCCCTGCCGCGGACCCTCCTTCTGTGCCCCTTCCCGGTACCTGTGGAGTTTGAGGCGTGGCTGCGGCCCTGGCTGGCCCTGCTGGCCGCAGACGCACCTTGCGCGGCCTCTTTTTAACTGGTGACCTTGGGCCACTCACTTTGCACAGTCTGTGTATGCACCGGTGCTTGGCATCTCTGGGATCAGACTGCATTGGTAGTGAGGACTGCCTTACCCCACGGGGTCGCTGGCTTTGGAGGCATGAAGACCGGTCCCGGATTGTGACAACTCATTAGGATTTGGACCCAGGCTTTCCTCTTCCTGTGCGAGTGAGGGACACTGGTGTTTGACCTAGGGAGATGATCGATAGGGAGATTCTGTGTTCCATTGGAGGACAGGATAATGGTTAGAATGGTTAGAACTACTGACCTTTCCCTCTCATTCAGGGCAGACTCACTGGTAGATTATGGGAGCTGGATGGGGGCAGAGTTGGAACCAGCATCAGATGTGGGATCCCAGAAGAGCCTTGCTCCTATTCTCATCCATAGTCTCTGTCTGTCTGTCTGTCTGTCTGTCTGTCTCTCTCTCTCTGTGCTTGCTCACGCACGCTCTCTCTCTGTGTGTTTAAAATAAGGACAGTATGTCATGTAGCCCAGCATGGCTCAAACTCCTTATGAGAGTGACATTGAGCAAACATTGGTCCTCCTGCCTTTACCCTCCCAGTGCTGAGATTTGAAATGTGCACCACTTTGCCCAGTTTTATGAGGTGCTGGAGACTTGAACTCAGGGCACTGTGCGTGGTAGTCAAGCATTATATTAACTTAGTCACATTCTTAGACCAGGGCTTTTTCTGAGAGAAAAGCCCTGTTATATAGCTCTGGCTGGCCTGGTACTCAGTTCTCCAGCCTTAGGCTTCTGGTGCTGAGACTACAGGTATGTCCTGCTACACGCAGCAATGCCTGGTGCCTTGTCAGCTACATTTACTTCTACACAATTTCTTGGTGGGGTTGAACACTGGGCCTTTAGATCCAGTCTTCTAAGTGTTGAGTATGATGTTTAGTCCTGAGGTGTTTTCAGACCAAGCCGGCCAGATTTCCTGTGCGGTTGAGAAGAGTCTGCTCCCATTAGTTGGACAGCTTATTAAACGTTTCAGGCTGTGCTTCAAGACTTGCTTTGCCCTAGGGATCTGCATTTTAAGCTAATTTTCTTTGGTGTGTTTGATGCCCACTCAAGTTTGAGATAGTATTCTGTTAGTGTGAAGATCTGGGAACTCCCAGGATGAAAGAACAGGAAACTGGCACTATGTAGTGACACTTTTCAGTGAATGGGATGGAATCACATGTCAGTGTAAGGAGACCTCCTTGCCTGTGTGCATCGCTAGTACAGGCTGCTCCAGAGGTTCCCTTGGAGACTGGAAGGACTAGTGTGTGCATATCTGAGACAACAGTTGTTGTTAACCCTCCACTGAGATTCTCCTTGTTTGTCTTCTGTTGAGTGACCTTGGTTAAGTTTGCTTATATGCATCTCAGTTTCCTCTTCTCTGAAAAGGGTGCTTAGAACTGTGCCAGGCACATAAGAATTCTTCTGCAAATGTTGGCTACTATAACTACTTCAAAGGTAGCTAGGTGATTGTCCCAGACCCTGCCTGTATGTGGCAGTGGTGTGGCAGATACTGGAAAGCTAGCTTCCCTCACCTGGCCCCTGAGTACTACTAGTGCCCCTTCACTTAGGCAGTTGCATAAAACAATGCATGGCCTGTGCACACACTACAAATCCACAGAAGTCGGCATTTCCAATTGTTCAGACGTTCCTCTAACCTGGATGGGGTTACTGGCACAGCAGGTGGGGTCCATGGCCCACCTGGGCAGCCATTCATACATTGCTGAGTTCTGGGCCTGCCCAGTCCAAAGATTTTTGTTTGTTCTGCATGTGTTTGGTGCTGGCAATGGCACCTAGATAGTGCTACTCTGTTTCATACTCTCCTGGATAACAATATAAACAATGTGTCTTTTCGTTGTTCTTCTGTCCTAGTCTTTCACTTACCATGGGGTCCTTAAGATCTTGTGCAGGAACTGGGGATGAGAGAAAGGTGAGGAACACTTGAAGGGTACTCCCATGAACTGTTCATCTGTACACAATTGTATTTTCAGCCTTCTGCTGGTTTTCTTTATTTGAATTTCAAGGAAAAGTATGCTAATTTTTGTTGTTGTTTTCTTTAAAGCTACTTTTATTTAGGTGGTGGATACCTTTAGTCCTAGCTCTTGGGAGACAGAGATAGGAGGATCTCTGTCAGTTCTAGGCCAGCCTAGTCTACAGGGCTGCACAGTGAGAGATCCTATGTCAAAAAAAAAAAGTGTTTTTATTTTCTGTTGTATCCACATGTCTTTTTTTTTCTTTTGGCTTTTCGAGACAGGGTTTCTCTGTGTAGCCCTGGTTGTCCTGGAACTCATTTTGTAGACCAGGCTGGCCTCGAACTCAGAAATCTGCCTGCCTCTGCCTCCCAAGTGCTGGGATTAAAGGCATGCACCACCACGCCCGGCGTATCCACATGTCTTGTGCATGCAGTACCTGTGGGAGGGCATCAGATCCTTTGGACAGACAGTTGGTATTTGCCATGTCAGTACTAGGAACTGAACTTGGGTCAGGTACAAGAGCAAGAAGTACTTATAACTGCTGAGCCATTGTTAGAGCCCAAGCAATTTTTTTAAACAAATTTTTATTAGATGCATTCATTTTTTATTTTACATTCATTTATTTTGTCTGTGTGCGTGCACGCGCGCAAGCACTGTATGAATGCTTGGTGCCCATATAGGCTAGAAGAGAGTATCTGATTTCTTGGAACTGGAGGGAACCACCATGTGGTACTAGGAATTGAACTTGGGTCCTCTGTAAAAGCAGATGTCTTTAACCACTATCTCTCCAGTTCCCCCAAGTAATGTTGAGCATCTCATGCTGTCCAGTTTTCTTCCTTAAGGAGTTTTATCATGTGCTGTCAACAATGAGAACTTGACTTTAATAATACCTGCTTTGCTTCCATCCCATTTATTTTACACTTAACAGCTTTATAGCTGTATAATCTGTGCAGCATGTCGTTGACCATTGTAAACAGGAGTGGAGTTTAGTAAGTGGTAGAGCTGTGCAACCACAGATCCTTCTCTCCACAAAGGTACTTTGTATGGTTTGGAGTCAGTGCTAGTAGCATGATCAGTGTTCGGCTTTCTGTCTTTGCAATTTTTCTTTTCTGGATATTTCACATAAATGGAATCATACAATCTAGAGCTGTTGTATGTGTGGCTGGCCGCTTTCTCTTAATGCTTTTATTTTTTGGAGACTACACTCATCAAGTTAGCTTGGAATTCGCCACGTAGCCTGTGCTCACTAGGACTCAGATCTAGCTTCTCAGTCTCTCAGTTTCTGGGACCCCTTCCCTTGAAGTGGGAACATTCAAGGGAATGTTGAAATGCTTAACATTCTGGGTTCTCTAGTGCATATCTGTAGCACAAGGATGTCCATGCCACCTACAATTATGTCCCCTTCACTGGCCTCGAAGTCTGTGTAGACCAGGCTGGCTTTGAAACTCACCAAGACCTGCCTGCCTTTGCTTCCTAGGTTCTGGAGTTAATTTAATTTTATATTTATGTGTGTTTTGTCTATATGCATGTCTGTGTACCACATGCCTGTCTGGTGCCTGTGGAGGCCAGGAGAAGGTGGTAGATTCCCTGGAAGTCTTCTAGAAGAGCAGCCAGCTCTTAAATACTTAAAAAATTGTTTTAAATTGATTTGTTTATGTGAATAAGTGTTTTGCTTACATGTGTGTGTAAACCACATGAGTGCCCTGGTGCCCTTTGAAGTCAGAACACGTGTAACCTTTTGGAACTGGAGTTAGAGATTGTTGTGAGCCACTATGTGGTCCTTTGTAAGAGCAGCAAGTGCTATCAACTGCTGGACTATCTCTCGAGCTCTTTGGTTTGGAATTTTGTTTTTGATTTCCAACAGAGTTGCTCTGGAAACCATCTGGCTTGGAACTAAATGTGTTGCCCTTGAGGCTTCTCTCATGAACGGTCTCTTGCTTCAGCTTCCCTGATGCTGGGATGACAGATAGGACCCACCACATTTGGCTCAGTTTAACAGTTTTTAATGTGAATACTAATCCCTTTTGGAATAATAATTAAGGACTCTTTGCCTAGCCTAAGCTCACAGATTCTCTCTTTTGGGGGTTGGTGGTGGGGATTGGTACGCAGCAGTGTGTGTGCTTATAAATGTGTGTGGAGAGGCTCCTTCCTCCTTTGCTCTCTGCCTTGTATATTGGTTGAGGCAGGAGCTCTCGCTTGAACCCAAAGCTGGCCAGATTTGACTATTTTAGCTATTCAGTTTGCTCTGACGTACCCTAAACCTTCTGAGGTTGGAGATGCAGGTGGGTCACTACATTCACCCAGCATTTATGTGGATGCTGGGATCCATGCTCGGGTTTTTATATGTGCCACGCAAACCCTTGACCTACTGGGCCATTTTCCAGCCTTCTCCTATTTTTTTCTAGTTTAAGTGTGACATCAGAGAATAATATGCTTCTGTTGGGTTTTTTTTTTTTTTTCCCCTTTCCCGAGTCAGGGTTTCTCTGTGTTCCTCTGGCTGTCCTGGAACTTACTCTGTAGACCAGACTGGCCTCAAACTCAGAAATCCGCCTGCCTCTGCCTCCCGAGTGCTGGGATTAAAGGCATGCACCACCACGCCCAGCTTAGAATTGTTATATTTTGATGATTTATATTAATAATGTTACCTGGGCATGGTGGTTCTTTACTTATACTTTGTAGGTCCTGGGGATTAAACTCAGGTCATCAAACATGGTGGCAAGTTGAGCCATGTTGCCATTGCCATTTCAGATAAAGCCCACCCTCTTTCCTTCAAAGTGCCTCAGTATCTTTCTCAAAACTCAGCTAACCATAAATGTGAAGGGATTTATTTCTGGATGGCATTCTTTCCCTTTGCTTTGTAACTCTTTTCCAGTGTTTCTCAACTGAGACAATTTTGTCTTCGCACCCCCATGCCCCTCCACTTCCTGGGGCTTGTATTTGTCAGTGCCTAGGGATAGTTTGTCACAGCTCAGGATGTGTATGTGTTATTTATCTAATGAATACACTTACAGGACACTCCCCAAAACAGAATTTGGAGGGTCTAGTGAGCCCTACATGCTAAGGCTGGGAAAGCCTGATCTACCTAACAATACCAACAGCACGTGACTGATTAATAGAGGCTGGATAGGAGCACAGGTTCTCTATTGTGGTTCTTTCTTAAAATTACTTGGGATCCTTTATATGCCTGTTGCAGGATATTTGATCACATTGTGAATCCCAGGATTGTGTTATTTACTGAAAAGAACCTGTTTCTAATTGTGGTGTGTCTCAGACACTTTTAATCCTTCTAGCTAGAATACAGACTTACCCTTAGTAAATACCTTTAATCCCAAGGAATGAAGGTAAAGTTAGTTTGTAGAAGGAAGCACCCATGTCTGAAAGTCATGTCTAATTGAGTGACAGGCAAAGTGACGAATCAGAGAAAGATTCGACAGACCAGGATATGCCCAACTTTCACAAGAAGAGAGAGGAAAGGAAAGCTACTTAAGAGATAGCAGTGCATAGAGGCAGAAGGCAGTTTTTACCACGATAGTTGTGCAGAGACAGGTTGCAGAAATCGAACAAGCTAGACACAGGTAAACGAATGGGCCAGAGAATGAGAAGGAACCAGAAAATTAGAACATATTGCCAAAGTCAGTTTGTGGCCAATTTTAGCAATCCAGGAGAAGCCGAGAGAAGCCAGATTTAATTAGTTAGCATGGAGAGGAGTTTTGAGCCAGAAGAGCTGAGTTGAACTGGCCAGAGCTCAGAAAGAACTAGAAAGGGTGAGCATATTTATTCAGCAGTAAGTCTCAGAGGCTGGAAACATTCTAGGCCTAAATAAGATTGTACGAAGGGCTAGAAGCTTCCGGGACTAGGTCAGCAGACTGAGGCAGGAAGCTGCGGAGACAATTACAACAGGAGAATCAAAGTTACTTTTACATATGTCCATAAACATTTTATAGTTTGTCAGTTTCTACAAACAAAAACAAACAAACAAACAAAACCCATCCAGTTGGATTTGGGTAGGGATTATGCATCAGTTTAGGGATAATTGCCATCTCTACACTGATTGCTTACACCCATGGACATGATGAAGCTAGCTCTTCTGTAATGTATGTGTATTTTATCCCAGAGATAGGCCCTATAACACAGGTTGGGCTCAAATTCATTATCCTCCTGCCTTAGCTTTCCAAGATTATAGACGCGTTCTGCTATGTCTGGCTCTACATCTATTTAAATCTTTAAGTCTTCTCAGCAGGGGCCAGGTATGGTGATCCATGGCTATAATTCTAGTACTCTGGAGGCTGAGGCAGGAGGCTTGTCACAAGTTTGGGGTCAGCCTGGGTTACAGAGTGAGTTTCATGGTAGCCTGAGTTACTTGGTAAGACCCTGTTTCCTTTCCCACACCCTGAAAATCTTACCAATTTGTCCTTTAAAAAAAAAAAAAAAGATAACTTTAAAAGTAAGTGATATTTGCTTCTCTGGTCCAGGGATGATAAAAGCCCCTTTACTTACAAGTCAATTTTAATGAAACTAATAGTCACAATTACATCCTTAAGTAACCATACAATGTTTTCAGCTTGTCACTGTCACATGATCACATTGTCTGAGGACACTGAGGCCCAGAAGTGGAAGTGATTCAGTCAGGGTCACATGCCAGGATCCCTTGACTCCCAATCCTGGTTATGCCTTCTTGACCCTATGGCTTGTGTCTTAGGGTTAGTGTTGCTGTGTTAAAACACCATGACCAAAAGCAAGATGAGGAGGAAAGAGTTTATTTAGCTTACACTTCCATAGCCTGACATTGAAGTGGGCCAGGACAGGAACTCACACAGGGCCAGACCCTGAAGGCAGGGACTGATGCAGAGGCAGTGGAGGGGTGCTGCTTACTGGCTTACTCAGCCTGCTTTCTTATAGAATCCAGGACCACAATCCCAGGTATGGTACCACCCACAATGGGCTAGGCCTTCCCCTATAAGTCACTAATTAAGAAAATGCTGTATAGACTTGCCTACAGCCTGGTCTTGTGATGTTATTTTCTTAATTGAGGTTTCCCCCTCTCAGATGACTTTTGTTTGTGTCAGGTTGACATAAAACTAACCAGTACAGCCTGCTTGTAAGGGACTTGGTAGCCACAACACGCCAGCCTTAGGCACTGCAGCTCTTTTCCGTAGGTTCCCTCTGATTTGGCATTTTGTATACAAAGTGACCAGGTCAGGTTTGTAGAGCTGTGAACTTTCTGAAGAGTCCTCCTGTGACGCACCCTTTCTGCTGTGGGTGAAGAGAGTAGGGTGACATAATAGTCCTGTGTGTGTCTCTGGGGATGCCCACTCGCCCTTCCTTTCAGGAAGTGAATCAGACAGGAACTGGGCTGAGGGGAGCTCAAGTCTGGGAACTTTTATGCTTAAATGGGAAGTGTGGGGTATTTGGGACACAGGGATCTTGTTTTATCACAGGTTTCCCTTCTGGCTTTAGTGGAATCCCAGGCCTTAGGTCCACGCGGTGACAGCAGCTGTGAGGATGTCCTCCTGCCCACTCAGAGTCCAACAGCTTGCTCGTCAGGCCCTGTCTCCCTCCTGTAGATGCAGACGCACAGCCCTTGCTCATTTCCTCCTCACACAGCCAAGGGCCAAAGCAGGCGTGAAGTCACTAAGTGCGCACTTAAATGACTGGCATGTGGAGCTGACTCCCTTGCCCTAAGAAACCACAACATACCAGGTCACTCAAAGAAGAACCAGTGGAGGAAGGGTTAGGGGTCACCTTCCTTCTGGTGGTGTGTGAGTTCCATTCATCTCTGTGGCTGAGAAGCCCTCCATGGTATGAGTAGCCATGCTTTCTTTCCCTGTCTCCACTTACCCAGAGAAGGTGTTCCTCTTTCATCAGGTATGTGGCAGAGCCAAATCCACCTTGTCTTAGATGAGGGTGAGGCCTCTGAAGAGGCAGAAGCCAAGAACTCTGCCCTGTTGTGTGGGAATGTATGTAGTCCAGTGGGAGGCTCTTATATGAGGCCTTGGTTTCATCCCCACTCACCCACAAAAGTATAAAAGCAAAGTATACCCTAGCTCCTTGAGTGGCTGGGCAGGAGGTTTGAGCCCATAAATATGAGACCAACTTGGACAACATATTGAGACTCCTATCTCAAATAAATAGAAAAGGGACCTTTTCCCAGTGGTGAATTCTGCTCTTGCCTAAAAGGCTCTGCTCACCTCTCTTGCTAAGGTAGTTAAGACTGAGAGTACATTACTTAGAGGTCAGTAGGGACCTGGCTCTACTCAGTCTGTGCAGACTGCTCTGCGGTGAGCTGCTGACATTGTCTCTAAGTTTCTGCTTCTCTCTGGGCCTGCGTTTCCATAACTGCAATGGAAACCAGGCTCTAATTTCTATCCTGGAGTATCTTAGTAGAGAGATGCCCATGTTTAGAAGGTGTAGAATCCAAAGTGATGGAGAGATAGATGTTCAGGCTCCAGGAGCCAGAGAAACACCAAAGAGGATGGAGGGAGGCTCAGACATCCCTTTCCTTGGTTTTGATACCAGATAATTGAAAATGAAAACATGACTGATACAGGTATGATTGAGGTTTTTACTGTACATATAAGGAGAATTCAGCCAGAGGCATCTAGAAAGATCTAGACTGAACTGAAAGGGGGGAGAGAGAAAGAGAGAGAGAGGAGAGAAGATCAGAAGCCAGAACAGAGGACCTAGAAAACCAGACCAAATAGCTTGGTTCTATAGCAGTCAGAAGCTGGGGAAAGGCAAACAGAGCTGAGGGCCTAAAGAGCTTTTCAGGGTGGGAGGGGGGTGAGAATCACCTGTTCTGAGTTTCTTTGCGACCTGACACTTGCTGCTGGCTTGTTTTGTTACTTGGGGACGTTGATTGTTTACCTTCATACTCTTGATGTTATCCTACTGACCTTTGCATAGAAAACTGTAGAATTATCCCATTTGCCAGCTACCCCAGCATATGCTGTGCTCTCAGCCACCTGCAGTGCCCAGCATTTGGGGCCATCCTGCATGTGATGGAAACCTTCACCAGATAAGAGCTATCTAGGCTAAGCTTGTGGAGACACAGCAGCCAGAATTAGAATCTTTCTTAATCACTCCTGTGCTTAGCTTAGCTTGATTTACCATTGTTTTCCCTCCTCCATGCTGGGAGTGGGGAGTCCATCCAGCAAACAGGCTGGAAAATATTGCCACAAGCGTCTTCACTTGCTAGTCCTCGGGGTGTCCTGAGTGAGGAGGCAAGGTGCTAGTTGGGCCTGTTATCTCTAGTCTGCAGATGAGCCAAGATTCCAGCTAGGGGTGACTTCCCTTGTGGCACCAGCCCAGTCAGTACCCCATCCTGTGCCAGGTTACATAAGAGTTTGAACCCTAGAGACTGGGAAGTTCCATGTGGAGCAGAGAGAAGTGCTGGTCTGTGCACGTGTATAGATAGGCACAATCCAGGGTTCAGAGAGCAGATGACTGGGCAGGCGGTGGGCCAGCTGCCTGCACTGCCTCCCACTTGGCAGGAAGTCTGGGGCCTGGGAGCGTCCCTGAGAGCAGCATTCTTTAGGACTGAGGATGTTCTGATCTTGCAGGCTACCCCAGTTGCATCATAGAACTGGGTTTAGGGCCAGTGTGTCAGTCAGCACACTGGCACAGCCGGTGTAATTCCTTATGCATGGCAGCCACCTTCTTTCTGCCGTTCTTGCTCCTTCCTTAGAGTGAGGTAATGATGGAAACCTAGCAAGCTTACATTCCCTCATGTTCCTGAGGAGTTGCTCTGTTTCTTAGGATATGCACACTAAGTGGCTTTGTCAGAGCATTTTGCTTGGTGTCATTGAAGGACAAGGTCACAGGTGGCTAGGAAGGGCATTTCATCACTGTATGACCTGAGTGTACGACCTCCCTGTGTGCTCAGTTTCCTCTGTAATCAACATTGGACACAACACCCTCTGCCTTCCCTCATTTAGTGTGTGCTGGCCTCTAACTGCATAGGCCATCGTGCTGTGATTCAGAGTTGTGCAGGAAGGCCTGGACAGTAAGCAGCCTCTAGGTGGTTGAGGTTGACCTCACTTGGGAGTCCAAAGCAGGCACAGTCTGTTGGGCAGGAGGAGGGCAAAGTAAATGGGTGGGAGGGGTGCATAGGGCCAAGCACAGTGATACTTGTTGCACTGGAGGTGCCTGGAATATAAGGAAGAGGGAATTGAACTGGTTGGACCTTTTGAATCAGGAGCCTGCATTCCTCGGACATGTAGGTCTAGAGTAAATGAAGGTGAGAGCACCCCACCCGCAGATACAGAGCCTCTGTCCTCATGCTCAGGAGAAAATATGGAATGTTGAGGGTGCTGGGAAAGGCCTTTCTGAGCAAGTGACCTTCAACCCAGTCTGATCAATGGGCTTATTGGTTTGATTGCAAATGCTGGAGAGTTTAGAGCAGCAGTTCTCCATCAGTGGGTCTTAATTCCTTTGTGTTACAGGGGTCCGAATATTAGGTATCCTGCAGATGAACCCAGATTCTCTCTGATAAAATAGATAAAACCATAAAAGAGTGGGTGAGAATTAGCAGTACAGTTGGCTTTGCA
This sequence comes from Mus minutoides, assembly GCA_902729485.2. NCBI lineage: Eukaryota > Metazoa > Chordata > Mammalia > Rodentia > Muridae > Mus > Mus minutoides. The sequence continues at coordinate 5,969,716 of LR756420.1, forward strand.
AAACACATGGGGTTCTTTCTGTCTCACACCTCCATGCTCCTTTGACTTCCTCTGAGGTTTGTCAACAGGTTTCCTGCGGATCCTTCCCGATCTCTGCCCTTAGCTCCCTGCAGATTGGTCTTTCCTTTCCTTCCTTGTCTCTGAGTGGATGTTACTCAATAATCTGTCCTAACCTCTGTTGGTACTCCAGGCTTTGCCCCTCATTCTCACTCTTTTGTTCTTTTAAAAAAATTTTTAAGGTTTCCTCCCACCCCCAGACAGGGTTTCTCTGAGTAGCTCTGGTTATCCTGGAACCTTACTCTGTAGAGCAGGCTTGCTGCTGATATTTAAGGTGCTTGCCACCACCGCACACCAGGCAGTGGTGGTGAGCACCTTATTTTTCTTCATTACATTTTAGTCATCCATTTGTGTGAGTGTGTGCACATTCAGGGATAACAGGCAAAGGACTCCTTCTACCATGTGAGCCCTAAAAGTAGACTCCAGTTATCAGGCTTAGTGGCAAGTGGCTTTATCCATCTACCCTGTGTCAGGTCCAAAGGAAACTCTCATGTTCCCTAAATTCCAAAAGGCAGAAGGGACAAGTGGCTCTCTGTGGAGCCAGTTAGCTTACCAAAGCGCATGCTGGGCTCCGGGCTCCCTCAGTGTCACCAGTGCCCGCTCCTAGCTCTTCTCATCTCCACTACTGCAGCTGGTCTTTGCTTCTTTGTGGGCTCTTCTTCTCACCCTTGATCAGCATCCCAGTTTCACCCCTGTCACTAAATAGAGGAAGAATGATGGGGGGGGTAGCCCTGAATCTACTTTTTTCCTTTTGTTTCTTTGAGCACAGCTACTAACAAACCGCAGCCAAGCCCATGAGCAACCAACAACTACCCACCACACTTATGGGGTTGTAGCATTTGTATCCTCTGAAAAGCTCCCAGAATTTCAAACATCATACAATTGCAGAAACTATCTGCAGTGAGCAAAACCAAGCCCCTTCTAGAGCATGAGGCAAATCATAGTCTGGAACTATGCATAGTAGCTGACCCATGATTTGCCTCATGCTCTGCAGAGGCATAATTTTGCCAGCTGCAGATCGTTTCTGCAATTGTGTGACAAATGTAATTCTGGAAACCTGCAGAGGGTATGTAAAAGCCAGCTTTGAAACAGCCCCATAACCCCCACACCTGGATTAAAATGAAAACACTTTCTTGTAATTTTTGTTGTTGTTGTTGTTGTTTTTGTTTTTTGGTTTTTCAAAAGAAAATCCTAGCACTGGGGAGGTAGAGGCAGGCAGATTTCTGAGTTCGAGGCCAGCCTGGTCTACAAAGTGAGTTCCAGGACAGCCAGGGCTATACAGAGAAACCCTGTCTCGAAAAAGCAAAACAAAACAAAACAAAAAATTTGAAACAAAATATACAAAGAAAAAGAAAAAAAGAAATCTCCTCAGGGATACTCCAGTGGTAGCTGCCAGAGTAAACTTTGTGCTGGCCTCTTGGAAAAAAATATTCATTCCTTTGTCCCCTGCTGTTTCCTCTATGGCATTTGAAATCAAAGTTCCCATTTTTTTTTCTTTATCATGTGTTAGGTGCTACAGTCTTTGCTACTTTGTGTTCTTCCCCCCCCCCCCATTCCACTCCCTATCACTAGTTAAGAGAGGAAGAAGAATAGAGGGGAAGGAGAGAGAGAGATCCTTGAATCTAATTTCTTTTTTCTTTGAGCAGGACTACTAACAAACCACAACCAACACCCTGAACGACCAACAGCCACCTACCAAGCCTATCAGGGCTTTTACATACCCTTGGAAGGTTTCCAGAATTACATTTGTCACACAATTGCAGAAACGATCTGCAGCTGGCAAAATTATGCCTCTGCAGAGCATGAGGCAAATCACGGTCAGCTACTGTGCAGCAGCCCCTATCTCCACACATGAGATTAAAATAGAACATTTTCTTATAATATTTTCTGTGTTTTTAACAAAACCAAATTCCAGGATTCTCACTATGCATCACAGACACACCCAGCTCATTCTCACTATACACTACAGACACCCCCAGCTCATTCTCACTATACACCACAGACACCCCCAGCTCATTCTCACTATACACTACAGACTCAGCTCATTCTCACTATACACCACAGACACCCCCAGCTCATTCTCACTATACACTACAGACTCAGCTCATTCTCACTATACACCACAGACACCCCCAGCTCAATCTCACTATACACCACAGACACCCCCAGCTCAATCTCACTATACACTACAGACTCAGCTNTCACTATACACCACAGACACCCCCAGCTCATTCTCACTATACACCACAGACACCCCCAGCTCATTCTCACTATACACCACAGACACCCCCAGCTCAATCTCACTATACACCACAGACACCCCCAGCTCATTTTCACTGTACACCACAGACACCCCCAGCTCATTCTCACTATACACCACAGAAACCCCCAGCTCATTCTCACTATACACTACAGACTCAGCTCATTCTCACTATACACCATAGACACCCCCAGCTCATTCTCACTATAAACCACAGACAACCCCAGCTCATTCTCAGTATGCACCACAGACACCCCCAGCTCATTCTCACTATATACCCAGACTCAGCTCATTCTCACTATATACCACAGACACGCCCAGCTCATTCTCACTATGCACCAGAGACACCCCCAGCTCATGGACTTTCCTCCCCTCAGCTACTCATTCTTATAACCCTGCTGTTTTGACTGTGCACACTATTTGTTTTTGTTTCTTTTTTTCTTTTTTCTTTTGTCTCTTCTCACCCACTCTCCCTCTTCTCTCTTATGTCCCCTCATCCTGTGTTCCTTGTCTCTCTATTCCACTTCTCTCTTGGCCAGGACCAGTCTGCTGCTCTCTTCTCTGGATCCCCTCAGAAGCCTCTAGCTATTTTCTTTCTCTCATATGTACAATAAAAGCCTTCCCTTCCCCTCAACAATACTATGGAGCAGTCATGTCCTGGGTTTAGGGAGAGAGTGAGTGTGTGAGTGAGTTGGTGGAGGACATAGGGACATAAAACCCCTGCCCTAGCATGCTAGGCAAATCGATTTCTGTTGGAGGACATAGGGACATAAAACCCCTGCCCTAGCATGCTAGGCAAATCTATTCCTGCTGAACTACCTCTGCAGCCCAACACTTGCTAGGTACTTGTCTTCTTATTCTTAGTAAGGCTTCTTCTCTCAAGACAGGGTCTCTCTGCGTAGCCCTAAATGTCCTGAAATTCACTCTGTAGACCAGCATGGCTTCTAACTCACAGAGATCCACCTGTTTGTGCTGTCTGGGTCTGGGGAACAAAGGTGTGCTCTACCACTGCCCAGCTTTCTTATTCTTAATCGTTTTATTGGAACATTACCCATATATCATGATGTCAGATCCTAAATATAGTTGCTGGTTTCTAGTGAATTCAGTTGTATGGCCATCACAAATATCTCATTCTAGATAGAACTTGAGATACTATAATCACCGCTCTGACAGACATGTTTTCCCATATCTTACACTTTGGAAAATTTTGTTTTACAAGTAATATGTTATACGTAGACTAGTGACAGTATAAATAACGAAGCTATTTACCTCAAAACTCATATTCATTTATTTTCTGAAGTTAATGAAGCCTAAAATTATCCATCCTAAGTCTTTGAAGCCTCCAATAGAGGAGTCACTGGACTGAAGAAGTTGTGGGAAAAAAATACAGCAAGG
>LR756420.1:5976221-6051425 GCA_902729485.2 Mus minutoides
AAAAAAATACAGCAAGGGGCAGGCTGTGCTCAGCAAGCAGATTGGTGATAGAGGCTCAGAAGAGACCTTGCCTAGAAGTGACAGGTGGCAGATGAAGGCAGAGTTCATGGGGAGGAGGCCCATAAGCAAGGGGAGCAGCAGGTGCAAAGGTCCTGTGGAGTGAGGAGGGCTATGGGTGGGTAGAGAAGAGGATGGAACTGGGCCTGCTCTGATGGATAAAGAACATTGGAGGTGCCAGGATGTGGGAAAAGCTTGGTAGGTTAGTGTTAGTGTAGAGCCTGTGAGGCAGGAAGACACTGGTGGCCTCCATCAGGGTAGTGACCACTTAGGAGTGCCAAGGTTATGTGCAGGAAGAATCCGTCATTCTGACAAGAGTTTAACAGCTGTACTTGAGGGATGACTTACTGGTTAAGAGCATGTACCAGTTCCAGGCAGTGGTAGCACACACCTTTAATCCCAGCCCCCAACACTTGAGAGGCAGGAGCAGGTGGATATCTGTGAAGCTGAGGCCAGCCTGGTGTACAGAGTAAGTTCCAGGACAGCCAGGGCTACACAGAGAAACCCAGTTTTGAAGAATCTATACCTGGCAATTTCAGGGATTCTTTCTTATTTATTTATTTATTTATTTATTTATTTATTTATTTAATGTATATGAGTACACCATTCCTCTCTTCAGACACACCAGAAGAGGGCATCAGATCCCTTTGCAGATGGTTGTGAGTACCATGTGGTTGCTGGGAATTGAACTCAGGACCTCTGGAAGAGCAGTCAGTGCTCTTAACCACTGAGCCATCTCTCCAGCCCTCAAGGATTCTTAAGACTGTTAAGCACATTTGTTGGAGGCCAGCCTGGTCTACAGAGCAAGTTCTAGGACAACCAGGGATACATAGAAAAATCCTGTCTTAAAAAGCTAAGAGAATGGGGCTGGTGAGATGGCTCAGCGGGTAAGAGCACCCGACTGCTCTTCCGAAGGTGATAAGTTCAAATCCCAGCATCCACATGGTGGCTCACAACCATCCGTAACGAGATCTGGCGCCCTCTTCTGGACTGTCTGAAGACAGCTACAGTGTAGCTACAGTGTATTTACATATAATAAATAAATCTTAAAAAAAAAAAAAAAAAAAAAAAAAAAGCTAAGAGAAGCCGGGTGTGGTGGCACACGCCTTTAATCCTAGCACTTGGGAGGCAGAGGCAGGCGGATTTCTGAGTTCGAGGCCAACCTGGTCTACAAAGTGAGTTCCAGGACAGCTGGGGCTACACAGAGAAACCCTGTCTCAAAAAACAAACAAAAACAAAAAAAAAATCTTTTGGGGCTGGTGAGATGGCTCAGAGGGTAAGAGCACCGACTGCTCTTCCGAAGGTGATAAGTTCAAATCCCGGCATCCACATGGTGGCTCACAACCATCTGTAACGAGATCTGGCACCCTCTTCTGGAGTGTCTGAAGACAGCTACAGTGTACTTACATATAATAAATAAAAATAAAAAAAATTTAAAAAAAGCTGAGAGAGAGAGAGAGAGAGAGATATGTCTTTTCAATTTAGGTCCTGATAAAAAGATTTGAACATCACACAAGAATGCTCAGGAGTCTCGGAACCATCTGGAGACCTTGCGCCTGAGGGTTGGCTTGCACATGTCCTACAGGTTATATGGTCTCCCCACTCCTTAGCACAGGACCTTTCCATGGGCTGTCTGCGTGGATGTACTTAAGTGTAGCATCTGCCTTGCCCAGAGTCTACCATTTCCACAAGAGCCTCTGATATGTGCTCAACTCTTTCTGTTTCCTCTAGGGTTTTATTAGAGGTGAGAGCCCTTGAGACTATCTTGGAGTCTGACTCCTACATAATGTGATTGTGTCTTAAAGGACGTCCAGGTGTCCCCAGCCAGGCTCCTGTGTCTTGCCTGGGGTTTTGAGGCAGCCAGCCTCTATGCTTATTGCATTTCTCTCAAGCCATCCGTCTAGACCGAGGCTCCTCTGTAGAGGAGTGCCCAGATGGACAGGTACTCTAAGGGAGCTTAGGGTCATGTATGCTGTCAGGAGGCTTCCTTGCATCCAGTGCCTCTTGCATCTCTTGCTGCCCAGCTAATGTAGTGCCAGCCCATAAGAGGAATCTTAGCACAGGCTAGTTAGTGTCCTGCCAGCCATTCATTTGATGTACTGTATGTGTGAGGGCAGCCTAGGCTATTTGTAGCTGCCTACTCCACTGCTTCATGGTTCAGACTCACTGTTAGATGGATAGAGGTCAGCCAGCATTGAAGCTAAGGCCCAGACATGGTCAGACACCACCCGTGCCTTGGGATTCTCTCCCTATGAGTGCTCGTATGTACCATCAGGGCTGTGTGTGGCTGCAGGTGATCTGGGAGGATGCTCTTCTCTTGTCTTTGTGGCAGTCATTCTCGTTATTGACTTAAAACCATGATGTCACGTGTTTACTGCAGAACAGAGCCAGGGCTTTGGTCTTTCTCTCGAACTTCATGTGGCTTTCTTCTGGTGCCTTCTCAATGTCTCTTTTGAGACATGTTTGTTCTCACAGCTTGTGTTATGTATCTCTCCAAACAAGATCTAGGAGTACATTCAGCATGTTCTTCTGACCTTACTAGCTGTATTGGCTAATTTTGTGTCAACTTGACACAGGCTGGAGTTATCACAGAAAAGGAGCTTCAGTTGGGGAAATGCCTCCACAAGATCCAGCTGTAAGGCATTTTCTCAATTAGTGATCAAGGGGGAAAGGCCCCTTGTGGGTGGTGCCATTTCTGGGCTGATAGTCTTGGTTCTATAAGAGAGGAGGCTGAGCAAGCCAGGGGAAGCAAGCCAATAAAGAACATCCCTCCATGGCCTCTGGATCAGCTCCTGCTTGAGTTCCAGTCCTGGCTTCCTTGGTGATGAACAGCAATGTAGAAGTGTAAGCTGAATAAACCCTTTCCTCCCCAACTACTTCTTGGTTGTGATGTTTGTGCAGGAATAGAAACCCTGCCTAAGACACTAGCACATATAATTCTACATGTATGTAAGTTCTGCTCCATGCCTCTGTGTGTGTGTGTGTGTGTGTGTGTGTGTGTGTGCGCGCGCGCGCGTGTGTGTGTGTATACAGGTCTTTTATGGAGTACTGTGAAGCAATCTATAAAACTCATGGTTTAAGCTGGGTGTGGTGGCGCACACCTTTAATCCCAGCAACCAGGAACACTCAACATGAATCTGGACTTTCTTTCCTGAGAATTACAGCCCCAGTGTTGGTAGAATCAGACAAGGCCAGTAAGGCAGGTCAGGGCCGAGGAGATAATGCCAGACAGCTGTTAGCCAGGATAGGCGCCAGAACCAGTGGTCCCTGACTACAGGAGCAACCAGCAGGGCCTAACCTCAACTCTAATACTAACCTGTCATGTGCACCAATCAACTGTGGCCAAACAAAAAGAATAGCATGACAGCTAGTTTAGACCATGAGTTTTTTGTTTTGTTTTTTGTTTTTTTGAGACAAGGTTTCTCTTTATAGCCCTGGCTGTCCTGGAACTCTCTCTGTAGACCAGGCTGGCCTCGAACTCAGAAATCCGCCTGCCTCTACCTCCCAAGTGCTGGGATTAAAGGTGTGTGCCACCACACCCGGCCTAGTATTTTAATTTTAAAAATTTTAATATATACTTACCCTATATTATGGGTATAAGTGTTTTCTCTACATGTATGTATGTATACCACATGCATGCCTGGTGCACACAGAGGCTAATGAGGGCATTGGACCCCTAGACCTGAAGTTAGGGATGTGGATGCTGAGAACCAAACCCACTCTTCTGCAAGAGCAGCACGTGTTCTTCACCCCTGAGCCATGTCTTCTGCCCTGCAAGTTTAGGGTTAAGTGCTCTGGGGTTGATGTGGAAAACACTTACAGTTTCAGTGCTTGTGAGAAAGACTCCAGACCAACATCAATTTTTAAACTTTGATCATTGTTGGTATTAAAACCTTCTGGGGCTCAGATTTGGGAGGCAGGGTACAGACAGTGTGGAGCCAAGAGCTGTGTAGGGATGTATGGAGAAGCTATGAAAACTAACCTCTAACCTTCAACTGCTGAGTGTTCTGGAGTCAAGGTCTTGCTGAGCTGTGCTCCCACTGAAGACTTCAAGGAGAATCCTTCTTTCCTCTTTTCTTAGCTCTGGAGGCTCCAGTCCTGGGCACGCGTCATTGGTAGCTGCTTCCCTCCAGTCTGTGCCTGTATCTTCACCCTTTTTCTGTCCTCTGGATGCGTCTATATCTAGACCTTTCTCTCTGATACATGTGTCATCACTGGGTTTGGGGTTTCCTTAGTCTACTTGGATTTCGTTATGATAATCACACCAACAAAGACCCTACCTATTCTCAAGAACAGGTACAGGGTAGAACTTGAACACATCTTTGGTGGTTAGGGACATGGTTTACCTGACTCCTGAGGGCAATGACATTCAAATCGAGAACTCATCTGTGACTAGGGAGAGGCAGGTTGTAGAGGCCAATGGTGTGCAGAAAATTGGCTGAGGACAGAACCAGGACATGAACCACTTAGGATAAAGCCTTTGGAGTCTTGTTGGCTGTTCCCACAGAGCTGTGCTAAGCACTTTGTTCTACGAGTAAACATTTTTCTTTTTTTTTTAAGCAGGAAACTACTTTGCTTCGCATTTTTTCATGGGAGGAGAGAAATTTGACACTCCCCATCCTGAAGGTTACCTCTTTGGAGAGAACATGGACCTGAACTTCCTGGGCAGTCGTCCAGTCCAGGTGGGTCTTGGAAGGGCTGGCTTGTGGCTGGGATGACTAGTGGGAAGACTGTCCCTGTCCAGCTGTGAGGATGAGCAGGCACCAAGTTACCCAAGATGGGGCAGAGCAGGCAGCAGCTGAGCAGAGCTGAACGTGGGCATGTGACTTGGACTGTGCCCTGGCACTGCCTCTGAGGAACCAGTGAGCATTGGGTCACTGAGGGACAGAGCAGCCATTATTGAGCTGATGCCACTAGGGTGTACTAGATTTCATTCTAGGCCTTTTTGTGAGCAGAGAGAGCAGCCAGATTCTCTGGAACGGTGGAGAAAAGCTATGATCCCACAGGGAATGTGAGTGCCTAGAGGACTTCAGTAATTGACAAAAATACACACATTTAAGCATATTTGTCCATTCCTTCAGTATACATTTGGCAACTGGTGTATGTCTAGGGATCTGGGGTAAGGGCTGGAGATAGAAGTCAGACGTTTCCCTATTTCTTCATAATCAAGAAAATATAGGATCATCAGTTAAAAGAAAAAAAGAAAGGAGGAACAGAAGGACAAACAAAGAAGTAATAGCGAAAGGTCCCACTGAAGAATCCATGGCTGCACTGAGCTGTGCAGGGTGAGGAGGAGGAGCTGGAGTGGCCTGTCCCATGCTCCCAGCATGCAGCATGTCTGCAAGCTGGTTGTAGGGAAGTGAAAGAGGTGGGAGGGTATATCAGTCAGGGTTCTCTAGAGTAATGTGTGTGTGTGTGTGTGTGTGTGTGTGNTTAAGGCTGGTAGATGTAGCTCAGTAGGAGGAAAAGGGTCCCACAAGCATCAGTCTGCTTTCTTAGAGAATCCAGCCCACAATGGGTTAGGCACTCCTACATGTTTACTAATTATGAAAATACTCCACAGGCTTGCCTACGGTCTGAGCTCTTGGAGGCATTTTCTCAACTGAAGCTCTCTCCTCTCTGATGACTATAGCTTGTGTTAAATTGACATAAAACTTGACAACACATATCCTGTGAGTTAAAATCTAGATGGTCAAATGGGCTTTTCAGTAAGCCCTCAGGAGATGAGGGAGCCGAGGGCAAGAAAGACCCCCTATTGGGATGGGTTGTGTGACCGTCTTAGGATGAACCAGGTCAGGTAAGGTGAGGAGCAGCAGAGGTTCCCTGTGGGAAGTACTGAAGAAAGCACAGTGGCTCCTGGCTGTGCAACTGCAAGGATCAAGGGAGGCAGAGGATCCTCGTTGATGGGCGGGGCCACTGAGACTGGGGCTAGGTGTGATGCTGAGGAAGTGAACTCCTGCTGGGGAAACAGTAGTCAGGGAGGAAGTCATGAGTTTTCAAATATTAGGCAAGACAGGAGCCCTCTTTAAGGAACACTGAGTTTCATTCTTCAACATGTAACATGGCTGCATCCTGAACATCCCTCAGGCACAGTGAGTGGCCTTCAGGCCAGGATCTTTGACGTAGTGTCAGTCCAGAGTGGGCAGTTAACACAAAATCTTGATCTGTAGTATCCTACAGGGCAGGGGCTGGGGTAGGGGCTGTCCTCTCCTGCCTGGGGACCAGCATGCTATCTTTCCCTTTTCACAAGGCTGGGGGTAGGGGCTGTCCTCTCCTGCCTGGGACCAGCATGCTATCTTTCCCTTTTCACAGGGCTGGGGTAGGGGCTGTCCTCTCCTGCCTGGGAACTAGCATGCTGTCTTTCCCTTTTCACACTTGTTGCCTCAGCTTGCAGAGTCTTAACTCTGTGAATCTTCTAAAAAATTTTAAGTTTTAAAAAGAATTATTTATGTGTACATGAGGCATGTGCATGCAGTACCTATGGACACCAGAAGATGGCATCACATCCCTGGAACTGGAGATGCATGTGGTTGTGATGTGGGTGCTGAGAATAGAAGGCAGACCTTTTGGAAGAGCAGTCAGTGCTCTTAACTGTTGAGCCATCTCTCCAGCCTCTAGATCTTTTTTCACTTTTACTTCATTCTGAGACAGGTGGATCCACCTGGGTTATGATGGAGAGCATGTACAGTCTGTCTGCTTTACCTGCTTAATGTCATCAGAGGGAATTTCCTCTAAAGCTCCAGCACAGTGTTGCTAGCCGAAGACATGAACGTGTACAGTCATAGTTTCCTGTCACCAGTTGTATGTATTTTTATATAGGGGTGCAATTGCATGCATGTACACATGTATGTGTGTTGGCAGCAGTGAGTTGTACCTACTAGAGGAGAATGCCCTACGGGCCCAACCATGGCCACTTCTGAGCACCCTGCATAATGCTGAGGACTGTGGCTAAGTGACCACATCACTCTGTGTGGGGCCAGACCCAGCCCACATACTGGCCAATTGTTAGTAAATGAACCCTTAACTCCTGCCTCCTGTTCTCTGCTGCATCTTAGAGAGTCATCAGTTCAAGAGTGTTCACTTGTATTTTCTCTCCTAGTTTCCCTATGTCACCCCTGCCCCCCATGAGCCAGTGAAGACACTGAGGAGCCTGGTAAACATTCGCAAAGACTCTCTCCGGCTTGTGAGGTAACTCCTTTAGTGCTGCCCTCCTGGGGACCCTGTGTGGTGCAAGGCTTTGGTTTGTCCTTGGGAACAGGCCAGAGGTGTTTCGAGGGCCCAGTCTGTTCTCATATGCATTCAGACTCTGTAACAAGACCCTGAGCCACTAAATGAGGGTTCTCCCACTGCAGCAGTCGTGTCTCAGCGTTACCAGCCCTGGTCTGGAAGCCACAGGAGGTCAGGGAAAACCTCAGGTTTGCTGCTGTGCGTGGGATGGCTCCTGCCTGTTGTTAACGGCATACAAGACTGCTTGAAACCTAAGACATCCACACCAACAACACTTAGCCATTGCTTCTGGGGCAGGAAGAAAGGGGAACAGACTATGGGTTATAGGCCTATGCCACAGGGAACAGGCCTCCTTCCTTTGCAGACATGTCTAAGCAGCCAACTCTATGCTCCACAGCTGTGTGGGCAGGCCAGTTCCTGCAGCTGTGGCTCCTTACCTGCTGTCTTCTGCTCACTTTTGGTAGGTACAAAGATGATGCAGACAGCCCCACGGAGGATGGTGAAAAGCCCCGGGTGCTCTACAGTCTGGAATTCACCTTTGATGCTGATGCTCGTGTGGCTATCACCATTTATTGTCAGGCGGTGGAGGAGCTGGTGAATGGCGTGGCAGTGTGAGTCCCTGGACATCCGCACTGTCAGCTTGCTCTGCAGTCTCCATGAATCCTCCTCCTCTACATAGAGAGACACCTAGTACCCAGAAAGCTTCAAGACATTGGGAGCTCTATGCCAGGAGCTTGGGGCAAAGACCGAATACTATGTATTGTGTTATATCACAATTATGATTTTGAACTTTAGGAGATTTTCTTTAAAATATGAGTATTAATGCTTTAGGGATTTGTACCCTGCAACCACAGCATGATCTCAGCAGGGCTGCCTCAGCAAGAAAGCCAACCCTGCCCGGAGTGGCTGCACAGATGAGTAGGCGCATGCCTGGGCCCTTCCGACACTGGAGAAGGCCTTAGAGAAGCTCAGATGTGGAATTAGAAGTGAGGAGGACTGTGAGTGAGTTCAGCTCTGTGCCTGCTTATGGGTCAGAGTATGGAAAGTCTTATCCCGGAGTTTCCTCAGCCAGCAATGAGATTTGGGGAGTGCAGCTCTTTGGGGTACTTTCTGTGAGTAGCTGTTCACAGCTAGCTGCTGGTTAAGAAAATTCGAGGCTTTCCTGTAAGAATCAGGACTGGGCACCGAGTCATCAGCAGACTCCTTGAGTGGTACTGCACAAGTAGGAAGATGATGGCTCCCCACACTTGGTTCTTTGAGGTTCCACTGTGGCCTGAGTTAATGTGACAGTACTCCCATGTGTGATGACTGTCAGTTGGGAGTGGCCAGGTGGCCAGCACAAGCCCTGGGGTGAACTACCAACCTGCTACAGGAAGTATGACCCGTGTGGTGTGCTAGCCTTTCTGGGCTTCCAGTATGATGACAGTTGGGAAGAGCTCCTATTTCTGAGTTGTCTTGGGAGGAGCTACCATAGCAGATGAGCCCTGGATTCTGGGCAGGTGCTTTGGAGCTGCTCCAGAGGAGGTGAGGACCACAGTACAGTGGGCACCCACCCCAGCCCATCCAGATGGGCTAGATAGATGGCCAGCTAAACATGGCTGCTCAGAGATCCGGTCCTGGTAGACGTTTTCTGACACCTGCATGAGGCCTGTTTGCCTCCCAGTTAGCTGTCTTGCCTGACATCAGCACCAGATCACCAAGTCAGAGAAAGAGGAGGCTCCAGGCCTGAGGGGCTGTGCTTGGGACTCAACACAGCCAGCAGGAAGTCTGTGTCCTGAGCTGCAGGGCACGAAGCCCTCCTGTTCCTTTCCTGCCCCCTTAACTTTCTGTGGTTCTGGGGTCCCACAGCATATAATTAAAGGCTAGAGTACTGAGATTTCTGTCTTGGGCTGGCCTTTTCACCACATCCAGGCTGGACCTCCCTGTGGGGCTCCCTTCCACACTGGCACTGACAGTCAGGACAGCAGGGACGTCACCTAGTTTCCCTGGCTCTGAGTATGGCCTTTGTCCTAGAGACCCAGAGAAGCCCTGGGGCAGTAAGCATGGGTCAGGGTGGGAACAGTGAGGGCCATGGCTTGTATTCATGAATGGGGACACTGGATCAGCTCTCTGTTTCCTAGTGGTCAGCCTGGGATATGTGATGCGCTTTTGCATAAGGAGAAGGATGGTCTTTGAAGCATTGCGGGAACTAGCAAGACAGGAAGCTAGTCTCTGAGTCACTAGAGCAAAGCTTCAGTGGACCAGCATGGTGGTTCAGGGAACATTGTACTCAGGAGGAGGGCAGGACATTTCATAACGTGACTCACATTGAAGCGAAGGCCTCACACTGTGGAATGCCTAAGAAGCAAGCAGCTATGAAGAAGGGTTGGTACACGGCGTGCTGTACTGTGATCATTCAGAAAAAGTGAACTCACCAAACACCTAGTGGGCATATTCTTCTCATCTAGAAGGCAGCAGAGATATCAGGCTGACGTGGGCCCTGGAAGAAATAGCCACTTAGTATGGCTGGGCAGCCTCGGGGTGAGCAGGGCTGGCAGTGGGAGGGAGGCTCTTGTAAATGCAAGGGCCACTTGGCTGCTTCCTGTTTCTGTCTGGGATGGTTGAAGTTCTCAATCCCTATAGAACAAATGTCTGCCAGTTCAGAGGAGTAACAGAGAAGGTGGGAGGCTGGGTGGGGGGTCCCATGGCTCCCCAGGAGTCAGGTGGCTGCCTTGTTGCCCTCAGGTACAGCTGTAAGAACCCTTCTCTGCAATCTGAGACCGTCCACTACAAGAGAGGCGTTAGCCAGCAGTTCTCCCTGCCTTCTTTCAAGATTGACTTCTCCGAGTGGAAGGATGATGAGGTAACCCTGGGGAGCTCGAGTGGTGCACAGACATACATGCAGGTCAAACACCCACACACAGATAGTGTGAAAATAAAAACAAAACAAGCAGCATCCTCTGACTCCTCTAGTGGTGGGCTGTTTCCCCCTCCACGTCACTTTCCTGGGCTACTCAGAGGGAGCTCTGTAAGCCTGGGGATCCGATGGGGCGAGGGCATGGCAGGACCACAGCCACTGCACACCTTCCCAGCCACTGCTTCTGTCACCCAGCCCAGCTGGCTCCTTCCAGGATGCCAGTGTAGCTGAGAAGAGCATGAATGCTTGGAGAACACTTGGAGCATGAGAGAGCCCAGTGCACCCAGCCTTGCTGCTGGTCTGCTTCCAGCCTAGCATGGGGGTGGGTGGAGCTCTGCTCTTGTAGCTAGCTTACCTGACTGACACCTAAACAAGCAGTTCCTATATGAGAGGCTCTCCTTGGTCTTAGTTTATGACCTTGTGAGGGCAGCAAGCTGCCAACATGAGCATCAGCAGGAGCACTCTGGAGCGGCTTCTCTGAGTGGTGCAGGCTTACACAAGACCATGTTTCAGAGCAAGGCAGTAACCCAGGAAGATCATTTGCTTGCTTTCTTTTTTTTTTTTTCCCTTGGTTTTTCGAGACAGGGTTTCTCTGTGTAGCTCTGGCTGTCCTGGAACTCACTCTGTAGACCAGGCTGGCCTCGAACTCAGAAATCCGCCTGCCTCTCCCTCCCATGTGCTGGGATTAAAGGCGTGTGCCACCACACCCGGTGATCATTTGCTTTCTTATGTCCCAAATTGTGGGAAATGTTGTCCTGTACCCGTCCTGTGGTTGCAGTGTCCCTGCCCAACCTGCTGCTGTGGCTGCCCACATGGCCATCTGCTGCTACCCCGTCTATTGCCTGTATCCTGCTTCCAAACACAAAAGGAACTGTGTTGAGTGAAGTGTGTTGTCCCAGGCATTGCACTCAGATGGGCTTCTGTTCCTCTAGAGATGAGAAATAGGCTCAGGTTGAGTTTGTTCAGTTAATGAGCACAGGGCTGAGTTGGAAGCCAGCATTCTGAGTGTGGCTTCATTCCTGTAACTGTTAATTTAAAGGACACCTTTAATTGGGGGCTTACTCATAGTTTCAGAGGATTAGTCTGTGACCATTGCAGTGGGAGCTTGGTGGCAGGCAGTCATGACACTGAAACAGTAGATGAGAGTTCACATCTTATGAAAAGTTGCAGGCAGAGAGACTGGGAGGTTATGGGCTTTTTGGTTGTCTTTGTTTTGGGAGGGGGATTGGCTTTTTGAGATAGGGTTTCTCTTTTTAAGAGCCCTGGCTGTCCTGGAACTCATTTTGCAGACCTGGCTGGGTTTTTTTTTTTTTTTTCTGGAGACAGGGTTTCTCTGTGTAGCCTTGGCTGGCTGTCCTGGAACTCACTCTGTAGACCAGGCTGGCCTTTTTTGTTTTGTTTTGTTTTGGTTTTGGTTTTGTTTTTCGAGATAGGGTTTCTCTCTGTTTAACTCTGGCTGTCCTGGAACTCACTTTGTAGACCAGGCTTGTCTCGAACTCAGAAATCCGTCTGCCTCTGCCTCCCGAGTGCTGGGATTAAAGGCATGCGCCACCACACCCGGCTCAGGCTGGCCTTGAACTCAGAAGTCCATCTGCCTCTGCCTCCCAAGTGCTGGGATTAAAGATGAGCGCCACTGCTGGTCTTGAACAGGCTGGTCTTGAACTCACAGAGATCTGCCTATCTCTGTTTTCCAAGTGCTGCAATTAAAGGTGAGCGCCACCACTGCCTGGCTTAGTTTTGCTGTTCAGGCAGAGTCTAAGAGCATATAGATCAGGTTAACATTGAACTCACAGAGGTCTGCCTGCCTGAGATCAATCATGTGCACTGTTTGAGACAGGACTCACTGATGAGCTCACCACCCTTCTGCCTCTGAGTAACTGGAATCAGGAGTGCACTGCTGTATCTGGCCCATTGACCATTCTTCTAGTAACTCCTTAGTGAGGATACATGGAAATGCGTGTGCTTCCCTGAGATACCAAGAGGGTTCTGGAGACTGGGGAGGCTGAATTTTGTCCTCTACAGCTTTGTGACAGGAACAAAGAGTGTTTCCTGGGAATGGCCTACAGGTATGGATTAGGTGAATCCCTGAGTACTGCTCTGCTATCTGGTGCAGGGTAAGGGCCAGGAGTTCCAGGACAGTAGGCTTTTGGGGAGAGATGGGACTTGTTCCATCCCAGGCTGCCGTCTTGGGGTGGGTGAGGACGGAACCATATCTGGGAGAAGGCAGCTGCTGGCCTAGAAAGGGAAGCATGGACCAAGTGGTCTCTCTAGCTCGTTGTTGCTCTCATTCCATCTCTGGTGGGGCTTGAGCTGGATGCTTTTCATCAAGCAATTGCATAATAAAATTTCACCCAAAACAGGAGACTAGATGATAGCACTGTTCACAGTGTTCACGTTAAAACTGCCCATTGATCAACAGCTTAGAAACAGGCAAATACAATGTGGCTTACCCACCGCCTAAAATAACTTTGCAACATAAAAAAGGAATGGAATTGTGGCTGAACTTGGAAAGCATGCTCAATGAAAAAGGTAGGCATAAAGAGATAGACACTAAACGGTTCATTGTAGGAACTGTGCAGAGCAGGCACACCCTCAGCTATGGAAAGCACACGAGTAGTTGTCAAGGACTGAGGAGATGGATTTTGGTTTGGAGAGCCATTCAGGAGCTTAAAGTCTATGTTGTTTAGTGGCACTGAATGTCCTTGATCCCATCTGTCTGCTCCAGCTCAGGCTGACCAACTCACTACCTGATATATGTGGACCTGACCATATTTGCTTTCTTTCCTCAGCTGAACTTTGACCTGGACCGGGGTGTGTTTCCAGTAGTCATCCAGGCTGTGGTGGACGAAGGGGATGGTGAGCATCCTTGGTCTTTCCTCATCTTCATTTTCAAGTGTGTAGGACCTATGGGGAGGAAGTGGCTTCCTTCTCCCTGAGTCACCAAAGGACCTCCTATTTTGGGAACAGGGTGTCTGCCATAATCCACAGACAGCTCATAGCCGTGCGACAGCATGGGAGGTGGAGTCTGAGATGAGGGCAAAGACTGGAGTGGACTGAGGGCGGTGTCAGTGCTGTAGGGAAAAGGGAGAAAGTCCCAGCCAAGACCTCTCATTGACCTCCCTCTCTTATCTCACTGCTTTAGTTGTGGAAGTGACTGGCCACGCTCATGTGCTCCTGGCTGCCTTTGAGAAGGTAAGTGCCATCCTGGCCACCACCCTGTAGCCTGGGAACTGGGGCAGGCACTAGTGAGGCAGAATGTTCTAGAAAAAGGCCAGCCCATTAGGACCCTCAAGAACCTGCCAGCACAGGCTAGGGTACCTGCATGGAGACCCTTGCCATAGAATAACTTGCCCTCCTCCAGCCACCATCCTTTTCCACCAGCTTCAGTATCCTCAGGTGCCACCAGGCACTGGTCGCAGTCTTGCCTGGAGTAGGTGTGTTCTTTTCTCCCTGTCTTGCTGGCTGCAGCTTGTAGTCCAGATAGGGATAGGTAGATTTCCATTCCCACCGGAGGCCTTTCCTGATACCCCTGAACAGTTGTTTAATGGTATTGCTTGTGTCCGGGTAAAAGTAGCCTTTAGTTTGTCATCTCAGAGCTGAGTGGACTGAGGGCGGTGTCAGTGCTGTAGGGAAAAGGGAGAAAGTCTCAGCCATGACCTCTCATTGACCTCCCTCACTGACACTGAGTTTGCAGTGTAGATGCTCAGTGAATAATGGAGGGGTGGATGAGGATCTGCCACCTGCTAGAACAACCCCAGGCCTGTATACATATATGTGTGTGCTCATTTGTCAGAGGTTTGGGTGTTTGTTCCATGCCTGCTCCCTCAGGCCGGTTGCCAGTCCTTAGCACTGCAGCTAAAACAGCACTAGGCTAGAGCCCAGGTTACAAGGACCCCAACTCATTTTCTGCTGACTCATCTTGAGTCCTGCTGACTTGGGGTTTTTCACCAAGTGCTTTCAGTACAGAGCCCATTCCTACTGTGGTCCAGGTCTCTAGACCACTCTGGGATCTGTACAGCTTTGTCAGCCTGTTCTGTAGTAAGCCTTGGTATGCTCTTTTGGACCAGAAGTGCAGTTGACATGAGTGAGCTGGTCCCCACCTCTTGAGCAGCCCATGTTTGGGCCTTGTTGGGAGAAGTGCCCATAACAAGTTCTGGTGGGATGAATGGGGCCCCTCACAGGTATTCCAGTCAGTGCTTGCAATTTAGAGTTAAGTAAAAAACCTTTGTTTTGTACTAAGATATTCTAGAGATTTCCATAGTATCCTCTAACTTTACTAGACAATCCTGAGTACTGGTCTTGGTTGACTCAGAGTATACTTAGTGTCATTACAAAACCTCAGCTCTAAATCCTGGATGAATCTTCCCAGCTCTGAGAGTCTGCTTCCCTAGATATCACTAAACACATTTGTTGTAGTATGAAGTTATTAAAAAACAATCCAGCGGGCAGTGGTGGCGCACCCCTTTAACCCCAGTATTTGGGAGGCAGAGGCAGGCAGATTTCTGATTTCGAGGCCAGCCTGGTCTACAGAGTAAGCTCCAGGACAGCTAGAGCTACACAGAGAAACCCTGTCTCAAAAAACAAAACAAACAAACAAAAACAATCCAGCAGTTAAGATCACTGATTGCTTCTGAAGGTCCTGAGTTCAAATCCCAGCAACCACATGGTGGCTCACAACCATCCTGAGATCTGATGCCCTCTTCTGGGCTATCTGAAGACAGCTAGAGTGTACTTACATATAATAAGTAAGTAAATAAAATAAATAAATACAGTACCAGCTGGCAGTCTCGGTCTGTTCCCAGGCCATGACATAGCCTGAGATGGAGACTGCATGTTTCCCTTGCCAATACCTCTCCCACCAACTCTGGCTCTGCCTCTTCAGAGCTCCGAAATTGCTCTCTTGGTCCCCATGGCTAGCTGCTGCCAAATCGCTCTGCACTCCCAAGTTTCCACAGCTAGCTGGGGGTACACTCTCACCAACCCACTCCACTGTGTTTACTTTTCCCCTGAAGCTCACCTGAGTTGCCTTGAAATGGAAAACACCAGACAATCTTAGTTTAGAATCAACACATAACTCAACCGCTGGGCACGGAATCTATCATCCTAAACTCATCAACTATTCTATGTTAGAAATCTTCCAGTGGCAGATTCTGATGGATTCTGCCACCTGATCTAAGAGTCCCAGGTCTACATTTTGCCTGCTTTGCTGTCCAAAAGGAAGTACCCTCCTCCTACATTCCCTCTTTCTCTCTTGGACAGAGAAGGCCTGCTTCCTCCTCACCCAGCCATTGTTTTTTTTTTTTTTTTTTGGTCATCTTTATTATCCAATCAATTAATTAGGGGAAAATTCTGCTATAATTTGTTTTATTCCATTTTGTTCTTATGTTTTTACAGGGGAGGAGGAGTCCCAGGGTACAGGGGAGGAGGAGTCCCAGGGTACAGGGGAGGAGGAGGAGTCCCAGGGTACAGGGGAGGAGGAGGAGTCCCAGGGTACAGGGGAGGAGGAGGAGTCCCAGGGTACTCAGGATTGTCTAGTAAAGTTAGAGGATACTATGGAAATCTCTAGAATGTCTTACTACAAAACAAAGGTTTTTTACTTAACTCTAAATTGCAAGCACTGACTGGAATACCTGTGAGAGGTCCCATTCATCCCACCAGAACTTGTTATGGGCACTTCTCCCACTTCTTCCTCACTAAGCCATGCCCAAGAACTTTTGTGTATTGACTCTTGCTTCTGGGTGCCAGGAAGTAGCTTGCCTAGATCAGAATGTGGCAGAGTGGCTTCAGTTTGTACATGCTCAAAACCACTCAGGAGAGTTGGGGTCTCAGGAATGTTGGAAGGTGCTGCAGGTACTGTAGAAGGCAGGCATGAGGTCACAGACGCAGACACTGTGGCCTGGCTCCTGTCTTCAGCCTTTTTTATTTTCAGCCATGAATGTAAGTTGGCCTTCACCTGGCTGGGCAAGAGTGCAGGGAGGGGCCAGTTTGAGACTTAACTGTGTCCCTCTCTCCTGCAGCATGTGGATGGCAGCTTCTCCGTGAAGCCATTAAAGCAGAAGCAAATTGTAAGTGCCGGACATCATGGGCCTTTGGGTTGCAAAACACATACAATGCAGCTTTGAACACATGCCTGGATTCCATGGGCTGCTCTTTCTAGACATGAAGGAGCTGCTGGCCTGAGTCTGCCCTGTTGTGCTCTGGGATATTGGGGGTCTATGTTTTGTGTGTGGCGGTTACATAGCTACTTGGTGCTACAGCAACTTGTGCAGGTCCCCGAGCCCTGCCCAGTTTGAACCATGGTGCACGGATTACAGTTGGTTCTTGGTGAGAGTTTGCTAAATGAGTGAGTGGAGGAACAGGAAAACAGGAAGCGGAATAGGGCAGCTGCCTCCTGCTTACAAATTAACTGGAATAGAGCAGCAGCGGGGGGAGGGGGGGGGGCAAAGACTTGAATAGAGCATGTCAGCCTCTGACGTACAGGGGAGGAGGAGTCCCAGGGTACAGGGGAGGAGGAGTCCCAGGGTACAGGGGAGGAGGAGTCCCAGGGTACAAGGGAGGAGGAGTCCCAGGGTACAGGGGAGGAGGAGGAGTCCCAGGGTACAGGGGAGAGTTGGGATAGCTTTTCTTGGGAATCACATTTTGTGATCCTACATAGGGCAGTTACACCATTTGAGACCTTCATCATGAGATTGATTGACAGGTAGAGTCTGTGTTTCAAGGCTGTGATGAGCAGTAGCTACCCGGATACCAGAGACCGGTAAAGTTACAGGGCAGAATAGAGTTTATTAGCCTTTAAAGGAGAGGCAGAGTGAGTCCTGCCAGGTAGGTTCAGATCCTAATGATACTAGCTGGGTAGGCAGAATACCCTACTTGTGGTTGGGGCACTTGTCTTCTGAAAGCCAGTTAGTAGATACTGGCTTTCTGGAGGGTTGCCATGGTCCATGGAACTTGGGAACCAGTAACTGAGGGCACTTTGGGACAGGTCAGCATGAGGCCTTAAAGTAAAACATGACTGGTTTTGTGTCTAAGATTACTAGATGTGGCTTCCATGTCTTGTGGAAACAACAGTTTTATGGCTTGCTTTTTGCTGCCTACAGACAGCAGCTACAGCCCTCTTGTGAATGACAGAACGGGTCCAAAGTATTTGCTCTCTGGTAATGGAGATGATTGTGGGCAGCTTGGAGCCCCATTTTCTACTCCTTGAGTTGCTAGCTGAGCTCAGGACAGGGCAGGGTTTCCTGCCTCTTGTTCGGGGCATCTGCTCTCCCTCAGGAGAAGGAATTCAACTAGTCTCACAGACTTTGTAGCCACAGTTTCCCTGGGACCTGTGGCTCTAGAGGTGATCTAGGTACAGAGAAGCCCACTAGTAGAGACTGACCAAAGCCCAGCACATCTTTCTGCTCTTTAGGTGGACCGGGTCAGCTACCTGCTGCAGGAGATCTATGGCATCGAGAACAAGAACAACCAGGAAACTAAGGTGCGTTCTTGTGGGCAACTTCCTGGGCTCCAGGCTGGCCACATGCCCAGGTTTCCATCTGCCTTTCAGAAGCCTACTCCCTGGCTAACTTGCTAAAGTTTCCGAGGCCCAGAACCTACAAGGTTTGATGGGAAAGAGGCTTTCCCTGGAGGTTTAGGACTATTCATTTTTACTTAATTCCTATTTAGCAGTTAAGCCAAGTAGAGTTTTGTGTCTCTGTGACTGATTACTTGAAAACAGCAATTGAAGCAAGGACAATTCATTCACAGATTTACAAGTGCCAGTCTACCAGGCAGGAACAGTGAGATGGAGTAAAGGAGCTCACATCATGGTAGCCAGGAAAGAGAGACAGGAAGGGCTGGCTAGGCACAAGCTTCTTGCCTCCCCAAGCACTTGCCTTTAGTGGCCTGGTTCCCCTGAGGAGGGCCTACTTCCTAGAGTTCCCAGAACTTCCCCTAAGAGCTGGGTGTCAAAGCCTCCAACACAGAAGCGTTTTAGAGAGACACTTCATTCCCCAGAACAGCAGCAGNCCAGATCTCCTGGTTTGAAAGCCTTTGAAAGTCAGCCTGGTGTGGTAGTGTATACCTGTAATCTCAGGAGGCAGAGGCAGAGGCAGAAGGAAAGAAAGCTGCAAGTTTGAGACTAATCTGCAATACATAGTGAATCCCAGATCAGCCAGAGCTGATAAACAAACAAGGCTAGAAGTCAGTACCAACCTTGATGTAACATCAGGAGAGCAGTAAATGGCCAGAGCTGGGAAGGCAGGGCAGTTTGGCCAGGGTGAGCCCATTTTGCTCACTTGCATTGACACCAGGGTCACATAGGAGCCATCTGTGCTTTGTTTGTTTGTTTTTAAAGATTTATTTATTTTATGTATGTGAGTATACTGTTGTTCTCTTCAGACATAGCAGAAGAGGGCATCAAATCCCATTTACAAATGGTTGTTAGCCACTATGTCTTAGCTGGGAATTGAATTTAGAACTTCTGAAAGAGCAGTCAGTGCTCTTAACACCTGAGCCATCTCTCCAGCCCCTATTTGTTTTTAAGATAGAATCTCCCGGGCTGGTGAGATGGCCCAGCAGGTAAGAGCACCCAACTGCTTTTCCGAAGGTGATGAGTTCAAATCCCAGCAACTACATGGTGGCTCGCAATCACCCGTAATGAGATCTGACGCCCTCCTCTGGTGCATCTGAAGTCAGCTATAGTGTACTTATGAATAATAATAAATGAATCCTTGGACCAGAGAGAGCAGGGACTGAGCAAGCGGGGCTGACCAGAGCGAGCAGGGTTGACCGGAACGAGGAAAAAAAAAAAGATAGAATCTCCCTATGTAGCTCTTACTGTCATAGAACTCACAATGAAAACTATGCTGGCCACAAGTTTAAACAGATCCATCTGCCTCTGCTTCCTGAGTACTGGAACTAAAGGTGTGTGCCTCTATAGCAGGTTAGCAATCTGGTTTCTATGGCAGCTACTTGGTGCTGCAGCTGTAGCTCAGATAGCCCTGGATAATGCAAAGATGATTACGTGTGGCAGTGTTCCAATAAATAAGCAGGTTCAGTTACCCAATTCATGTGTAAGATAGTTCCTTACTCTCCTTCCAGGTCCTGCTGTGGTTTCTGGAAGCTGATATAGATGAAAGTATTTCCAAGTTAGATCTGCTTAATGATTTGGCTGGATAGACAGTTCCAACTGTTGTAAAGACACATAGTTAAGTGCGGTCCTTCCTTTCTCTGCTTTTTTTTTTTTTTTTTAAGATTTATTTTATTTATTATATGTAAGTACACTGTAGCTGTCTTCAGACACTACAGAAGAGGGAGCCAGATCTCGTTACGGATGGTTGTGAGCCACCATGTGGTTGCTGGATTTGAACTTATCACCTTCAGAAGAGCAGTCGGGTGCTCTTACCCGCTGAGCCATCTCACCAGCCCCCTCTCTGCTTCTTTATAGACTGACTGACTGGAGTTGGGGGAGGCCAGGGTTCTCTCCTGCGTGTGAGCCTAGTACTCACCACATGGTGTGCGAGGGGCTCCACGTGATCTTGATGCCTCCTACTCCCTTTGCCACAGTTTCTAGGGATGGTGGCACACTTAGACACAGGAGGACTTGCTCTAGGCAGCATCAGGCCCACCTCAGGCTCTTACAAAGCCACTGACACCCATACATTTGTCTCCACAGCCTTCTGATGATGAGAACAGTGACAACAGCAGTGAATGTGTGGTGTGCCTGTCAGACCTGCGGGACACGCTGATCCTGCCCTGCCGCCACCTGTGCCTCTGCACTTCCTGTGCTGACACGCTGCGGTACCAGGCCAACAACTGCCCCATCTGCCGGCTGCGTGAGCATACTCGGGGTTCTGAATGTGGAAGATGAAGATTTGGGGACTGCCATTCCCTACTGCATGAAACATGGAAACCCCATGAGTTTTCATGCAAGGCATGGTGTTGATCCTTTGGGGAAAGATTAGAAGGAAGATAGAGAAGTGTTCCAAGACAGAAGTGTGGTGACACTTGAACCAAGCAGGTTAAGCTTTGAACAAAATTTGTTGTCAAGGTTACATAGGAACTATTCTTTTTTTTTTTTTTTTTAAGATTTATTTATTATATGTAAGTACACTGTAGCTGTCTTCAGACACTCCAGAAGAGGGTGCCAGATCTCGTTACGGATGGTTGTGAGCCACCATGTGGATGCTGGGATTTGAACTTATCACCTTCGGAAGAGCAGTCGGGTGCTCTTACCCGCTGGAGCCATCTCACCAGCCCGGAACTATTCTTAAAAACCTCAAAGTGAGGCAAAATCAGAGCAGTGTGGTGGGCAGGAAGTCGGCAAGTGATGCTGGGTTGTTGCCCACATTGTAGACTCTAAGGAAACTCACCCAGGCTCGTGGCTAGTAAACCGTCAGAAAAGGCTTCTGCTCTTGACCTCACTGTCTGAAAGCAGTGTGTCGCAGTGGTTGTCCCTGAGAGTCAAGTGTGCAAGTTGTGTGTCCATATAATGTGTGAGTTAGCACTGTGGCAGTTTCTTTTGGTCATGAGACAGGCTGTGCATACAGAAAGGGAAAATATAGTGTCTGTTCTGGGGGCTCCCAGTGACTCTGCTGAGGTGGGCTGGCTTGCTCCAGCCTAAGTTTCTGCAGGCCTTGGTACCCACGTGTGACAAAGGAGAGGTACTCTTCTTTTTTTTTTTTTTTTTTTTTTTTGGTTTTTTGAGACAGGGTTTCTCTGTATAGCCCTGGCTGTCCTGGAACTCACTTGGTAGACCAGGCTGCCCTCGAACTCAGAAATCCGCCTGCCTCTGCCTCCCGAGTGCTGGGATTAAAGGCGTGCGCCACCACGCCCGGCAAGAGGTACTCTTCTTACATAGAGGGTCCGCAGTGACCAGTGGCNTGTGAGTTAGCACTGTGGCAGTTTCTTTTGGTCATGAGACAGGCTGTGCATACAGAAAGGGAAAATATAGTGTCTGTTCTGGGGGCTCCCAGTGACTCTGCTGAGGTGGGCTGGCTTGCTCCAGCCTAAGTTTCTGCAGGCCTTGGTACCCACGTGTGACAAAGGAGAGGTACTCTTCTTTTTTTTTTTTTTTTTTTTTCTTGGTTTTTTGAGACAGGGTTTCTCTGTATAGCCCTGGCTGTCCTGGAACTCACTTGGTAGACCAGGCTGCCCTCGAACTCAGAAATCCGCCTGCCTCTGCCTCCCGAGTGCTGGGATTAAAGGCGTGCGCCACCACGCCCGGCAAGAGGTACTCTTCTTACATAGAGGGTCCGCAGTGACCAGTGGCGGAGATGTGCCGCCCTTTTATAGCAGTCCTTTCAGCTTGCCCCACTGTGAACCTCCCACACCGATATACATTGCTCAGGGCCTCAGCCTGCGAGAGGTGGTGGAGCTAGTGAAGGCAAGCAAGCAGCAGGCCCAGCCTCCTGGGCCACACTGGGAGTGTACTGCCGGGATCCAGAGGTCAGCTGGGCTGGAGCAAGTATGGAACTACAAGTTCTGTCCATAGTGCATGTCCTTCCTTTTCTGGTTGCTATATATCCAAGTACAAGTGGTTGTGGAAGTGAGGCTGTTGTCGGTCTCCAGACTACAGGCTTCGTGTCTGTACAGTGCTGGAAGCACGTGGGGACTAGGAGACACAGCCATTGCAGAGGGGGTATGCTCAAGATGGCAGCTCTGTGTAGGGCTAAGGTTGGAGGAATGGGTAGAAAGGGCCCTGTGGTGGGATTTGGAAAGTAGCAGAACTTACTACAGATGTGAATAGAAGGGCCACTGTCCTGGGGCCTGCTCTCCACAGCACCAGGATACAGGCTGATGGCATACCTTGCTTGATCCTGATTCATGGCACATTCATGGGTCTCACCTCCCTTCACTGTGTCTTTTGAATGTCACACTGTTTCCTGCTAGGCCACATTTGTGGGCAGAGCTGGCACTAGGAGATGACCTTTGTCCTAATTTGTCCCTTCTGCTACATAACCAGTATCCATTCTGATAGTCTTTGGTAGTCATCACATGTCCTTGCTCCTGTCCTGCCCGCTGAAGAGTTCACAGGCCAAAGCCTGTAGTCTGGAGACCTCTGTGGTTTCCACTGTTTCAGCCTACTGATAGGAGTGGCAGCCACAGCTGCTGTTACGTGTAGAGGGGACCGTAGACAGCTATTGGTCTCTTAGCTGCCCTTAGAAATTGCCAGTTCTCCATCTGCTAAGGATTCCCTCTGCTTCTGATGTGGAACATGTTCCTTGTTTCTTGGCACCGTGAGTGTCAAAGTGTGGTGGATGTGCACAGTCTCTAGTGTCTCCCCTGTCTGAAGGTGCGTCCTTCTTCACATCTTCTTCTTCCTTCCTGCTATAGCGTTCCGAGCCCTCCTGCAGATCCGGGCTGTGCGGAAGAAGCCAGGGGCCCTGTCTCCCATCTCCTTCAGCCCTGTCTTAGCCCAAAGTGTGGACCATGATGAGCACTCTGTAAGTGCCTTTCCTCTTCCTTCTTATCTACAAGGCAGGCATGGCTCCCCACAGCACCCTGCAAGGTCTAATGAAGGACCAAGCAGTGCTGTGCTGACAGGAGCCTGCAGTGTTTGCCACCATTTCCACCATTGCCTTAGGCAGCACCCTTTGCAAGGCCCCTGTATTTACTGTCTGCGGGCTGGCTTCAGCCTCAGCCTGGAGGCGCCCTCTACAGACTGCCTACGTAGGCCTTGCTGCAGGCAGGTCAGGAAGGCCTTGTCAATTAAAAGACCTAAAGAGTGAGGCATAAATAACGAGATGAGACACAAGATGAGACACACGCACAAGTGCCCAGACACATGAGAGCGATACCTAGAAATGGGCAGGAGTCTGCAGGCGAAGCTCAAGCAGCTGGGGAGGGGAGGGAGGGGAGGGAGGGAGGGAGGGCGGGCTCAGTCTGGGACAAGGCCTTGTCTTCAGCTCCCAGGCGCATCTGCCACAAGGACCAGTAGCTTTTGATGGGCTTGCCTCCACTTTAAGAGGAAAGAATAATAAGCTCTGTGGCCTGGAAATCCAGGGACAAAGCCTTTGTTCCCAGAAGACCTGCTTCATTTATTCACAACCAGCAAGCTCAGCAGGCGTGTTGTACTCTCCCACAGTAGACTTCTGAAAACTGGGCCAACAGTTTGATTTTGTTCTGTTAGGTTTTTGGTTTGTTTTGGTTTTGTTTTGTTTTTAGGGTTTTGTTTTTTGTTTTTAAGACACGTTCTCTCTGGTCATAGCCCTGGCTGTTCTGGAACTCATTTGCAGGCTAGACTGGCCTCAAGCTCAGAGATCTACCTGCCCCTGCCTCCCGAGTGCTAGGATTAACGGATGTGCCGTGGCAGCTGACCTATGCCAACACTTAAAAGCCTAGAAGTGTTCCATGAAATGTAGATGTTTTGGGCCTCTCTTTCAAACATTGAGGTTTCCTTGAGGCCTCTGGACTAGAGGTGTAGCGTTCCTGCCGCAGTGGGCCACCGCCCTGCCACACACAGAGGGCCCCGCAACAGCTCTGCTGTCTAGCATACTGTGTGGGCTTTGGTTGAAGAACCATACACTCACCAACTGTGTGCTTGCTGGTTATAGGAGAAATGGCTCTGAGCTAGGCTGCCCCATGAAGGAGGGGTCTAATGCTGCAGAGGGACCCACTGGTGCTGAGCCGTGCTGGGTGTGGGTGGGCTTTGCCCTGGTGGTTGGAGGTCAGATGGATCCCTTTCTGTTTGTCCTCTTATTCTGAGTAAGCCTACTGCAGAGTAGATGCAACTTTGATTTGTAATTAGCCAGAAGCTCTAATCTGCTCTGGGAACCACCTGCCTTTTGCAGGGGTCTGAAAACCTAAGTGGGTGGTTGTTCTCTGCCCTGTCATCCTATCACTCTGTCAAGGCCATTTCTGTGAAGTACCCAGATGAGGTCTCCAGAGAGTCATTAGGTAACGATGAGGCTGACTGGGTAGCCACTCTCATGTCACCTTGGCCAAGACCTCTTCTTCTGGGGAGACCCAGACCATGAGTAGGTTAGGTTGTGAATGAGGACAGATCCGGTACCCTTTCTTTCTCTGTGGGACCCACTGCAGGGTTTCCAGGAAGTGTTGATATGTGCAGGCAGCCTGTGCAGTGCCCTGATGCAGAATTTTTGTTGTGTTAAGTCTACCATAGTTTTGGAGTTCCTGGGTGTGCTTGGAGGCAATAAGCCAGAGCCTGTCTCACCCTGCTAGTCCCCATGCCATGTGGAGGTAGAAGTTGTAAAACATGTGATTTTTATTTTGACAGTGTCCCTTTAAAAAATCAAAGTCGCACCCTGCCTCCCTGGCCAGCAAGAAACCTAAAAGGGAAACAGTAAGTGTGTTCGGTCATACAGCTCCGTTTTGCCTCAACCCTTAATTTTAAACCAACAAGTGTGGGAGGTCATCTTAACCCCAAGCTAATATGTTTAACACACTTTGTCAAATCTGCTCTCCCTAGTCCCGGCATCCCTGCCCAGGAAGGGAGGTTTATGGCACATGCAAAGCTGAAGGTCTGTTGTTCGGTGTCGGTGCCCGGTGGCAGCCAGCCCTGGCCCAGCCCTCCTTTCCAGCTTTGCTCGCTGTAGCTCCTGACTGCCCTGTTTCCCTTTTGTTTCTTGCTGGCAGTGGAATGGATGTTGACGGTGGAACCGCAGCGCCGCTCCTTTTGGCACACAAACCCTGCATGCTCGCTCAGCTTGCACCCTGGCTGCCTGTCTCTTGACGTTTGGCTCTTTGGGCAGAGGACTCTGGTTTTCTGATATTTTTCCTGCACCCTAGGCAGACAGAGAGAGCAAAAGTCAGGTAGTGGCCAGAGCCAGTTGAAAGTTAGTATAACTGAAGGAAGAAGCTTGGGAAACAATGCGTTTGTCCTTGATGGAGGGGGTGGGACAGGAGGCAATTCTTCACCTTGAAGTTGAAGGCAGGTGGGAACAGATGAGCGTTAGCCAGCACCAGCCTGGTGCACATCACATTTTGCAGGGGTGCTGCCCTGTCCTGTAATTCACAGGGTAGTACTTCCTGTGTGAGCACTTGTGAGCTCTGCCCTTCTCTGCCTGGTGTGTGAGAGCCTGAGGGAGCAGTGCAGCAGTCGTCTCCAGAGTGCCACGGCCTGCTCGCTGCTCCCTGACCCCTGCAGACCCATCTCCTTCTAAGAGAGGCTGCAGTAGAGCACCTACCCACACCCCACTGTCACCCTGCTTGGGCTCCCTGGAGGCCATACTTCCCTTAGTCTAGGGAGCATTGGTTTTCCTGCCTCTGGCATGGCTCTGCTCTGCCTGGCCCTGAGTTCTCCTGTTCTCACTAACCCCTCACACTCTCACTTCTGCAAGGCAGGAGCAGCAAGCTACATAGGACCTTGGTAACAATGGGGACAGTGGCTTTTGCAGACCTTAATGATCACTCTGGACATCTGGGTACTGGGATGTGTGCTGGAGCTGGTGGCCGAGGGAATCCTGAGCAGGCTGGCTTCCATCCTGCAAGGGAGCTTTTGATAAGAGTCCTTGGAAGGCGGCATGATCGAGACACAGCCAAGCAGGTCTAGGGAGGAGAATGTCCCATTTCTGGGGTTTCATGGCTGTGGGCAAGGAGCCTGTCTGGTCTCTCCTCACTTGGCTTTGTTCCCACAGAGTTCTGACAGTATCCCACCTGGCTATGAGCCCATCTCCTTGCTCGAGGCACTCAATGGTCTACGGGCTGTCTCCCCGGCTGTCCCAGCAGCTCCCCTCTATGAGGAGATCACCTACTCAGGCATCTCGGATGGTCTTTCCCAGGCCAGCTGTCCCCTTGCTGGACTTGATCGAATCATGGAAAGTGGTCTACAGAAGGGCAAGACACAGAGCAAGTCTCCAGACAGGTGAGGCCAGTGTCCGACCTCCCTGGTGAGATGCTCATAAGTGAGAGCAAGGACGGGGAGGAGGGCCTGCTGTGTGCGCGAGGACGGGGAGGAGGGCCTGCTGTGTGCGCGAGGACGGGGAGGAGGGCCTGCTGTGTGCGCGAGGACGGGGAGGAGGGTCTGCTGTGTGCGCGAGGACGGGGAGGAGGGCCTGCTGTGTGCGCGAGGACGGGGAGGAGGGCCTGCTGTGTGCGCCAGGCTTGCGAGGCTTTGCTGTGGCTTTACAGAACGTTACCGTGCATTTTGTTCCTTGATAATTGGGACGCAAAAGTTCCAGCAGCAGGTTAGAATCTGCCATAGCTGGTTATAGCCAGAACTGAACAGAGAAAGTGCTGGACTGAGGCTCCCAGTGCACACAAGGCCACAAGTCACACCAATTGTTTGCTGACAGTAAATAATTGTACAGGCCTGTGCCATGTCTTTGCCCAGGGAGCTGATCTGAATCTTGGAATTTTGGGCAGCTGGTCACTTAAGCATATCTCACCAAAGAAACAGCAGTCACAGCTGAGGTATGGGCAGGTAGACCTGTGTCTTTTTTTTATTAGGGTTTCTCTTGCTGTGATTAAACACTATGACCAAAAGCATTTGGGGAGGAAAGGTTTATTTTACTTACACTTCTGCGTCTATGGCATGAACTCAGAACAGGGCAGGAAGCTGGAGGCAGGAGCTGATATAAGAGCCATGGAGGGAGCTGCTTTCTGGTTTGCTCTTCATGGCTTGTTCAGCTTGCTTTCTTACAGATCCTAGGAGTACCAGCTCAGGGATGGCACCACTGCAGTGGGCTGGGCCAGCTGGGCCCTCCCCCATCAATCATTCACTAAGAAAAATGTGGGGATGGCCTTAAGCTCTACTCGGATGACTTCAGTTTGTATCAGGTTGACAGTACCAGGCAGGCAGCACACCTTACTACTATGTTGGCTGAGCCACATGTGCGCTCCCTCTCCAGGCTCTGCGCAGCGCGACTCTGTCCACGGCTTCTCTGTCTGTATCGGATGACCCACAGCTTTCAGCCAGTTGTACCTAACTGCTTTTATAGTAGCATGAGAACGTCAATGGGTATTCCTGCTAGGTTGTCCTTTCTCTTAATTTTATTTTTAGTTAGCATACAAAACAGTGGTAATCACACATCTGGATCATTATGGAGCCACACACCCCAGGCTGGCTCCTTTCCTCTCCCTAAGTTGTCTCATTTATGCACACCTTCATTACTGTATATTGTCACTGCCTCCTCCTGGCCACTTCTCCCCCACACAGTCCCCTTCTGCTTTCTCTTTTTAAAATATTTGTTAAAGATTTATTTATTTATTTATTTTATGTCTGTGGGTACACTGAACTGTACTGATGGTTGTGAGCCATCAGTGGTTGCTGGGAATGAAGGTTGCTCACTCTGGTCATCCCCACTCGCTCCCCTGGGCCCAGGCTCCAGTTGCTCCTGTCTAAAGACTTAATTATTATTATCTGTTAGTGCACTGTAGGTGTCTTCAGACACACCAGAAGAGGGCGTCAGATCTCATTATGGATGGTTGTGAGCTACCATATAGTTGCTGGGATTTGAACTCAGGACCTTCGGAAGAGCAGTCAGTGCTCTTAACTGCTGAGCCTTCTCTCCAGCCCTGCTTTCACATCCTACTTATTAAAATCTGGATTCTGCAGCATGTGGGGGTCTTAGTCTGGCTCTTTTTTAAAAAATTAATCTCTAGTTCTATCAATTTTCCTGCAAATGACATCAAGTAATTTATTTGGTTTGGTTTTTCAGGACAGGGTCTCTCTGTGTAGTGCTGGTTATCCTGGAACTCATTCTGTAGAGCAGGCTGGCCTCGGGTACAGAGATCTGCCTGCCTCTGCCTCTGGAGTGCTGACATTAAAGGTGTATGTCACCACTTTCTGGCAATCTTACTCTTTTTGATTCTGAGAGATGCTCTTATGCAACCTCAGCCGACTGGCCTAGAGCCCTGATTTTCCTGCCTCTCTCTCCCAAGTGCTATACAACAACTCAGGCTGTATTTCTTCTGCAAACTGCCTTGAATTCATTTATTGATTGGATGAGTTGCTTTCTGGAGTACAACTTTGAGGTTCTATATGCCCTCAATATTGATCTCCTGTCAGAAATGGGTATTGTGTATCTGTGTGTTTCTGGAGGGCCATGTGCATGCCAGGCCAGTGTTCTACCACAGAGCTCCAGCTCCACCCTCAGCATCACAGTCGCTCTGGCACCACACTCCTCAGGCCATGCAAGACTCTGTTTTGCTATCTTGGAGACTAGCATGGGGTGGTTGCCCTGTCTTACTATGCTGACACCCTCAAGGAGAAAGGTGTGTCTTCTGCAAGCAGCCCAGGCCCCTGTACTCTGTGTTTATGGCAGAACAACTCCAGAGACACAGTCCCCTCTGCGGTTTGCCCTGGGGCTCAATGTGTCTCCTAGTGTCAGGTTGTCAGGCCTGTGCTGGTGGGGCAGGAGGTTGTTAGGCAGGCCCAGCTTTCTGGTTGTTCAGGTCTGTGCTGAAGTACACTGCTCCCTAGGGAGCCTCTGTTGAGCAGGTTCACTTTTTGAATCTTTGCAGAGATTCACCTCTCCTCCAGAGGCCTCTTGGCAGTCCCCAGGAGTATGTGCAAAGGGTGCTGGCCGCTGTGGCTTTTGTAGGACTGCATTCCTATACAGTTGTCCTACATCCCTGCTTCCTTCCTCTCCCCAGCACCCTGCGGTCTCCATCATCCCCCATCCATGAGGAGGATGAGGAGAAGCTCTCCGAGGACTCGGATGCTCCTCTCCCACCAAGCGGTGTGGAGCTGGTGCTGCGGGAGAGCAGCTCCCCTGAGGTGAGGCTTGCTTCTTAAGGTGAGGCCCTGGCCAACTTACCCAGGCTTCCTCCCTGATCCTGACCTCTCCCCAGCTCTCGAGGCAGTGCCACATGGATACACAGCCAGACAAGCAGTGTGCCTGACCCGGGCTGCGCTGCTTTGTGGTGGGGTCACTTTGAAGCTTATAGGCACGCCAACATGTGAAGCATAGCTTCCAGTGACATCTTTGCATCCCTGTGGCATCTGCTGCCCACTGCCCTTAGCTTAGTCTCAGGGATTTGGCCCTTTTGACCTGAGGACATTTGCACCAAAGGCCTTTCCTCTTTGTCTTCTAGAGTTTCGGAACAGAGGAGGTGGATGAGCCATCCCTAAAGCAAGGTGAGCCACTTCTCCCAGGTCTGACCCTGAGCCCTTGGCAAGCTTTGGGTGCTGGCTAGGGATATACACTTCCAGCCCCACTCGTGCCTCAGGAACCCGGACAATCAGTGTGCAGAGATGGTAAGGGCACTGTGGTACAGGACAGCACAGGATGTGCTGGAAGGTCTGTCTGAGTGTGGGAGCCATTTGTCGTGATGTTTTTGGAATTTCCTGGCTGTGTCTTCCTGATGAGTTGAGGGCAGCTGATACCTCCTTACCTCCCTATACTGGGGGGCTTAATGGGTAGCCTAGGAGGCTTGGGCTCCCCCATTCTTCTTGCCAGCCATGTTGGATGGTAAGGAACCCCCTCATCTCTGCCTCTGCTTAGTCCTTGCCATGTTACTGCTGGACAGAAAAGTAAAGCAAGAGTCAGGGCTGGCATCTAGGAGAGGCCCAAAGCCACTTGACTCAGGCATGGCTCTAGCTAGCAGAGAGGCCCAGACTTATGCTCTGCCTCCCACCCCATGTAATCATAGTTACAGGCCCATCTGCAGGAGGCTGACCCTTGGTGTGAGTGGGGTGGCATCCTCTAAGAGCTATATGGTCACTTCAGCCTTTCTAGCCTGGCCTTATAGTTGGGAGGCAGAGGCAGGTGGATTTCTGAGTTTGAGGCCAGCCTGGTCTACAAAGTGAGTTCCAGGACAGCCAGGGCTATACAGAGAAACCCTGTCTCAAAAAAAAAAAAAAAAAAAAAAAAAAAAAAGGAATGCAGGTTCAAGTTGTTAAGAACTTGTATGAGGCAAAACTAGGCATGGCCCTCAGGGCTGCTCCAGAAGGCTGCCCTGCAGCTCACCAGCACTTGGGGTAATGGGGACATGCCTGACTGCTCAGTTGAAGGTTTTGAAACAAAAGAAACAAAACTTCTCACCTTATGCATATGCCTACCATCGTGGTCTATGGAGTTTATGAAGTCAGAGTGGACCACAAGGACCTCTCCCTACCTGAGTGTCCTAATTTCACTCCTCTGCCTGCTGCAGGGAGCCGAGTACCCTCTGTAGATGATGTCCTGCAAGATGGCAGTCCACAGCATCATGGTTGCAGCCAGCCAGTCCCTCCTGCTGACATCTACCTACCAGGTAACAGCACCAAGTCTTGTGTTAACATTTGTGCAGAGCCTTCCTCTGTCTCTGAGGGGACAGGAGGAATCTCTGAGACCTAGTGTACCCTTTCAGAGCCCAGGTCCTCTCTGGCTCAAAACTTTACTCTGCTAATCCCCAGCAGGGGTTAGGCCCAGCTTAGTCTCCCTTCTGGTTTCCTGCTTTCCCACCCTGGTGGACTTTGCCTGAGGAAGACAGGACAAGCTGCTTGCAAAAGGACAAAGTCCGTTCTCTGGCTGCTCCCTGCAGGGGCCCGGGGAAGCCAGTCTAGTTATGTTGAGATTGCATTCTTTCTTCCTCTGTGGCCCTTGCCAGAGAGATGTTTGCCTGGAGCTGACCTAGGCTACTGTCTAGTTGCTCAGCGGCACATTCCCAATCAGGCCAGAGGGCTAAGTGTAGGGTGCACGGTTGGGCCACTGGCAGTGGGCCTGCAGCTTGAGCGGTTGCTTAGTTCCTCCCCTGTTCTGCTGGGGTGAAGTCTGCAGTTTCACACTGGGTGCTCCAAATCTGGGGTAGAAGTGGGTCTCTCAGACTTACAATAGCTCTGGTATTTGGGAATTTGGAAAAACAGCCACTACAACTTCTAAGTAGCTACACCTTCTTAAAAGTAGCTACTTAAGGAAGCTGCTGCACCCACATAGCAGGGAAACTCCTTTGCTCCTGCTTGGCCTTGAGGCCAACCTTGCTCACTTTTCTGGGCCTCTTGGTATTGGTGGATTGTGACATCCTTTGGTAGAAAGGGCTTCAATCTGCCCCTGTCTTCTGGATGTGAAGTGACCTATATATAGAGGCTGTCAAGGACACAGATGTCATCAGGTCATCAAGTGTGGGAGAGCAGCTATGGGTTGTCTTAGTAGATCACCGTGCCTATCCAACACAAACCCATAGGAGAAGTGTGTTTAGAACCAGCACATTTTATAAGGACCCAATACTAGTATGTTCTTGGGAACATCTCAAGTATCGATATTATTGTTAATTTGGCTAAGCAGGGAGTCAGGAGAGGTCCCTGGACCTCAATTCCCCAGTAGAACTTTGCTCCTGCAGATGGCCCTTCACTATCCAGCATAGAGTATTTATTTAATCCTTGCTGTGGCCTGTAGCACATTAGGACTAGACACAGAGACAGCTGTAGGCAAGGGTCTTAGGCCTTGTTCAGGTCCACTAAGTAAGTGGAAGATAGTCAGCTGTAGAGTTATGTGAGAGCAGGGTCTGTGTGCACAGTTGCAGAAGAGCTAGTCTTGGCCAGTTCTGCACAGGAACTGCTTCTGGATCCAAGCCCCACTCCAAGAACCATTCGTTATAGAGGCTTATTCCATGATAGTAGTCCAGATTGCTATCTCTGCACATCCTGTTGGAGCACCTCTAGAGGGTGGTGGAAGGGGCATGTGGCAGTTGTACATACCTGCATGTGTTTCTTCCTCACTCGAACAATGGCACTATCTCTTCTGCTGGCTTTTATCTGAGAAGGCTGCATATCTTTTATCTTTGTAAGAAATATACATGTAGCTGGTGACTTTAACTTTCTGACAGTTGCAATACTATCCTCTGGATGCAGTTGAACTCATTGAATCCAAGTCCTCTGCAGATGGAAAGAACAAGACTAGGGGAAAGCCATGAAACAGAGGACTCTGCTAGGTCCTCTCCATGGTCCAGTAGCCTGGCTTCTGTAGAGGAACTATGCCTGTTACTGTCACACATACACATGTCTCTCTCTTGGTTAGAAAGGTGTCCAGGATCTATCCTGGTGGTTCTTGTTGCAGCAGGTGATATTTGGATAGTCTGTTTCTAGATAGTTCCCACCCCTGACCCTAAAGTTCATGCCTTTCTGCTAACTGAGCTCCATCTATCTCTCCCTCCTCTCTGCACAGCCCTGGGTCCTGAGTCGTGCTCTGTTGGTATAGAGGAGTAAGCTGGTACGTGACCTTTCCTCCACACTTTTGGTGGCTTGGCTGGGTACATCTGCAGAGAAGAGCCCAATCCCCTGAGGAGTGCTTTCTGGATTCAGAGTCCAGAGCCACTGATGGTGGCTGCACTTTTGTGTCTGAAAGGTAGCTTCCTAGCATTCCTGGCTTTGGAGCCGGAGGGTCTACTACCTGGACAGTTGTCCATCCAGGCTCTTCTAAAGTGATAACGTAGGGTCCCTTGAGCAGTAACTCAACTCAGGCTCTGAAGTTACTATCCCTGGTAGGAGGAAGGAGTTGGAAAGTCAGGGAGCTCTAGGAATGTTCTGGGGCCTGCACACAGTAGTCTAACTATAGTTTTAAAATACAAAATTCAGGGCTGGTGAGATGGCTCAGTGGGTAAGAGCACCCGACTGCTCTTCCGAAGGTGATAAGTTCAAATCCCAGCATCCACATGGTGGCTCACAACCATCCGTAACGAGATCTGGCGCCCTCTTCTGGAGTGTCTGAAGACAGCTACAGTGTACTTACATATAATAAATAAATCTTTAAAAAAAAAAATACAAAATTCAGTACTGGGGATTGAACCTAGGTAGACATTCTACCATTGAACTATATCCCCAGGCCTCTTTACTTTTTGAAACAGGGTCTTATTTTACAAAGTCTCCCAGGCTGGCCTTGAACTTGCTCTGAAGTCCAAACATACTTATAACATACATTCCTCCTGCCTCAGCTGTGATCATTTAAGCAGTAGTTCAGATTTGTACCAGTCACGGGAGGCCCTAGATCACCTGTTCCCATCAATGTTTCAGTCTTGGGACACGTATGTCTGTTGTGTTCTGATTTGATTCCCAGTACCCACATGGCAGCCAACAACCCAGTTCCAAAGGATTGGAGACCCTCTTCTGGCCTTTGTGGACACCAGACATGCAACTTCTGCACAGAGATACATGCAGGCAAAACACTCATACTTAAAATGAAAATAAAACATTAAAAAAATATAATGCCAGGCATGGTGGTACACGCCTTTAATCCCAGCACTCAGGAAGCAGAAGCAGGCAGATCTCTTGAGTTCTAGGACATCATGGTCTAGAGAGGGAGTTGTTACAGGATAGCCAGGGCTACATAGAGAAACCCTGTCTCTGGTTTAAAAAACGAAACAAAACAAAAGCCTCTCAATTCCTGTGCAGAGGACATTCATCATGCCTCCTTCACTTGTCACTGTGGCTTCTGTCCCCTGTCCTGGTATGCAGCTCTCTTGTTGACTGCTCAGCTTTCTGTCTTGAGACCATCATTGCCACTGGGAATCTGTTCATCCTGTCTCTGAAACCTGCCATACACCCCCCCACACACCACACACCACACACCACACACACACACACACACACACACACAATCTTAGGGACCAGTGGGGTTGGTGCCCTGTTGGAGAGAGATGCATGGCCACAGAGTAGCCCAGATTGTTATAGAAGCATCCGTGAAAACTAAACTGGCAAGCGGGGACTCTTCTTTCTTCTTAAGGTTCTTACAGAGGGGCTAGCAGCCTTTCCTGTCAGGGTTCCCCAGAAGAATGGCACCATCACAGCCAGGTTCACATAGCCTATCTGAGAAGTGCCTAGCTGGTGAGACCTCTCAGCGGCAGCCCTCTCCCGTGAGCCAGGGAGACAGGCCTAGTGCTGCTGCTTTGGGTTTAGTATGTTCATGGTTTCTCAGAACTTGCTGTCCCTCTTGAGCTGTGCTCCTGAAACAACAACCCTGCTATTTATGGCTTCTGTGGGAGGAAGGGGAAGCTGTGTTGGGCTTAGGTTGAAACTTAGGACACAGATGAGGGATGTGTCATAGGTTGCCTTTCCTGAAGCTATAGCTCCTAAAGCAGAGGGTAGAACTGGAGTTGTCTGTGTCTCCAAAACTCCCCTGGGACAAAGCACCATAGTAGTGACATCTGGAACTGAGCAGAGAGGCCTCTGTGGAAGACAGACAGGCTCAGACCGGCTTCTCTAGTGGAGCTTCTTGTCCAGGCCCAAGTACCAGCTTCTTTATTCCACCTGCTCCCTTTCCTGTGCTGGAGTTGGCTGAACTCCAGCTAACCCATTGTAAAGCTCATGGCTTGACTTGTACTTCTGAGATCTAGGAAATGTAGTCAAGGGTAGGAGACCCAGTGGTCAGCATCCCACAGCTACCCTGTGCATGCAGCTCTACTGCCTGGTGACAGGAGTGATCTGTCTCAGGTATGGAGGACAGATGTAACTCACTGCCTAGGACTGGAGGGTCCCTAGGTTTCTATGAGGTCACATCTACTATTCCTGCCAGATGGTATGTACCTGGGTTATGGGGTGGAGGGTACTAGGTGGTCCTGCCCCTATGAGGTTCTGGTTTGATGAACAGATGCGAGACCACCAGTCAATCATGATCCTTCCTTCCTCTGCTCCCACCTACAGGATGGTCCACCTCCATGGAGACGCCACACAGCCTTGGCATCACCAGCTCCCCCTGGCCTCTGCTGAGTGGCTCTAGTCCTGATCCTGGAGCTGCTGAGCTGACCCCATTCTGAAAGTCTGGCTTAGCGGGCAGCACAGAGCCCTCA
Source organism: Mus minutoides (assembly GCA_902729485.2). Lineage (NCBI taxonomy): Eukaryota > Metazoa > Chordata > Mammalia > Rodentia > Muridae > Mus > Mus minutoides. The sequence continues at coordinate 6,011,044 of LR756420.1, forward strand.
GCATCCCAAACATTGCCAGGAGCCTTCTCCGGACCCCAGCGAGACCCTGGCCTCTCTTGTCTGCACGCCTCATGTGGCCACTGGGATTTGAGGGTCCACAGTGAACCTTGATCAAATTGCACAGTGGATTGTTCCTCCACACGCCCTCTTTTTTTTTTACGGTCAATATATTTGTAAATGGTACAAGATGAAGGACAGCCCTAGAAGGACTCTCCCCAACTGTCAAAGCTAATGCTTTGAGCACTTAGCAAACCAGCATAAGAGATTCTACCCATGGAATGTTCTGGAAGGTGGGCAGTCCATGTTATGGTTGATGAAGGAAACAGTGCCTGTCTGCCTCTCATGTGTGACCCCAAGGCAGCCAGGCTGTCACTGCTGCTGTCACAGGCTGACACCTTACAGATGTCCTGACCATGGGTGACCCTCCTTGGAGCCTCCACGTCCCCTCCTGCTCTGCTCTTCTACCTACTAGTGGTCCCTGGCAGCTGTGGGCAGCTGTGGGCAGCTGTGGACAGCAAGGCCTGGGTAGTCAGACTATGTTAACACCACAGTCCTTAGCAGTGGTCAGTGTCGAGTTTCCCGCACAGGTCTGCTTCACTCACATCCTCACAGGCCGCCAAGGTGGTGATGTTTGTGCTTGCAGGGCAGAACTGCCCACCACCTGCCAGGGAGGAGCCTGAGCATCTTCCATAGCAGATCCATTGCCAGTCACCTGGCCTTGTAAGCTTCTTACTGATTTATTGTCTAAGGCTCCTACTGATACTTTGTTTCTAAGGCAGAAGTGGCCCATGAGTGGCCCCAGGGCAGAGATGCCCCAGGGAGTGCAGCTTCCTGGTGGGTAGGTAGAGGGACCTCAGCCTAAGGAACTGCCCTGCCACTCACCCAGGTGACAGCCTGTAGCAGTGCATGGAGACCCCTTTAGGCTCAGGGCTGCTCGAGCTCTGGCTCTAACCCTGCTCCTTCCTAGTACAGCTCTGTCTGCACATCCATCTCTCTCTCTTGCTGAATGCACATATGTGCACACATGTCAGCATGTGCATGCTCACTCCCCCACTTCTCACCTGCCAACACCCTGGCCTCTGGCCGTGGCACTGGTGCCAGGACTTTGAAAGATGGGATGCAGACTGCACACTTACCTGTCTCAGATTCACATGTACTATCATCAGATGTATTCTGATTGGCTAGATTGGGTTCATTTTTATTGTATATTTATAGTAATAAAATCATGCAGCAATATTCTATGTGTGCCTTTGTTCTGGCACAGCACTATGTAGGCAGCAGCACTGTTGGCTTTTGGTGTAGTGACAGGACACTAGAGTGGTTTCTGGCAGAACTCCTGACAGATTTGCTTGTGTGAGAGGGGCAGTGATTACCCCCTCCAAACATAGACAATGCTTTATCGCTATTGCTTTGTTGCTTGCTGTGTCTGAAGCTGGACTTGGAATTTGGCTCGCCTCCACTGAGCAATTGATGAATCTTAGCCTCCAGGTGGGCAGGTGGTCCTAGTTCTTATACCCACCCCAACTCCTGTGATGTTTACTGAGCGTTAATCAATGTGCCAGAGGGGGGCAAAGCCTATGATAAGTAAGGCTTAGGTCCCCTGTCACTTGAGCTGGAGTCAATTAGACGCTTAAGTTTTTTTTTTTTTTTTTTTTCAAGATTTATTTTATTTATTATATGTAAGTACACTGTAGCTGTCTTCACGCATTCCAGAAGAGGGCACCAGATCTCATTACGGGTGGTTGTGAGCCACCATGTGGTTGCTGGGATTTGAACTTATCACCTTTGGAAGAGCAGTCTGGTGCTCTTACCCGCTGAGCCATCTCACCAGCCCCGACGCTTAAGTTTTTAAAGGCATGGTTTCATAGGCAGTGGAGCCACAAGTTCCGGGTGAAGCGTCAGGGGAAAACCAGCTCCCTCATGGATAAGGTGGATATTGAGACTTCCAGATGCCCTCTCAGGGATGTTCGGGACTGGAGACTGACACATCTTGATAATCAGTGTACCTACCTGCCTAGGACAACCTGGCCTCCGTGCAGTGAGTCTTGGTAGCTGTAGTTAGTGGTTGTGGGGTCTCCTATGCAACTAGGTGGGTGGGGAACTACATAACCCTGCCACCGCCAGGGGCTCCGGTCTTTCCTGGGTTCAACCCCAGACGCTTAGGACTGGTGGAGGCGGGCTTATGCACGTGGAAGCACGAGGATTGGGTCTGGTGTCGTGGGCGGGGTCGCGCATGCTCGTTTGGGCAGTGGGCCTGGAGCACATCAAGATGTCGACCACGACGGTTCCGGAGCTGAAGCAGATCAGTCGAGAGGAAGCAATGCGCTTGGGGCCCGGCTGGAGTCATTCATGCCACGCCATGCTGTACGCCGCCAACCCAGGGCAGCTTTTCGGACGTATCCCCATGCGTTTCTCAGTGCTGGTGAGGAGCTGGGCGGGCAAGCAGGGCGGATACAGGCTTGGGACGCCCAGTGGACCCCACGTCCTGACCAAGCTTACCTTGCAGATGCAGATGCGCTTCGACGGGCTGCTAGGCTTTCCCGGGGGTTTCGTAGACCGGCGCTTCTGGTCTCTGGAGGATGGCTTGAACCGGGTGCTGGGCCTGGGCCTGGGCGGCCTACGCCTTACCGAAGCTGATTACCTGAGTTCACACCTAACTGAGGGTCCACACCGAGTGGTGGCACACCTGTACGCACGGCAGCTGACACTGGAACAGCTGCATGCTGTGGAGATCAGCGCTGTGCACTCACGGGACCACGGTCTGGAGGTGGGGCTACTGCCTGGGGCCCGCCCCCATTCTCACTCCTGAGGTTTGGCTCTGGCACCACAGAAGGCACCATGGGTAACAAGTGCCCCTCAGGGTCCTCACCCTGGCTATGCTGGGTGGGAAAAGGGACTTGGGATCTGGGTCATGGGCTGCTTTCATTTGCCTTGTTGTCTGCCATTGTCAATCCTGGGAGTGGGGCTTGGGGTCACTGGAAGGGATGAACAGGGCCTGCTTGGGAAATTGAGAATAGACCAGAAAAGACCGGGTTGCATGCAGTGTTTGGGATTATCTCCCGAGAGGAAATTAGGGGATTTGTAGATTCTCTGGTCTAAGGGGCATGGAGTGAAACCAGGGATCATGGGAGTTGCTGCCAGACAGGGTGGGGAGTGCATAGGATTGGCCTTGGAACTTGGGGAGAAGGGTCTTTACTGCCACCAGCCTTGCCTGGTCAGACCCTGCCTGGGTCTCCCTGTTTCTTTGGCAAACTGGTGGCTGACAGGCATCTCTGCCAGGGTCCTGCCTCTACAAGAGCCCAGTCCCACTCATGCCCTCTGTCCCACAGGTCCTGGGCCTTGTACGTGTCCCACTGTACACACAGAAGGATCGAGTAGGAGGCTTTCCTAACTTTCTGAGCAACGCCTTCGTCAGCACTGCCAAATATCAACTTCTATTTGCCCTTAAGGTACTCAACATGATGCCCTCAGAAAAGCTGGCCGAGGCCTTGGCCTCAGCAACAGAGAAGCAGAAGAAGGCCCTAGAAAAGCTGCTCCCATCCTCCTCCTGAGGCGCTTCCTGGGTGGGTCCCTGTCCTCCCTTGGCTGTCTCTGCCCACAGGCCCTGGAATTCCCGAGACGCGTGCCTTCTAGTGTGTTTGGTTTTGCATCCCTTCTGACTACAAGGGACATGCAGGCAGCTGTTCATCATTACTGTCCCAAGCAGTCCCTGGGACCTAGCTACCCTCTCAGGTTGGCCAGTGGGGGGTGGGCCTGGGCCTAGCTTTTCAAGCTGAAGATGTTCTTACCCATCCCAGGGCTCAAACTGTCTGTGTGAGTCTGTTCATGACTGGTGGAGTCTCAGCTAGAGCCCATTCTTCCAAGGCAACCACTTGGTTGGAATACAAATCCTGGACTGGTCATGGGTTTTGTCCAACAGAGATGACCCATGTTAGATCAGCCTTTTCTTCCCTCAGCCCAGAACCTGATCCAGCTTGGGGTAGGATGTTCATTTGGGTGGTTGTTGGATTTCTCTGTTAGATTTTTTTCTTGGTGTATGAACTGTGGTTTGGTTTCAGAATGGCTGTGCCCCACATGATTTTGTTTTCCCCATGGGGGCTTTGGCTCAGCTCTGTGAAACTGAGGAAGGAAGAAGACAATAATAAAGCCATTCCTCTGATACTCATGTTGCTTCTGAGTGGCATGGCTACATCTTTCTGAGGTGTGTGGAGGTTGGGCCCCAGACCACAGCCAGCCTCTGAAGGCAACCAATCTGGGTGGCAGCTTGAATTGAGCTCTTGTGGTGATGGCGGAGCTGAAAGCACAGACCTAGTGTGCAGAAGGACAACAGAAGTGCCACCATGGGACAGGACTGCCGCTGCTGGCAGACCTATAGCCTGGTGCAGAAACACTGGAAAGGCTGGGTAAGGAAGGCTGTGTGCCAGCTCCACTTTAGGGCTTAGGAACAATCCAAGAGCAGGGGAGAAACCTTGGAGCACGAGTGACCCTCACAGCTAAGGATACAGATCAGAAGTAACCACAGATGGGTTACTAGGGTCTTTTGGTGTCAGGCAGGAATATATGTCATGTGATCAGAAATGAGCCCCCACCAACTTGCATCTCATTTTTATTTTCAAAGAGTACATTTTCTAGGCACCCCAGACCTTGCCTGTAAGATCAGACCTCAGTGTGGCACCTGCACGTGCAGGACACCACCTCTCCATAGAGCCCGGCCTGGGCTGGGCCAAAGCTGCCTACCAGCGTGGGCCTCTCCAACAGGATCTGGGTGCTAAGACCTTCATCCTGTCTCAGGGCTGGCCCAAGCTGCCCTAGTGGGGACTGAAGCCCTGTCCTCCTGTCCATAAGCTGCTCCCCGGAATGGTCTTCTATTCCCTGGGCTGCCGCAGCCATCTGCTCACTGCCCTGTCTTGCGTGGCACATAACTTCAGGGTGGATTCATCACCCAACGTCAGAATCTGAGTAAATTTGTTTAAGAGAGAGAGAGAGAGAGAGAGAGAGAGAGAGAGAGAGAGAGAGCAAGCACCTGGTAAGAAGGGACAAGAAGGTTAAATGACTGTCCGAGGCACCCATGAGCACGTAGTGGATACTCTCACCGTCCCTCCTGGCTACGATTCCCGCCATTTCTTTCCATTCAGCATCTGTAGTTTCTCCAAGCTCTGTATTACAGAGCATAATGCCTGCCCTAAGGATAGGGCCAATTAGTGAGTGTTCTGTGATCAAGTCTCAGCAACAGTCTAGAAGGGAAACTCAGGGCACTATGAATAGGTGACCCTGGGATAAGACTACTCGGGGCTCTGAGCTATCTGGGTGTGGCCAGCTTTGGGGTCAGGTCTCAGCCTCAGTCCATGGAAGAGGCTCTGGGGAAGGGTGAGTGAGGTCAAAGCCTTGACTACACTCCTAGAGACTTACCCATCTCATGGACACGGTCTTCCAGGGCTCCTGACAACTCAGGGAGGCTTAAGGCCTGCAGGGGAATAGGCCAGCCTTTGGAATCTGTGGTATGGAATGGTGAGTTATGTCATGTGGGATGTCACCATGCCACAGGTATGTCCTCACTGTTGATGCACTGACCACCCAAGGCAGGTGTGCCTCTCAGGCTTGTACTCAGCTACTAGTTTAATAGCTGCCACTTAAGGCTCAGGCTTAAGAAGAGCCGAACCCTGGGAGCTGCAGCCACCCAACTCACTAGAGGCCTTAAAGACAGTGTAGTAGGCCATGAGACAATGGCCCTTACCCTTGCCACCTACCCCTAAGAGTAATAGCGCATCCCTTATCACAAGTGGGTATGTTCTGGGGACTAAGTTGCCACTGTGACAGCTATACAGAGCCCACTGGTAAGAACTTAGCTTAGGGCTTCTGGCCCACCTGGTCCTAGTCCAGAACTTTCTTACCTGCTGAGAGAAAGTGTGGGTTTGGGGTACCTTCCCTGGGTGAGTGGTGCTGCCGCACTCGAGCTGACAGCTCAGCTTGACAGGCCCTGCAGGACATAGGACCAAGTGTGATACTGAAAAGAGGCCCTGCGGCAAACCCAAACCCCTGGGGTAAGGGAAACCAAATCAGTCCTGGAGCCAGCCCGAGAAGCCCCATACTGTTCAGCTGGAAAGACACATAGATCCCTAGTCTGCTTTTAGTCAAGCCTGGATCTGCACTGTGGGACACAGCCCCAGGAAAAGGCACTATGGGTCCCCCACCTCTCACCTGCTTACAGGATGAAAAAAGGACAATTCCCAACAAGTGTGTGTGTGTCTACCTAAGTGTGTGAGCCCACTTACCGCAGCTGGTCCAGGACAAGGGCAGCATCCTGGGCCAGGGTTTGGGCCTCCTGCAGCTGGGCATGGATGTCCTTTCGGGCACTATCCTGCTCCAGGAGGCAGCTTTCTACTACAGCCCGCAATTCCTGCTCCTGGGATACCTGGCCACGCAGAGCCTCTGCCTCCTCACAGCACTGTAGGCAAATACCAGGCTATAGGGCCCAAGCCAGGAAGCCAAGGCCCATGCTTATTTCCCCAGTCTGTTAGGTGCCTGTCTGCCTCTCTCCAGCCTAGGATTTACTCATTTGGCTCCATCTTGCAGCTTCCAGGTTCTGTGTGAGCCATTTTCTCTAACTAGCTCTTCCTCCTAAATTCATCTGACTTTTGACTATTCCATCTACCTTCAAGTTTCCTGTCTCTAGTCCCCTGCTACAGAGATATAACTCTAGATGTCCTCTGCCTCCTTGTCCACAGCCCACCAGGACTTCCCCACTTACTTTGTGCAACTGAATGGCAAGCTCCTGCATCTCAGTCTCCAGCCGGTCAGCATAGGCCAGCTCTAGGGCATCACTAGGTGGGCGGGCACTGCTGTGCCAGCGGGCAATGGCAGAGGTCATTTTCCTTTTGGGCCCAAACAACCTGAATGGGTAAATCAGGGTGCATGTTACCTTCTGTCATGTGCATGGACCTTGGTACCAACCAGCCACCAAGGCCAGTCACTAAGGAACACCTAACTCTGAAGAAGGGAAGTTGTAGAAGATCCTGGGTCAGAAAACCAAAACAGGAGTGTCCAAAAAGCCTCCACCATCATTGGCTTCAGGCGTGGACAACTGTGTCTGTGCTTTCAAGGGAGGTCTCCAGGAATCTCTCCCCTCCAGGCAAGTGCCCTGGGAGTCACTGCAGGCTTCTATAGTGAGTGCAGCCAGCTCAGGCTAAGCTCAGCTCTGCATAGCAGCAGCCACCCAGACACAACATGCAGGAAGCAGTGTAAGCAAGGCATACCCTGTCCTCCCAGTATCAAGACAGAAGTTCTGGTTACTGAGAGCCAATTCACTCTCTGCCTGAAGAGATAGGATTTGGAGGGGGCGGGGGGAGTGAGGAGTACTCTAAGGGCAATACTTCTTATTTCTTCATTTTCCCTGTGTAGGGAGTCGACAATAAAGACTAGGAAACTGAAAGTACCAGCATGCTGAGAACATTGGTGCACTTTGGAAGGTGGGCATGAGAGTTCAGGATCACCCTTGACTACAGAGAAGTGGCTTGTCTCAAAGCAACTACAGATGGAAGGAAAGTCATCACTTGTGCCTAGGGAAAGATGCAGGCTCTAAGGGGACCTAGTCCTGGGCACAGAAGCAGCCAACAACAGTAAGTTTCAAAAACAAAAACAAAACCTGCAGGCCCCTGGAGCTCAGCTGTCTTCTAAGTCTTGTTTGTCCTCATTCTCTGATAATACAGCTGGAAGAAATTCTTGGAAATTGGCCGACAATTTTTCAATCAGCTCTTTATTTCCTTACATATTCATTAAGGAGGTTAGAGTGCATCTAAATTTCATCAATGAATAAGGAAGTTTTGTATATGTTGGGTGCTGGATGTCTTGTGACAGTTTGTTAAGTATTAGAACTGCAAAACTGAGCAACAGAAACAAGGCCTCCATTCTTACACAGTTGCAGTTTAGGGAAAGTTGCTTAACGTAATATTTCACATGCTACTTCAAGGCTCATTTGTAGTAGGTTCTGTGAAGGACAAGAAGACCTCACCTTCAGTGATCATAAGATCCTAAGTCTTTTTTTTTTTTTTGGTTTTTCAAGACAGGGTTTCTCTGTATAGCCCTGGCTGTCCTGGAACTCATTTGTAGCCCAGGCTGGCCATGAACTCAGAAATCCGCCTGCCTCTGCCTCCCAAGTGCTGGGATTAAAGGCGTGCGCCACCACGCCCGGCTAAGATCCTAAGTCTTATGGGGGAGGGGGAAGCCCTGAGTTCCTGAGACTTAACTATCCATTTCAACAACAAAATTAAAAGACAAGAAGTAGAATATGGTTCATTTACAGGAGAATAAACCACAGAAGTTCCAAGAAAGCCCTGCAGCATGTCTGCTAGACAAAGGCCTTGAAACAACCATCTTAAAGATAATCAGAACTAAAAGATGATGTGGAAGTAATACAAAATGGAGAGACAATGGAGAGAAATGTAAAACACAAGCAAAGAAGTATGGTAAATGAGGAAAAGCCTCCTAAAACAGGCAGAGGCAGCTTTACATAAGCAAAGGACAGAATGAGGGAACTGGAACACAATGGAATTCAGTCTGAGGAGTAAGAATAAAGCCATGAGCAGAGCTGAGACCAGGTCTTTCCTTTAAGTGCCTCAGTGATAGGAGGGCAGAGGGGCTGAGGAGCTGGCAGCTGGAAACTTCAACTCCTGATCGAATACATGAACATCTGTGAAGCCAGATGAACTCCACAGATGATGAATACCAGGACACACGGCTAAGCTAAAGACTTACAGAACCTTGGAACAACAAAAGTAAAGCAGCTCTGTCCCATGCAGGGAGCCTCAGTAAAGTACCTGCATGTTCTCATTCGAAACTCTGGAAGGCTGAGGCAGCCACAGTGCCAAAGCAAACAGCTGTCACCGAGAATCCTTTACCTGGGAAAATTGTCCTTCCAAAGTGCAGGAGAGAGTCAGACATTCCCAGATAGGCAAACACAGAAGAAGCCCTGCTAAAAGCAGGACATCTGCTGCACCAGAGCCACCTAGGGGAGAGCACTTCCAGTGTGAGAGCCACCCATGGAGTCACAGCCAAGTCACAAACTGCAGTGGTGTATATGGAACATTTTGAGAAAAATGGCATATTACATGGTTTGGATTTCATATTAAAAGATTTTATATTCAAGCTTTTGAGAAATAAGAAACCTGTGCTATAAAATACTAACTCCAGAACTGTGACAGTTATCATGAAAAAAAAATATTTTAAAATCACAAAATACAAACTGAATATCAAAGCTCAAAGGTCCAGCATACAGCAGCAGCAAGGCCATCTTGGAGCCATGTGGGCACAAAGGCTGCTGTCTAGACATCCTACCTGCTGGTGTACAGGCTGGAAGAAAGGCTGAAATTGGTGGGGTGGGGGAATGCACTAGGGGACTCACGTGATGCCAATTTCCTTCAAGTCGCTTTCAGTGAGAGTCAGAAAGATACGTAGGTCTATGTCCTGTTCCTCAAACACTTGCAGGTACTTCAGACACCCGATCTGTTCCAGCAGTGTGGCAAGGTCCTGGGGTAGAAGAGACCGCTGGGAGGCCTGGGGACCAGGACTGGAGAACTGGTCTCCTCAGAACTCTGACCCCAAGCTTGACTAGATCCCCCACAATGCCCTTGCAACCTTAGTGCCTCAGGTAGAGAAGGGATGCTGTCAGAGCTAAAGGAAAAAAATCCAGGAGGCAACTCAGGCTTAAAGTCCATGTCCTGGGACATTTGATCCCCTCAGGCTCTGCCCAGCCCAATGTCCTGTGGAACTTGGTGCCACGGTTTGAACCCATGTCTGCATGGCCATCCTTGTGCTTATCCTGACTCCACCTGGAGTCAGTACCACTGCTTCCAAAACACCATATGAGGGGTGCCTGGTGATGGCATAAGCTTTTCAGACTAGATAACTATTGCTGGCCCTTCCAAGTCAGTTACTGCTGAGCTCAACTGGTCAACCCCAGTAGCTTTTCAACACAGTCCAGTTTCCATTTCTGCCCATGCTTAGTTGCTTAGGATGGAGAGAAAATGTTCCAAGGTTACTTCGCTACCACTTTCCTCAAAGACCCAGCCTTGAGATCCCAGCACATCTGGTAACATGCGTAGAGCTGACAGGTGCACTGTGTTCAGGTCGAGGCCTGGGAGAGGCTGCAGGCAGTTGGCCCAGTTTATAGGCTGTTAGGGAACAGCCCGGCTGGGACTTAAGGGATGTGTGCATCACACCCTGAGCTGCTGACCTGAACATAGATGCTGCTTCACTGGGGTGGTCTACAGTAAGGGTGTGGCTTTTGTTAAGTATATGCTACATGCCATTACTGTGTCCCCAGCTCATGAGCATTTGTTACTATCTCCCTAAGCCTAAGGAGACCCAGAGAGCAGGACAGCAAGGGGACAGCCCCTGCCCATGGAAAGAAAAGGAGACCAATCCCACAGCTGGCCTGCCGCTCATCAAAAAATCCTTTCTGAGCCCAATCAGTTCCCAGGCCTTGTGGAGAACCCAGTATCCTCTCCTCTCAAAAATGCCTGGCCTGTCATGTATACACATAGATGAGCCCAAAATCCACGTCCCATAGTCACAGAAGTGCCATCTCTTTAAACATGTACTATCAGGTTCTCAAATGGTCTCACCTGGGGTCCTGAGTAAGGAGACTTCTCAGTTTGGGGTTCAGACCCTGGAGTGGAAGCAGTCCCTGTGCTAGAAGGCCAATGACCATCACTGTTGCCGTGACGACTCTTATTCTTCAAATAACTCCTGGTTTGTTTTCGAACCGAGCTTTTCCGGGCATGATCAGAATCCTGCAGTGAAAGGGTGTGTTGGGAACCAACCCTTGTCTGGCCCTAAACTTCTGGCCTTCTTCACCCATGGCAAGGGTGAGTTGTGAAATCTATCATGATTTACCTGCAGCTTTGACCCCCACACTCAAGGTTCAGAGTCCTCCAAGCATTGTGTAGACACACATTAAACATTCACCCATAAAAAAAAAAAAAAAAAAAAAAAAAAAAAGCCGGGTGTGGTGGCGCACGCCTTTAATCCCAGCACTCCGGAGGCAGAGGCAGGCGGATTTCTGAGTTCGAGGCCAGCCTGGTCTACAGAGTGAGTTCCAGGACAGCCAGGGCTACACAGAGAAACCCTGTCTCGAAAAACCAAAAAAAAAAAAAAAAAAAAAAAATTCACCCATTTCCTACAACACCAAAGGAGGAAGAGGGACCTTTACCTCATTGCTTTCTATGGAGGCTTCACTGCTGAGACCCTGGGCTCTTGCTAGGCCATCACTGCTGCTGCTCCTCCATACAGGCCCAAGACTGGCACAGAAAGTGGGTTCCTCTGGTAATGGAAAACACCTGATGACAGGTCTCACCACTGAGGCTGCCTGGGTGGTTAGCTCATTCTCAACTGCCTTTTAACACAGCTCTCAGCACTGTTAGTCTGGCCTGGCTCCCTGTCTCAACCCCACACTATAGGATACACAGAGCTTGTTTTGTTGTTGTTTGTTGTTTTGTTTATTTTTTTGGTTGGTTGGTTGGTTGGTTTTATTTTTTATTATGTGCTCATCAATTCCACACCTCTACAACAAAACTTGGCATGAGACAGGAACTTGGTAAGGCACTGCCAGGTCATAGCACACGCCTCCCGCTGGGAAGATTGTCAGGAAAGCCTTAGACTGACCCTTTGAGTATCATGTGCCTCCTCAACCTGTGGGACCTCCAGAATCGGGATGCTTGCCTTCACCTGCCCATAGCCAACTCTGGCTTACCTCACCAGGACTGGGGCCTTTTCTATCTCCTCTTCTATGGGAATACAAAAGGATTGGGATGCCTACCCCGGCTGCTGCTGCTACTGCTCTCCACATCCCGTTCATTGATGGGGGAAGTGACATCTCGGTAGCAGAGGCCCTCGCTTTCCATGGTAGTCTCATCACTGCTGGTGAAGGTCACATAGCCCCGTGGAGGAACTTGCTCTGTGTACAGAATGGGCATGTGAACCCTCAGACATGAATGAAGCTACCACCCCTCTTAAGAGTTTGGGGGTGAAGCAGCCCCACAGCCACCACATCATCTCCTTGCAGAGTAACTTGGCCATTCTCCAAGAGAAATTAGTTTGCACATCATGGGAAATGAGCTTGGTGGAGATAGTGCTAGCACCCAGGGCAAGGTCAGTCCCCTTAGCACCTGCTACTATTTTCTTAGGAACAGAGTGGGAAGTAGCAGGCTGGATCTATAGACTCCAAAACTGAAAGGTTATCTGGGCACATTTAAAATAAACTCCAAACTTAACACGCACATCAAGTATTATATAACTACAGACTTTTTTTTTCTTTTTCTTCTTCTTTATTACAGTGTTAGGGGATAGAACCTGAGGCTTTATGTGGTAGGCAAGTACTGTACCAGAGCTCCAAACCCAGCCAAAAAAGATAGGCCTGAACAGGGAGAAAAAGACTCTGACCTAGGGCTGGAGAGATGGCTCAGTGATTAAGAGCACTGGCTACTCTTCTAGAGGTCCAGAGTTCAATTCCCAGCAACCACGTGGTGGCTCATAACCATCTGTAATGGGATCTAATGCCCTCTTCTGGTGTGTCTGAAGACAGAGTACTCATATACTTAAAATAATATTTAAAAAGACTAACCTAGAAATGGACAATGCAGAAAAAGTTCATGTAATCACTGACATATTTGCCCATAGAAAGCAAAAACATGAGATACGGCTCTGTGGTACAGTGCACCAGCACTGCAAACAACAAACTCCAAATCCTCCATGCATGATGGTAGATACCAATAATCCCAGAATTCAGGAGGCAGAGACAGGAGGATTGTGAGTCAGCCTGGGTTTATGGGGTGAAACCCAGAAGGGAAAAGAAAGGATAGGGAGCAGAAACAAAGAAATGTATCACATTTGTAGTCCCAGCTACTCAGGACCAGAATGTGGGCAGAGCCAGGACAGGGGCACTAAAATCCTCACACATCACAACTGGTGTGACATCTGTTTGACCAGAATATCCAATGAAAAGAAAAATCCACAGAATGAAACCAAAGTCTTGAGTTATCAGGGACTCCTGGAGTCTGTCACTAGGTCAGTTCTGAGCCTCACTTATGTGGTATCCAATCCTACTGTAGTCTGAGGCCAGGGACCCATATACCAGGAGAGTCCTGTATATATCCAGTCTTGGCATGTGATACCAAAGAGCTTTGGGAACCATGGCTCTCACCATAAGTGGTCTGAGTCTTGCCTCCAAGTCCAATAGCTGTGATCTTGGCCAGGGCACGTGGCCCCTCATGGATACTGAGGCCCTTTTTTCGGCAGGGCCTCTGGCGCTGAGGAACAGGCCAAGACTCATCTGAAGAGCTCAGATCTTCATATTTTTCTGTAGGTCAGACATGAGAATTAAGACATTGGTTCAGTAATGACCTCATGTGCCAGCGCTGAGCTCTAAGGCCATATGTCTGTGTGTGCTTTTTTTCACTCCCTGCTTGAACTTCCAGCAGTTCTCCTGCCTCTCCATCCCTAATGCTGGGGTTATGTGTATATGCCACCATATGCAGTTTAAACGTTCTTAAGATTTCGTCTTTAGTTGTGAGTGTGTGGGTACAAAAATGCAGGTGCCATGGAGCTAGAACGAAGGCATTTAGTTCCCTTGGAGTTACAATTACAGGTGTTTGTGCACTGCCTGGGGTGTGGGGTGTGGAGCAGTGACCTGAATTTAGGGCCTCTGCAAAAGCTATACAACCTATAGGTTCTCTGAGAAAGCAATATTCTTTTTTTTTTTTTTTTTTTTTTTTTTGGTTTTTCAAGACAGGGTTTCTCTGTGTAGCCATAGTTGTCCTGGAACTCACTCTGTAGACCAGGATAGCCACGAACTGAGAAATCCGCCTGCCTCTGCCTCCCAAGTACTGGGATTAAAGGCATGCGCCACCACTGCCAGGCACAATAGATACTCTTAAGTGCTACTGAGCCATCTCTCCAGCCAAACCACCCTAATAGAAATTAGAAAAAAAGTGTGTTGACTGGTGTATGGTGGAGCATACCATAACCTTAATCCAAATATGTGGGAGGTAGAACCTGTCTCAAAAAATAAGATGGGGCTGGTGAGATGGCTCAGCGGGTAACAGCACCCGACTGCTCTTCCGAAGGTGATGAGTTCAAATCCCAGCAACCACATGGTGGCTTACAACCACCCGTAATGAGATCTGACGCCCTCCTCTGGTGCGTCTGACGTCAGCTACAGCGTACTTATGAATAATAATAATAAACGAATCCTTGGACTGGAGAGACAGACCAGAGCGAGCAGGGCCATCCGGAGCGAGCGGGGCAGACCGGAGCGAGCAGGGCTGGAGCGAGCAGGGCCGGCTGGAGCGAGCAGGGTTGACCAGAACGAGGGAAAAAAAGAGTTTACCAGGACTGGACCTGAAACATTACAACTGGCAGGCCACTGCTCTGAAACCTTCATTAAATTCTTTTTTTTCGTCCCTTTCTTTTTCAAGACAGGGTTTCTCTGTTTAACCCTGACTGTCCTGTAGACTCACTCTGTAGACCAGGCTGGCCTCAAGCCCATAGAGACTCACCTGCCTCTGCCTCCCAGAATGCTGGAATTTAATGCATGAGCTGCCACACCTGGCTTAACTTTCTTAACATGGTGGATGGTATACACACCTTCCCACAGCTAACCCCAGGCTAGGTTATGGTCTGAAGGAAGGATGTGCACAATGTTTAGGCCATCCTAGAAGCACTGGCAACTGGATGAAATCAGACCCAAAAGCATGCCAGGCAAAGGGTGAGCTCTGTCTGTAGACTGGCAGCTTGGTAGCACACCTGGAGAAGTGGTAAAGAAACTAACTTGACCAGACAAGATCAGTGTGGAAGTCCAGGGGCTTTGACATAGAAGTACCAAGTAGAGCAAACCCTTAAATCAGAAGTTAAAGAGAAGAAATGTAGTGAACCCATCTACAAGAGCAATCGGTATGATAAACACTTCAGAATAATCTTGGTTACAGACAAATATGTATATGTATGTATATATATATATATATATATATATATATATATATATATATATATATATATGTGGAAAAATGTAACCTTCCTGCAAGTCCCAAAAGTATACTGAGAACAAAACATTCCCTGTATTCTTTTTTTTTCTTTTCTTTTTTTTTTTTTTTTTTGGTTTTTCGAGACAGGGTTTCTCTGTATAGCCCTGGCTGTCCTGGAATTCACTCTGTAGACCAGGCTGGCCTCGAACTCAGAAATCCGCCTGCCTCTGCCTCCCGAGTGCCCAGCCATTCCCTGTATTCTTAGATGGACAGCTTACACCATAGAAGCAGTGAATTTACTGTTAGTAAATGTAGTCTCCTGTAGTCTCCTTGATATGTGCTCATTGGTTTTTTGAGACAGGGTCTGTGTTCCTAACTGGTTTTGAATTTGCATCCTCCTACTTTGCCTCTCAATCCAAAAGTCTGGGATTACAGCTGTACACCACCACATATACCTTTTCTACCATCTTAATTAAAACTAACACTTTTTAAGGAGCAAAGTAAGTTGACACTCAAGTTCATACAGAACAGTAAACAATTGCTGTGAAACACTGACAAGTCCTAAACAGTAAACACACTATAAAATAAAAGCCTCTGGTCACAGGGTGGTGGTGGTAGTGGTGCACACCTTTAACCTCAGCACCTGGGAGGCAGAGGCAGGCGGATCTTTGTGAGTTCAGAACAGCCAGGACTGCACAGAGAAACCTCCCTCTGGTCAAACTGTGGTTTAGGTGCATGGGTACAAAGACTACCTGAATCTAACTCTGCAAAGATAGAGATTCAATGGGTGATAAATGATAAAGATGCCAATCATGCTGAATGATGCTGGCACAACTGTATTGTTGAGGGTTATCCTGATGCTGTTTGTATTCTGATGTTAATTCTGCTTTTTCAAGAGGGGTTGTCCTCATGAGTGTTGATCATGTACTCGGGTGATCTTCTCCCCATTTTAACTGGTCGATAAAGGCTACAGCCAGTGATTGGGTAGTGGAGGGGAAAGGTGGGACAGGAGGTCTTTGAGAGTAGGGGCAGGTAGAGGGGAGAAGAGAATGAGAGAGGAAGGGAGAAGACAGAAAAAGAGGAGAAGGAAGCCATGATGGAGTAGAACCATGTGGCCAGGAGAAACTGCAAGTAGCAAAGGGTCTCAGAGCTGGCAAGTAAGTTAGTATAGGTGCTAGATCTGCCCAATCTAGGCATATGGCTTATAATTATAATAACTAGATTGTGTGTCTTTTATATGGGCTTATTGTAGTTGGAAATTCCAGCAACACTGTATGAACATTTGGAAAAGAAAACTTGTTCTAGACTTCATACCACACAAGAGAAACAACTATCACTGGATCAGACATGTACATGTAAAAAATGAAAACTGGAGAGATGGCTCAGCGGTTAAGAGCAATGACTGCTCTTCCAGAGGTGCTGAGTTCAATTCCCAGCAACCACATGGTGGCTCACAACCATCTGTAATGGAATCTGATGACCTCTTCTAGTGTTTCTGAAGACAGCTACAGTGTACTCATATAAAGGCAAAAGTTACAAGCACAAGATTGTCAAAGCCAAGAACTAAAAGCCAGAGGGGTCTGTGAGTGAGGCACATCTCCTTCCCTTCTTCCTTAGGCTCCACAGCCTGTGCTATGCATGGTATCAGTTGACAGACACTGCTCTCTGTGGTAAGGTTTGTATCTCTCTGGCCCTAGGCCTTGGACCCCAACCTTACCTCCATAGTGGAACTGGTTAGAAGGGAAGACCTGAGAGCAGGGCAGGTGGAGCCTAACCTGAGCAAAGGAGTAGATTAGGGAGAGGCTCCCCTTTTCTCCTTGTTTCCTTACTGCTCAGGGCTGCTTCAACTCCATCAGGACATAGAGGCAGACCAGGTACCTGGGCTACGGTAGAGGCTCTTGGGCAGTACAGGTGAGTGAGTTTCCATCAAGGCTACGATCTTCATGTGACCATACTGCCTGGCTAACATGCGGGCTGTGGCTCCACTGTGGTCTCTTGTGTCCACTTCAACTCCCTAAAAAGGTTCACAAAAGAAGAGTCAGAAACTTCTCCAGTTGAGTGAACTGCTGGTCCACAGGGATGAGAAAATAAAGTACATTTATGATCACTGCCCCCTCCACCCCCATTTGAGATACGACTAGGGTGGAGAAGTAGGGGTGAGAAGGTCTGGTAACATTTCTGTCTCCTTTACAACAGGGAAAAGGGCTAGCAAGCCCCTTCCCAAGAGTAGTCACCAAGCCATCTTGCAGCTGCAGCCACTCTCCCTCTCCATATGGCAAGGAGACAGAAAGAACCTGGCAAGGACCTACAGCAGAGGCCCACCTTCATCCTCTATACCTACAATGTCTGTCTCCTGATAAAGAACCAGTCATTTAGCCCATTCTCAGAAAGAAGGCTCCATCCTCCCAAACTGAACTTATCTCTTGTCCCTGATTTTCTGAGACAGGATGTAGGCAAGGACAACCTTAACTTCCTGACCTTCCTGCCTCCACCTCCATCTGCTGGTGTTCTAGGTGTGTGCCACCACACCTGCTTCATTGAAACAGGGTCTCACTGTGAGTCTAGGCAGGTCTTGAACTCAAAATCCTCCAGCTAGAATAACCTAGCTGAGATTACAGTTTAGATTTACTGAGGTGGGAAGATCCTTATTCTGAACCTAGCACAATAAATGCTCTCCTTTGAAAGTGTTAGCCAATTAGTCGAATATCATGGGGGCAGGCTGCCCAGCAAGGCTTTGGAGAACAAGTCACAAGGAATTTAGAAACTAAAAGGTGGTCCTGAGGCTCTTCCAGGAATTTAACTTGAGAGATAATGAGGACCAACAGCGTAACTCCAAGCAACACTCTGACCCAAAGGCACTTGCAATAGGGTCAGTAGGAGCAAATAAGACACCTCCCACCACTCCCCAGGGAGGAATGGATGTAGTGCAGGGAGGGAGGGAAACCCGACAGCTGTGGAGAGAAGAAAAGCACACTATGGGGCAGTGGCTCATGACTATAATCCTAGCACTTATAGTGGAAGCAGGAATATCAGGAAGTCAAGGCCATTTACCATCTAGAAAGGTAATTATGAGGCCTGCCTGGGCTACATCAGATGCAAACTCCAGAAACCAAACAACAAAAGTAAATTACAAAGCAGGCATGCTGTTCCCCATTTGGGGTACTGAGGAAGACTCCCGCTGTAGACACAGTTTTCAGTCCTCTTGAGTACACACCTGGGAGAAGAGCTGACAGATGCCACAGTAATGCCAGCTGTGCCTAGAGTTACCAGACTGTGTCCTGACAAGTGGTGCCACTTGGAAGTCTGCTGAGGTTCATGTTGGACACTGCCACTAACACTCCATCTCTCCCTTCCTGCCATTCTAGTCACTGCCTGGCTGTCACGGGGCTATAACCCAGCTACTCAGAAAGCTGAAGCAGGAGGATCAAAAGTTCACAGTCCTCCTGGGCTACACAACAAGTTCAATGCCAGTCTGAACAACTTACTATGAGCCTGTCTCAAAATAAAACAACCCCCCTTCATTCACTGGGCTGAGGCTATGTCAGTGACAGAGAGACTACATAGCACATGCAAAGACCTGGGCTTAATCTCCAGCACCAGAAAGAAAGTTAAAATGTGTTTTCAAAACCATTGCAAACACATACATGTGAATGTCTATTTACTCAGTACTGTTCATGTATCAGAGAAAATGTACTGCCTACAGGGTAGAGCAAGATAGCTCAGTGGGTAAAGGCACCTGCCATCAAGCCTATGGTGGTCTGAGCTCAGTTCCCCAAAACCAGACTCCTACAGTCTTCTATTCCACATGCATACATGTGCATGCATAAGGTATGTTAACTACATAGGTTTCTATGTAAAAGAAACCCCAGTTAAGAGTTTATAGCTTCATCAATGTTTCCCTTGCTGTGACTAAATTATAAGGTAGTAAATAGTCACTTACATGATTCAGAAAATACTGCACAATTATCTCATGGCCAGAGGCAGCTGCTTCCATCAAAGGAGTGAATCCATATACAGGCTCCCTGCAAGATAAGATCAGATAGATGGTTAGCAGAGAGGAGTTAGGCAATGAGCAAACCAAGCCAAGACCCCCAGATGCAGAGCAGGGCTGCAGGCTCATGCCCAGGCTCTCATGCACTTAGAACTGCTGGGGTGCTGATCTTTGCCTGTCCACCTTGCTGGAGTCATGGTTTCTTGGCTGCTGGGTATCCCTGTTAATTTCTGGAGATTCAGTCTCTGCCCTCCCACTTCCTGTGTGTGCTTGGACTACAGACACTTGCATGACTGCATCCTACACTTAACAACTGTCAGGCTTGCACTTCTGCCCACTAAACCATCTTCTCAGTGTCCATCATGACTTGCGTAAGATGTAGTTACTGTGGTCTGATACATGTTATGTAACGATCCTCTTCACAGCAAGTACCAACTGTGCCCCCACCTGATGTTGGCATGGCAAACTCTGGCTCTTGGTACCCATGCTGGGAGACATAATATAATTCTGAATGACTCTAAAAAAGAAAAAAAAAAATGCTACTAATTAAAATTCAACTTGTCACGCACACCTTTAATCCCAGCACTTGGGAGGCAGAGGCAGTCGGATTTCTGAGTTCGAGGCCAGCCTGGTCCCACAAAGTGAGAAACCCTGTCTCAAAAAACCAAAAATTCAACTTGTCTAATGATTTGAAGCTATTTTCTGACTTGAGAGATGTTAAGACGTGAAGACTGAGAGGCAGGCTAACATGACTCCTGGCTTCTGTTTCTGCAGGGATTGAGGAACAGCGAAGGGGTTTTTGAGAACACAGATGGGCTTATGAGAAACAGTTCATGGACTGCTGAATCCAGAAGATGAGACGTGGGTAGGAGGGAAGAGACATCACCATCTGTGAGCAGTAAAGAACAGTAGCTGCTCTTAATGTTAGCTTGTTCAGTGAGTATGTTTTTTGAGATATGGTCTCTTCAGGTAGCATTGGCTGTCCTGAAACTCCTTGTATAAACCAGGCTGGCCTCAGAGATCCACCTTTGCCTTCTGGGTGCTGGGATTAAGGGTAGGCTCCACCATTCCCGGCAGAAGCTGCTCTTTTGAACATGGTTAACTTGGGGACTAGAATGAGGAAGGAATGGCTTTGAGAGGGAAGGCAGAAAAGCTTGGTCTTGGGCCTGCTAATGAACCACAGGAGTTATAGTAAAGCTCATGTGGGCTGGCTGACTGCTCCCACCTCACCCCTTTAGTGTCCTTGTGTGTGGTTGGGTGAGTGTTGGATGGGTAGAGGTGTGTGCGTGAGGCAGAAGCTGGAAGTAGTGGTGCTTCTTGGGAATCCTACACCATTTTTATTGAGAGGCTCTTTACTAGGTCTTAGGGCTCACCAATTGGACTAGGTGACTGGGCTGGCATCTGCCTATTCTTCCTACCAGCCCTGTGGTTCCAAGCATATATAACCACGGCAAGCTTTTTACCTGTCCCTGGGGATCAAGCTCAGGTCCTGATGCTTGTGCAGCAAGCACCTTACTAACTGAACTGCCCACACCTCCATTTCAACAGCCCAGCAGGCTAAGTGCATGAGAGCCTGGGCCTGAGCCTGCAGCCCCGCTCTGCATCTGGGGGTCTTGGCTTGGTTTGCTCATTGCCTAACTCCTGTCTGCTAACCATCTATCTGTTCTCAGAAGCCCAGCCCACTCCTATGAACACTTGGCTGCAACAATCACCTCACGTTGGCATTGGCTCCACTCTCCAGAAGAAACTTGACCATCTGTTGGTGGCCCGCACTGGTACAGTGGAAGAGTGCAGTCCAGCCCTGGATGTCTTTCATCTCAAGCTCTGCACCTTGCTTCAAGAGAACAGAGTGTGGGTTATGCCCCAGGTCCCCAGAGAATGTCATCTGGGTGGGTGCTTGGCAGGCATCCACTAGGCCTTCAGCTCAACAAACTCTTAAGTCATTACACACACACATATGCACAGTAGCCTGCGGCACCTCATATCCTGTCAGGGCAACCAGTGAGCACCCGGGTTTTGGGGCCCACTCATAGCTCACCTGGAGCAGAAAGTAGGCAATGCTCTCGTTGCCACAGCTGGAGGCCAGCATCAGTGGAGTCTGTCCTTCCGGGGTTGGCACATTCACACTCACGCCCGCCTCAAGCAGTAAGTGAACAATGGTATCGTGTCCAATGTAGGAGGCATACATCAGCGCTGTCCAGCCACCACCATTCTTCTTATTCAAATCTAACTCTCTCCTAAACAAACACAAGTTATGCTAGATATACCCAGCATCTGACATGTGGCTTCATCAGAGCCTGGTGCCGGCCTGGGAGGAAAGCTGCCCTTCCAGAAAGCAGGAGTCACTTGCCTCTGGTCACCCCCAGATAAGTGCTCCACCCTCAGTCTGACACTCTTGTAATCATGACTGTCAACTGGACAGGGTCTGGAATCAACTAAGAAACATACCTTTGCACAGGTCTGAGGAATTTTCTAGACTGGGTTAATTGATGTGGGAAGAGCCACCCTAAATACAAAAAGCATTCCATGGGCTGTGGTTACAGACTAATAAATTTAAAAAAAGAAAAAGAAACAAGCAAGCAAATAACAAACAAAGAAAAGGAAGAAAAAAAAAGGAAAAGTGACTGACATAACCATCTATTTTAATGCGTTCATCTGCCCAGCCCCTCCTGGACAAAGCCAATCTTTTTTTGTACCTACAGCGATATCCACCACAATCAAGCAGGGAAGTTAGAAAAATTCTTGCCATTTCTCCCCATTTACAAGATCCAGGAAGTAGCTAGCTGTTGCCACATAGTAGATTAGGTCTAGGTAGCTGGTTAAACACCCTACAGCACAAAGGACCTACCACAGAAAAGACTAGCTGGCCTACTTTGTTAGTAGAAATGGGGCTGAGACACCTTAACCACCAGGCACCAAATTAATACCCTATTTTGCCTTCAGAGCTATGAAGAGTGGCCAAGGAAAGATAGAGGAACTGAGAATGACATTCTTGCCACTGACTTTCCCTTTGTCACTTCACCCTATAGAAAAAAACTGTCGCCAGAGTACCCTATTTCCTAAGTGCTTTCCGCTATAATTCTGGAAGTGTACTTTTACTGAGAAAAGCAGAGGAGAGGGGCTCTCAGACTGGCTCAGAGGTGGTAGCCCCATTCTAGAATAACACCCACTGCCTACTCCAAAGAAGGTGTGCTTAATGCCCAGGCCTTCCCCCTCACAGTTCTTATCCCCAGTGTGGAACCTGTTATATGATCAGTGCCTCTTGTGGGATCCATATGAAGCTGATCCAAGCAGCTATTTTCCACACACTAGCAGGTCAAGCCGACTCTGGATTCTGGGATGGCCTGAAGACCTGCCTGGAGAGCTACATGTAGCTACTTCTGGAGTCACTGGAATGACTTGGTACACATGAGTGGCAATTCTACAAAGTGAACAGTAGCAAGTACCTCAGCAAAGCTAACTAACACCATCTTTCAGCCCCTGATCTTGAGACTTCCAATATCCCTTGGCCCCAGCCTGGGCTTCTGTGAGCAAGCCTGCTTCTCAATTGGGCCAACTCCAGGGAGAGCACAGATCTGTTCCATCTTCCCCTCTTTGGGCTGCTCTGAGACCATGTTCTTTTAAACAGAACACTCAATATGTAAGAACTTGAAACCCCAAAGATTTGCAGCAAGAGTCTTAGGATCCTGTAAGGACATGTGCTGACTACACACCTAGCTACACATCACCGAGGCCACTAGGTAAAGGAGTCCTGCACACTGCTCTAGACTGAGCGCACTCATGCTCTACTGGCCAAGGATGACAGATGGATCTGATGTGCAACCAGAGACCTAGGGCTTTATGAGGCTTTCCTCTGGCTCATAAGGAATTAAGAAGGTACAAAAAGGTCTGGGAGACATCATTTCACCAAGATACTAAATGGTCACTAGCAAACTTAAGTATAGAGTGGAGTGGAACACAAGAAAGTAAAGAGCCCCTTCTTAAACAGCACCTTCAGACCACATGAGATAACAGGCTATGGAACTAAGTACACATCTGCATATTGGTAAAGGTGGCCGGTGGGCAGGCAGTGAGGCTAGGAGACCACCCTCTCACCTCTGTGCTCAAGAACCACAGTGAGCCTGTAGTCACAGGGCCAGAGTGCTGCTATCCATCCTTACTACTGTTTTCTCTGCAGTCAGAGGAAACCCCCAAATGATTCTGGTTTAAATAAACTACAAGTTAGCATTTATATCATGTTCTAGGCATCTTCTCCTCAGAATCAAAGGGGCCTTTTCTCTAGGAGTTAAACAAGAGCCATCAAGGACACCTTCAACAAGCAGTCGAACCTACTTGATATGTATTAAAGACCTTGAGCTCTGCAAGACTGCAGCCTGTTGGGAACTGAAGCCACTGAGATGCTAATTAGAACATGAGGTGAAGGGATGCACCCCAAGACCTCTTACCGCTGCACACATTCCTTCACCACCTCATCCTGGCCAATGGAGGCAGCTGTGTGAAGATCCAAGGGAACATCCAGCTCCTCTCGGCTGACCTGTGCACCAAGCCCATGCCACATGGACAAGCTGCGGTTCAGGAGCTCCGGCTCGCTGGCTTCATCGCTGAGCTCAGACATGGCTGCAGAGGGAGGCCCAGGGGTTAGTTCTTCTTCCCTGTCTGTTCCAAAGACAAAACACTCCTACCGACGGCAGGCTACCACTCCTAAGAAACTGAAGCCACTAAGGTTGACTTAGCTTCCTCCTAACGTCACCCAGCTGCTGGCAGTTTGAGGCCACACAGAAGACGAGAGCATCTGTGGAACCATTAACTGTCCTGCTGCACCTGCTTCATCACACAGGCTCTACATCAGATTCTCCAGGGGCCAGGTGACCTGCCCACTGGTAGTACAACAGTGCGGGTTGGGTTATTTAGCGCTATTTGCTGAATTTGGGTGTACAGCAAAATTTAGCTGTGTCTAGCTTCTCCAGATCCTAGTTCCTCACTAATGGACATGTATGTCTAAATGGTTGCTGCTACAAATGCACGCAAGCTGGGTGTGGTGGCATACCTCTGTAACCCCAACACGGGGAAAGTGGAAAAGAGGCAGGAAGATCATGAATTTAAGGTCAGCGTGGATGACATAACAAGTTTAGGCCAGCATACCTACACAGAGATCCTCTCTCAATAAAAGCAAAGGGGAGAACCAGAAAGATGGCTCAGGGGTTAGGAGTTCGTATTGCTCTTACAGAGGACCCAAGTTCAGATCCTTGCACCTATGTTCAGTGGCTTACAACTTCCTATAACTACAGCTCCAGAGGAGCCAACACTCCCTCCAGTTTGAAGATCTGCATTCATGTGTGCACATACTGCCCGCCCCGCCCCCAGATACATGCATACATATCACTTTAAGTCTTCTAAAACAAACCAAGACACGAGAGATGGCTTAGCAGTTAAGAGAATGTACAACTCTTTCAGAGGACCTGAGTTCAATTCCCAGCATCCATGAGGCAACTCACAGCTGCTGCCAGGGCATTTAATACACTCACATGCACATGTCCACACAGAAACACACATAAACATAATTGAAAACAAAATGTTAAGGGCTGGAGAGATGGCTCAGTGGTTAAGAGCACCAACTGCTCTTCTGAAGGTCCTGAGTTCAAATCCCAGCAACCACATGGTACTCACAACCATCCATAATGAGATCTGATGCCCTTTTCTGGGGTGTCTGAAGACAGCTAAAATGTACTTACATATAATAAATAAATCTTTAAGAAACAAAACAAAACATAAAGGCCAGGAATGAAGTGCATTTGCACCTCCACAAATCACACGGAAGGCTATGTGTAGTGATGCCTGACTTAATTATGGCACTTGGGGAGATGGAGACAGAATTGTGAGTTCAAGACCAGCCTGGTCTAGAGAGAGTTCCAGGACTACAAGAGTAAAACCCTCTCTCAGAAAGGAAAACAAAAAACAAAGTAAAACAACAACAAAATAGCCTGGGAACATAGAACTTGTCTCAAAAAAGAAAGGGGGAGGGGGAGAGGAAGAGGAGAGAAAGGACGAGTAGGACAGGGGAAAAGAAAACCCCAACAGACTGCAGGATGCGATCTCTGATGTTCAGCTAATGTTACCCAGCAGGAATCCAGCTATGCAACCCTTTTATGTACGAAAGATGAACACAAGGATGACAGGTGTATGGTTAGGAGTCCTTTATTCTGGGTAATCCTACTCAAACCAACGCCTAGCCATTTATTTTCTAGCAGATTCTAAGTCTGGGAGCAATAGGAAGCTAGTACAGGATAGGAAGAGTTCTGGGAGAGGTCAGGTGCCCCACTGCATAAGGCCTTCAGTCATGAGTCCAAGCCCTAGCAAGGCAAAATCTGGGGGGGTGGGAGGTGACGGGAGAAGAGATAATGGCAGTTTACAGTGAGTAGAGCCTCAGTTTCACATTCTGCTCTTACCTGTGCAATGGCCACTGTTTGGTTTTGAGACAAGGTCCCACTGTGTAGCCCTGGATGACTTAGAACTCAATGTGTAGGCCAGACTAAACTTGATGGCACAGATACACCTGTCTTTGCTGAGATTAAAGGCATGTGTCACTATACGTAGATAAATGGTCACTGGTACTAAGCATTGATGAGGGCCACCTCAGTGACCCCAAACCACCTTAAGTGGCTGAATCCTTCCAGTACTATATCACAGTGCTCTGGCAAGGTTATTACGCTGAAGTTGGAACTGACCCTAACCTGACCCAACAGAGTCAAGAACAGAACAACAGCAGGGTGGAAAGACCTGGGCTTTGGCACTGAACCCACCTGGGTCCGTCCCATCTGGGGGTCAAGACCACTGCAGGAGTGGCCTCAAGGATGCAGGGCACCACAATATCCATACTCAAGAGTTCTGGAGAACCCAGAAGGAAGCCCGAAGGAAGTGTGTACCCAGAAGGTACTAATTCTCTCCCCTTAAACACTCTAGCATTATTCTGTGTTGGTGAAAGCTGGGCCCAGCAGCACAACTTCCAGACCGAGGCAGAAGAGTCAAATCCCAAGCCTGCCTGGGCAACTTAGTGAGATTAAAATATTTTAAAAGTAGAAAGATGGGCTGGAGAGATGGCTCAGTGGTTAAGAGCACTGACTGCTCTTCTGAAGGTCCTGAGTTCAAATCCCAGCAACCACATGGTGCCTCACAACCATCTGTAATGAGATCTGATACCCTTTTCTGGTGCGTCTGAAGACAACTACAGTGTACTTAGATTATAATAATAATAAATATGTTTTTAAAAAGTAGAAAGATTGTTGAGAAACTTAGTGAGATTGAAATATTTAAAAAGTAGAAAGATGGTTGAGGATCTATCTCATTAATAAGCATCATATATACACAACTTGCAAGGACATAAGTTTACTTGTAAAAGTTATAAAAAGGACAACATACACGCCACTAATCTGGGGAACAGTTTGCCAGTCTCACGATGTGTGTGGGCTGGTAAGGTGAAAAAACAAGGCCTGTATTCTGGAAACACCAGCTTCTCGTGCTGCAAAGCCTGCACTCAAGTAGTATCTAACCTCACTGGTGAGACTGAGTCTGAACCAACAGAATGGACAGGTGCTTTCCCAAACGGGGGAAACGTCGGTGGATTAGCAGAACCCTGGAAGAACTCACACCTGCAACTCCAGCTCTTGGGGGGCTGAGACAACAGGACCGCCTTTGAGTTCAAGGACAACCTGGGAAACATTAGATGCTTACTCTAAAAACATCCAACCCGCCAGCATAGTGGCACCGCCTTTTAATCTCAGCATCTGGGAGGTAGATCTCAGTGAGTTTGAGGCGAGCCTGGTCTACACAGTGAGACACACCCACAATCTCAAAAACCCAACACCCCCCAAAAGTCGATTCAAGTAAAGTAAAAGTTTCTATGTCTTCTGCACCTCTCTTCCAGAATTTCAGTAGCAGCACTGATAAGTTACTCTTAAATTTCTTAAATCTCCGTTTTAAAAAAAAATTCTATTCTGGAGGCAACTGTCACTCCTCCAAGAGATCCGTGGAGGCCTCGAGGGAAACCCCTGCAGCCCAAATGTGCGACGCAGTTCCGGCCCTAGCGGTCCGGGCGACCGTGTACGACCGACCGCAGGCTCTCGTGTGGCTGAGGCAGTCTGGCGTGACCCCTT
Organism: Mus minutoides; assembly: GCA_902729485.2. Taxonomy (NCBI): domain Eukaryota; kingdom Metazoa; phylum Chordata; class Mammalia; order Rodentia; family Muridae; genus Mus; species Mus minutoides. The sequence continues at coordinate 6,038,199 of LR756420.1, forward strand.
AGTTTAGCACCACGGCGCCGGGCCCGCGTCCCCAAACCCTGCGACAGGCAAGCGCCAGGGCTGTCCGCCGGAGCGGACGCACGGCGCCTCGGGCCCCGCCTCTCAGAGAGCCCCGCCGAGGCCCGGCTTACCTGCAAGGCCTCAGGTTCCCGCGCCACCCTCCAGCAGCAGCGGCTCGTATTCCCTTGCAGGCCGACAGCCCTACGCCCGGCCCACCCCGGAAGTAATCCTCGGACGGCGCAGAGCCTCCAGGGAAGGTGACCGACGTTCTGTTATTGACACGCCTCAGCAGCCAATGAGATGGCAGATACCGGCCCATTAGCTCAGAAGCCAATCCTGAAGCAGAGAGGCAGACGGAGGGTCGCCAGGCCGCCGTGGGTGGCCGTGCTCAGCAAGGGGACAAGGCAAGTGGGCGGGCGGAGCGGCTGAGGCGAGTGGGAAACCGCGGAAACTCACGCGACGACGGGTGGGCCCCGGCTGCGGGTGGCAGGATGTGAGCTCCTCCCCTCGGCTCTAGCACGGACTGCCTCATCCCGCTGCATCCCAGTTACCTTGACAACGACGCCTGGCGCGGGGCGGAGCGAGGCGGGACCAACTGGCTTTGAGGAGAAACACTGAGCCGTTCGGTCTTCTGAGCCCCTCCATGCTCTTTCCTCTGCAGGTCAAGCCTTCCTTCAAACCTCCCGCCTTGCAAACCTAAAGGACGATCAGTCCTGGGCGGCCCCCTTCACTTCGGTGATTCTGTGTCCTACCGCCAAAGCCCCTGGTAGGAAACATCTTTTGGTACGTATACCAAAAGCGTCTCCACCTGTGGTTCCTAATTCAGGACAGCCAAGCACCCGTCCTTGCTTACAACACTCAAATGCCAGTAAGTCCCCACTCACTCCTCTGACGCAGCTCTGGTTTGGCACCGTTAGCTGATCTGCTTGGTCCGCTCGCTAAGCCTTCACCCACAATCCTAAAGTCCCTCTGAGGACTGAGCATGTTTTCTTTAGGGTGAGATATAAAAGGTGGAGCTGAGCCAGCAACTGGATTATAGAGACTCATTTGAGTAATGACAAAAAAAAAAATCTCTTGAATAATGGATCTTAAACCTCTAATTCTAAAGATTATTTTTAATTATATTAATGAATTAGTTTATATTTTAATTATGTGTAATGGTGTGAAGGTGGGTATGTGTACTCCAGTGCAGGTACCAGTGGACACCAGAGACATAGCCTCTCCCCGAGGTTAAAGTTGCAAGTGAATTCTGATCCTCTATGAGAGCAGTAAAGGACACCATCATCTTGTGCACTCATGACTGCACACACTCACACATACAATCCTGCTACCAAGTGACATAAGTTTGCAGAACCAGAAGGAAATGGGTAGAAACTAGAATTTTGCGGGTGCATTTTTCATCTACAGCTGATCAAGGCTTTGGGAAGGCTACCAATGCTAGTTTCTCCTTGAACACCCAGACACTGCCACCTTACCTTGTGTGCTCCACAGGGCTCCTTGATGATGACAGACGGTGTCCTTTGAGTCCTGGTCCCCATGACATCCCAAGACAAAGCAGTGGTGTCCTTGCCAGCTTCTCCCTGGGATGCCATCCTTGAGGCTGCTAAAGACCAGCTGCCATCTTTGGATTCAGACTCGTCCCTGGTGAGCAAGAGCTTTCTCCTGGATATTAACTGCCAGCCTGGGCAAGGACAGCTTCGGGCACTCCTCTACAGACCCCACGTTGGTCTATGGACTTTATTTTCACTCATCAGTGTCTGGGATTACTTCTGGGTATCCACTTCTTCCAGGCTTCTCTCTGGGTTTGCCAGAACTCTTGAGTGTGGATATTAGTGCTCTGTATCTCCAAGGCCACTCCTGCTGTGGTCCTGACCGCCAGGTGGACTTTGTGCCAAAGCCTTGGTCTTCCCACCCTGCCATTGGACTGCTCTCAACTCTGTTGGGTCAGGTCAGGTCAGGTCCAGCTCCAAGCTGTGAGAGTGATAACCTTGCCAAGGCCACATGGTATGGTCTGGGAGGGATTCTGCCACTTGAGGTGAGTCAGGGGTCACTGACAATATCAGTGGCCATTTATACAGGTGAGAGGGATACATTGTGATCCACTGGTCAGAGGCTCAGCACACAGGTTGGCACAGGACATTTCAAGTGAAGAGTAAGGGTTCTAGAAGCAAGGTGACTAGTTTATGCTATACCTGGGTGTTTTAAAGATGAAGGTGATGGAGCTGAGATTCAGGCATCATCCAGTTCATAGTGAATGAGGCAGAAGAGGTAGACAATGGCAGTGCCAAAGTGCCCTAGTGCTGTCATTGCCTTGTGAGGTCCGTGTGAGGTGGCAGGCAGTATCACCTCAGCCTCTCTCCATTAGAGACCAAGGCTCCTGTGACTAGTCAGTATGAAAGTGAGTTGGCCTCCATTCCCACTGCCTCTTCACTACCGTTGTTCAGCGCTGACATTAATGCAGTGTCCATTGTATGCATTAACGCAGCATCTGTTGTGTGCATTAACACAGCACATCCATTGTGTAATTAATGCAGCATCCGATGTGTGCATTAATGTAGCATCCGTGTGTGCAAAGCTTGCATATGACCTGTGAAAAACGAAGACCACATCTCACCAACAGGAGGTATGCTGCTAAGCCTGTTTTCAAATTGGCAGCAGAAAGCAGCACAGAACAAGGCCCTTTGTCGAAAACTGATCTTCCCAGACCTGCTCCTGGCAAAGTATGACTGTCTTTTCCTCTAAAGTGCCCTGGTCTCTCTGCAGTCTGACTGTGAGGAAGAAGAGCCCTTCATCTTTCAGCGGAACCAGCCCGTCCTGATTCCAGACCTGACTGAGGAGCTGGCTGAAGACCCTGTTGGTATCGATGAGTCTGGGACCTGGGTTACTGCAGGGAGGAGTCCTTCACCTGAGGTGTGTAGGACACTGGCCTTGGGGACTGTGGAGGGGAGGGGAGGGGAGGGAAGGGGAGGGGAGAGGAGAGGAGAGGAGGGGAGGGAGGTCGTCCCAAGTCTCATAAGGATTCCACGAGCAGTGGAATGGTTAAACCACTGGTCTGCCTCACTCCCTCCCACAAGGACAGCCTGGCCATCTGGTATGTAGCACATGAGCATGCCCCCACCCCTACCCTCCAGAACTAGGAGCACATTTGATTTTCTCTCTGATTTCCCACCCTGATCTGTGTTTTTTCTACCAAGACATTTTATATCGTCTGGACATTGTCAGAGCTGCATGTCTCAAGTGTCTCTCCATAACCTAGCTAATTCATAGCTGAACTTATGTTCAGCTACTAAGTGATCCAGCAAGGAAAGGAAGGGGTATGTTCCACAAATGCCTGCACAGTAGTGCTTACTGTTACCCTAGTAGGAGATCAGGGAGAAGTGGGAAACAAACAGGAAAGGCCACAACACAAGCTCTAGCCTCCTAGTTGCAGGAACTACCAATACCATAGCTATAATCATCTCTCTGCCCCACATCCCTGGGAGGACCTCTTTGTAAATTCAAGCAATCATCCAGAGCTGGTTGGTACAGGCATGTAATATAAGCTACTTAGAAACTGAGGCAGGAGCATCAGAATTTAAAGGCAGGGGCTGGACAGGATGTTTCAATAATTAAGAGAGCTTCTTGCTCTTGCAGAAGAGCCAGGTTTGGTTTCCAGACCTACATGGTAGCCAACAACCACTTTTTTTTTTTTTTTTTTTTTTTTTTGGTTTTTTTCGAGACAGGGTTTCTCTGTATAGCCCTGGCTGTCCTGGAACTCACTTTGTAGACCAGGCTGCCCTCGAACTCAGAAATCCGCCTGCCTCTGCCTCCCGAGTGCTGGGATTAAAGGCATGCGCCACCACGCCCGGCGCCAACAACCACTTTTAACTCCAATTCTAACAGATCAGGCCCCATCTTTTGGCCTCTGTAGGCTCTAGTACACACATGGTACACATAAACATACGTACATATATATGTATAGTTATGACACTAATACTGGGAGGTGGTACTACATGCTTTAATCGCAGAACTCAGAAGGCAAAGGCAGACAGATTTCTGAATTTAAGGACAGTGAGAGCTAGCTGAAACAGAGAAATCCTGTCTCAGAAAAGCTGATAGGTAGGTAGGTAGGTAGGTAGATAGATAGATAGATAGATAGATAGATAGATAGATAGATATTCATTGAAGACATCAGTGGCTTGATGATGAAAATGGTTGCTACCTTAGTAGATCCCACCTGAGGTTTTTTATCCTTGGCAACCCTAGCCTGTCAGACCTGTTAACACCTGTTGAAGTTGTTGTGGTGAAACATACTTCCCAATGAAAACACTGTAGAATCCAAAACCCATTTTAAAGGCTAAACTGGCCTCCAGGATCCATTCAGCTCTGGGTAACCTGTCGCTGCTCAGTTAATCTTAACATCATTGAAGCAAACTGGATGTGTGAGGGCTGAAGAGGATCTCCTGACCCATCTCCACCATATCCATTGCCTGAAGGCCAGCCCTCAGAGGAGCAAGTGTAAACAATACCCCTTCCCCTCTGCAGGAGAGTCTGAGAGGCCAGCTGGGGCTCTGGCCACTTTAGGTCACTTTTTTGGTTTGTTTGGTTTGATTTTTAGAAATAGAGTTTCTCTGTCCTGGATGTTCTACTCATTCTATAGACCAGGCTGGCCTTGAACTCTGAGATCCACCTGCCTCTCTTCCCAAGTACTGGGATTAAAGGCATGAGCCACCACTGCCCAGCAACACGATTTTCATGAGATGTTTTCTTCCTTTCTGTAAGGATTACCACCTCCTCTGGGAGAGAAGTGATGGGGAGTGAGACAGTTTAGGAGATAGTGGCAGTGACTATATGACTTGACAGACTGCTGAACTCAAGGGTCAAAGTGAGACCTGGCACTCAGGAGACAGGCAGACAGATCTCTGTGAGTTCAAGGCTAGCCTGGTCTAGTTCCAGCACATCTGGAGCTATATATAGTAAGAATCTGTCTTGAAAAAAGAAAAAGAAAAAAAAAAAAGATCAAAATGGGGCCCATGAGATGGCTTGGTGGGAAAAGGTACTTGCTGCTTAGCCTAACAGCTTGAGTTCCATCCCTGGGACCCACAGAAGAAGAGAACCGACTCTCAAAGTTATCCTCTGACCTCCACTTAACCGTGCATGTACATTCCCCCTAAAGTATGTCTGCAGGTGTTCATAGAGGGTGCCGTTTCTTCTCTAGCCACTTCTGATTCCTGGGAGATTAGCCATAGAACCCAGAAGTGAATGGATGGTAAGATCAAAGGACTTGGCCCATCTGGAAAGAAGAGACCCTGGCTGGTCCTGCTGTGTCAAGAGTAGCCCAGTCCTTGTGGATGCTGAGGAGGCGCACACCTGGCTGGAAGGAAGCCTTAGAAGCCTGTCTAACTCCAGAGGATCCCTGAGTCCTCCATGGTGTTCCCAGGGAGAAGAAGCCACCTTTCCTTCAGCAGGAGAGCTGGAGACAGAGCCCTCAGATACTGACTGTAGAAATTCTGCAAAGCGCAGAGCCCTCCGCAGGGATAGAAGGAAGATGATAGAGAGAGATATCCTTCAGAAAGTGACCCAGGCTGCTCAGAGCCCAGCCTGTAGTGACCAAAGCCAGGCTGCAGAGCTAGGACCCCAGCAAGAAGCAACCTCGGAACAGTCTCAGGAAGGATGGCCAGTTCTCTCCCTCAAGGTAGGTGTCTGCATGGCCCAGCCTGCCCTCAGGTCAGTCCTCACTGCATGGGCACATTCTTGCCACACTGTTGCAAGGAGGGAAGCAGCTCCTCAGGACCTAAAGCCCAGATCCCAAGTCCACCTGCTGCTCCTGTGACAGTGTGGGATAGACTGGCCTGGAGCTCACCCTCAGGGAGAATTAGTGGCAACAGCAAGAGAAGCCAACTCCAGCCTTCTTTAGAGAACACAGAAATGACCCAACTGTGAATGCTGACTGTCAGTCATGCTAAGACAAGCAGTGCTACAGAAGGGAGGTCCTCAGCAGGCAGATGTCACCTGCCAGGAACAGCTGTCCAGTCACAGTGTACATTAGCGTGCACTGGCAGGAAGACAGGCTGGGAGCAGGAGAGGCCATCCTGTTGAGACACTGCAGCAGAGGAAGGGGTGTGAGGGCCACTGGGAAAGCAGATCTGTAGACCACAGCAGGGACCATCCATGGCTGAGCTCTTCCTCATTATGGTGGTGGGTGGGCAGCCTGTGGCAAGCACAGCTGCAATCTATGAGGTAACCCTAACTACTGGACAAGAAAGAAACCCGTCATACTAGCCCAGTTTTCAAAGAGAAGAGTACCCTGATCAGCTATGCAGATATTGGAAGATGGTCCAGCCTGGCATGGGAATACCACGACCCTTACCCCTGCATCACTTTAACATTGTACAGAGTGCAGCACACAGATATGCGTGAATTCTTCATTGCTGTTTACATAAACCAACAATTTCATTCTGTTCACCGTCACGCCTTTAATTCTTCCTCACCTGTAGGGCTGCAGGAAATTGAAAGGCCTCACATAAGCATGCAGCATAGGTTCCTTGCCTCCTTCCTCTGTCATACCGATGCCTGCAAAGCCATCTGGGCCAGGCTCTCCAGTTTAAGCACCTGCTTAAACCACCAGGTTCTTAAAGTTATAAAACTTTTCAGACATCTTAAATGGATATGAACCTAGACAGTTTAAAAATTACATGGTGATCTGGGCATAGGGAGGCAGAGACAGGTGGATCTTTTGAGTTTGTCAGCCTGGTCTATGGAGCAAGTTCTAGGACAACCAAGACTACACAAGGAAACCCTGTCTCTCACGCACACACACACACACACACACACACACACACGTGCGCACACACAAAATTACATGGTGGAAAAGTCTTAAGATGTGCCTCGGTGGTAGGGTGCTTACCTTGCATGCACAAAATGGGTGTACACCTGTAATTCCAGAGCTTGGGAGGGAAAGGTTGGAGGATCAAACATTCAAGGTCATCCTTGGCTACATAGTTCAAGATGAACCTGGGCTATAATGAGATCATGTCTGGAAAAAAAAAATGGAGCTTCCTCCAGGTTAGCCATCTTGGTGCCCAAAAATATTGATACCCTCCCTCCCCAATAAAAGCCATTTAAGGAAAGAGGTGTCAAGAAATGTAGGTCTCACATTAAAGGACTCAGTGTGTAATCAATCAGTCACAACAGACAGGACATTCATTTGCTAGCTGAACCCAAACTCCAGACACCACTCTAATGTTATGGTGGTTGGAGTCTGGGCTGGGTGCTTCCAGGTTGTTGGCCCCTTATCCAAGAAACTGAAAGCAAAGGCTCACACAGATGTGCAAAGTCATCTTTTGAAGCAGGATAACTTTATTGGAGCTCAATAATAGCAGATAAAAAACCATACTCTGAAAAAAAAAAACTATACTCTGTCAAGTTTGACAGGGCTTCATTATATGCAGTCTAAAGGAGGTGGGACTGGCTATAAGGGCATAAATTGTATGATATATATATATATTTTTGTTTTGTTTTGTTTTTCGAGACAGGGTTTCTCTGTATAGCCCTGGCTGTCCTGGAACTCACTATGTAGACCAGGCTGGCCTCGAACTCAGAAATCCACCTGCCTCTGCCTCCCAAGTGCTGGGATTAAAGGTGTGCGCCACCACGCCTGGCTTGGTTCTATATTTTGATTGATTTTTTTTTCCCTACTGCACATGTTCCTTTCCCACAATGAATCAGATTTTAATCACCTGAATACCTAGTTATGCACAGGCACAAAATTACAGTAAATAGGAGGTTCTCCCTAAAAGATTACTAGAGAAACAGTTTTTTCCTTACGGCCTTAACACTCGAAATTAGTTCAGGCAAGATAGCCCCTTCTCTTCTTCATACCTAGATACACTGGGAACACGCTTGAATAGAAATTGTCTAAATTTGATTGTTAGGAAGTTGAGGGCAAAGATTTACTCAGTAATCCAGAGAGATGGGAATTCCTGTAGCTTGATGTAAGTCAGGGGTGTCAAGGAACTTAGGTTGCTAGGTACAATGTTTGAAGAGGGCTTTGTCTATGTAGTACATGCAAGTGAAGGAACTACACTGCCAAAAGCATTATTACAATGGGGGCGTGGACAATCTAAAACCAAATTGGGGGCAGGGCCCTAAGCTAAACTATTTCCTGTTTGCCCCCTCACTACAATGGATGATCATGACACCCTCCACTAGCTGCAGCTGATGTGAAAGGCGGGGGTGGGGGGTTGGGGGGGCTGCAGGACTTCCTTAATCAGTGTTATCATTTCAGCAACTTGAAGGCTGGGACTTGGATTACATCCTTCAGAGTCTGCCAGGGCCACAAGACAGCCAGGGCAACAGTGCATCCAGAAGTGTATGGTGGTTAGCTGACCGCTGCCAAGACCAAGGTCTGACTTTCAACCCTAAAGCCCAAGCCAGTCCCCACAGGCACCTCCTTCCAAGCCTCAGGGGCAGGGCTATGAGATGGGCAGGGCTGGGCTATGAGATGGGCCGGCTACCCCTTACTACCCTCGGCATACATAGCAACGGGCCTTACAAAGACTTCACTCGTTCATCACACATGTGGCTGCCTGACCTGCCAGGTGTGTGCAGACCTTCAAAATTGCCCTGACCAGTGGCTCTCCGCTTTCCTTCCTTCCTTTCCTCCTTTCTCTCCTGGGGGAAAGCACAACCTGCCTTTCTCCCCTCAGGTAGCTTTCACACTCCTGGGGCCCTCATTTTACTTGAAAATGAAGGCCAAGGACATCATACTCTCATTGTCCTTGTAGCCTTGCTGTGGGCAGCTCTGTAAAAGGCAGAAGCTCCTCATGTTCTACCCACTCGCACAGGCCCCCAACAGCAGGTGCAAGCACATCTGAGCTGTTCCGGCCAAAGACTCACTAGACCAACAGCCTCTGGGCTGTTTGAAACAAGGACACCCTCTGTGGAGGGTGCTGTGGCAGGAACTAGTCTGTTTTTAAATGTTCATGGCTCTTTAATCAAGCCGTTCCTTTTTATTTAGTTTTACTTTCTTGAGACATATAGCCCAGACTGACTGAAACTTATTCTATACCTGAAACTGGCTATGAACTCCTGATCTTCTTGCTTCTACCTCCTAAGTGGTGAGATTGCCACTTATACCAACCAAGCTATTCCATTTGAAAATTTTCTTGTAAACATATACCCAAGGATACTCACAGCTATGTACCTTAAAACTTTGAAAACTTGGAAACAGCCCATATTCAGCCCATTTAGGGTCTCGCTAAATCAAGCTCCTCATAGAGTGCCCTCAGCTCACTAACAAGCTGTATTCACAGAAAGATGTAGTATGAGCAGGATAGTGGTGGTGCACAGAGCCAGGCTGTTCTCTGTGAGTTTGAGGGCAGCCTGGGCTACAAAGCAAGTCCCAGGACTGCTAAGGCTACACAGAGAAACCATGTTTCAAAAAAAAAAAAAAAAAAGAAAGAGAGAAAGAGAGATGTCTAAGAGGGAGTAGCCCAGAGACAGTGCAAGACATGCACAAGCCCTGGGTTCATTCCCAAGTGTACACATAAACACACAATCAGTCAATCTATATGATAAGCCTGCTTGCTACATTTTTTTTTCGAGACAGGGTTTTTCTGTGTAGCCCTGGCTGTCCTGGAGCTCACTTTGTAGACCAGGCTGGCCTCGAACTCAGAAATCCGCCTGCCTCTGCCTCCCGAGTGCTGGGATTAAAGGCGTGCGCCTGCTTGCTACATTTTGAAAGCTATTTGCCAAGTGGAGCTGGAAGCCTCAGGATAAGTTGGGGTAGGCACATTGGAGTCTGAAGCTCAGCCTCAGAGAGGCAGACATGAGCTCAGCAGCCCCTCTCCTGGCTCCCCAGGACACAGCCTTGGACCCTCCCAGGACATGCTCCTGGAACAGCTGGCCCTCCTGTGTGCCACTCAGTCCAGAGTCTGCAACCCTACCTGGAAAGTATCTGCTGACAAGCTCCAAGACATGCAAGAACAGGTCACCAGAATTAGGTGAGACTTCCCAGCAGCCACAGCCATTTTCTTAGAGCCAACCTGCCTCTGGGCCATGCTAGTTGGGCCTTTGGTGGCCCACTGGGCATCCACTTTTTCTTTGACTAAAGAACTTCTTTAGGCAAATGCTGCATTTTCTGTTTTCTTCATGGTAAAACAGAGGTTCAGATTGCCGTGCCTGTCTCAATCCATCAGTGGCAGAGTTGTGTCTTGTTCCCTAATGCTAAAGGCACTTAGTCTTCACTGTCTACATGACCAGTGGGAACAGGATGGCATAGGAGGATGGAAGGAAGGGCTGTGGGCAGCAACCTGCCCTAGACATGGAGAGAGAGTGAAGCTGGGGCTGGCAGAGGTGGAGATGGTTCCCCAAGGCCTGCCTTTCCCACACACTTCTTCCACTGCTGTCAGGAGTCTGGGGGCCTTTTCTGTGAAGTAGTTGGAAGTTCTGCCTGGCAAGCAGAAGGAGCAGACATGGCGAGGCCTGTGCTTTTCAGTATGAAATCCACCAGCCCCACATGACTACAAAGCACCAGAAATATGGCTGCTGGGCTGCGGACTTTAATTATATGGATCTAGTGGACATGACTAGAAATACGGCTGCTGGGCTGCGGACTTTAATTATATGGATCTACTGGACATGGCTAGAAATACGGCTGCTGGGCTGCGGACTTTAATTATATGGATCTACTGGACATGGCTAGCTTGACTGTATGTACAGGCACCTGTGCTAAGTGGCCTCCAACTGAACAGAACAGATGGAGGTTTATGCCAGAGGAGTGAACTCAGCCTCACACCTGCTTGGCTCAAGCACTGTGCCGCGAGCATCACAACTCTTCTTTCCACTCTTTTGTTGTTGTTGGGTTTGTTTGTTTTTGTTTTTCATGACAGGGTTTCTTTGGCTGTTCTAGAACTTGTTCTGCAGCCCAGGCTAGTCTTGAACTCACAGAGATCCCCCTGCCTCGCCTCCTAACTGCTGGGACTAAAGGTGTGCACCACCCCACAAACCGCAGCCTTCTTTTTTACTTTTTTTTTTTAGATTTATTTATTTATTGTATATGAGTACACTGTAGCTGTCTTCAGACACACCAGAAGAGGGCATCAGATCCCATTACAGATGTTTGTGAACCACCATGTGGTAATGTTGGGAATTGAACTTAGGACCTCCGGAAGTCTGGAAGAGTAGTCAGTGCTCTTAACTGCTAAGCTATCTCTCTAGCTCTTTCTACTTTTTATAGTCTTTCTAGGAGGCCAGAGAGATGGCCCAGTAGTTAGGGGCGCTGATTGTTTTTCTGGGGGACGCAGGCTTGATTTTCAGCACCCACATAGTGACTCACAACTACTTGCAACTGCAGTTCTGTGAATCTGGGGCCCTACCTGGCCTCTGTGAGTACCAGGCATATAAATAGTGTATAGAGATATATGCAAGCAAATACTCACATACACTTTAAACTGTATAAACATGTATAAACTGGGTGGTAATGGTGCACACCTTTAATCCTAGCACTTGGGAGGCAGATGCAGGTGGATCTCTATGAGTTAAAGGCTAGCCTGGTCTTCAGAGCAAGTTCCAGAGAAGCCAGGGCTACACAGAGAAACTATGTCTTGAAAAACAAAATATATGTATAAAATCTTCCTAAGTTGCCCAGGCCTTAAACTTTCCATCGTCCTGCCTCAGTTTCCCAGGCACTTGGGATGACAGGCCTGTCTAGCTGTCGCCTCGCTGATGTGTAGCATGTCACACTTGCCCAATTCTATAGGGTAGTACTGGCCTGTCCTGAAGGTGGCTGTGAGCACACATGGGTTCCAGGTGCCCACCAGCACCCAACAGGGACACAGTCAGTAGCTGCTATGTGATTCAACTAGCCATCAGGTGGCAGGGAATCATATAGAAGGGCCGCCCTGCCCTCCCATTGCAGAAATGCTTCAGCAGAGCCTGGCTTTCAAACTGAGCGAATCCAGAAACCAGCAGAGAGTAGGAGGCTGAAGACAGAACCTCCCACCATCTTCATCGACCTGCGGCAGACAGAACGGTCAGAACCACCAGAACACCAGTCGCAGGAGAGGTACAAATAGTGCTAGGAACTGGGCCTGCAGGTGGGAAGGGGGAGCAGAAGGCAGAGCTCATCTGGGTTTGTCAGCTCATGGCAGGAAGCCCAGTGCCTCCTTAGCTTTGACTGGCTACCACCCCTCTTGAATTCCCAAGGAGGTCCCTGGGTGAGAAGGTTAGAGGCAGGCCTGTCAAGGAAGCTGGAGAGCATCCTATGAATTCTTTTTTTTTTCCTCCCAGCTCTGAGCATAGCTCCTCTGATAGTGAGGAGGAGGACGTGGAGTCAGCAGGCTTGGCACAGGCAGCATCTTCCTGGGAACAGAGGTAACTTAGAGTCTCTCCCTCGCTGTACACTGGGCCCCTAAACATGTAAGCCAGCATCTAGTGTGGTGGGAGCAGCTATCATTGTGTTTTATAGCATGTCATAGGGGGAGCCTGTATGGCCAGCCTTGCTCTACCCAGCTCCCCACCCCTGGCAGCTTGCTCCATCTTCCGAAAACAGCTTCCCAGTTTGATTGCCCCAGCCGCTGGTCCCAGCAGAAGAGAAAGTGTAGGGCCAGAGTGAAAAGTGAAAAGTTCTGGTTAGTTAAAGAGCAGCATCCAATCAGGGACATACCTGGGGGCCCAGAGCATGGTGAATGAGAAATGTGGGTACAAGCTGCCACAACACTGGGACTGTTAGCGCCCAGGCCGTAGATGATGTACAGACCTCAGATGTAAACTGTGAACATCCCCGGAAAACAGAAGCAGGCAGATCCTGTGAATTACAGCCCAGCCTGGTCTACAGAGAGAATCTTGTCTTCAAAAACAAAATCAAAGAGCCGGGTGTGGTGGCGCACACCTTTAATCCCAGCACTTGGGAGGCAGAGGCAGGCAGATTTCTGAGTTCGAGGCCAGCCTGGTCTACAAAGTGAATTCCAGGACAGCCAGGGCTATACAGAGAAACCCTGTCTCGAAAAACCAAACCAAAACAAAACAAAATCAAAAAGCAGTGAGGAGGGGGCTGGTGAGATGGCTCAGCGGGTTAGAGCACCCGACTGCTCTTCCGAAGGTGATGAGTTCAAATCCCAGCAACCACATGGTGGCTTACAACCACCTGTAACAAGATCTGACGCCCTCCTCTGGTGCGTCTGAAGTCAGCTACAGCGTACTTATGAAGAATAATAAGAAATGAATCCTTGGACCGGAGAGACCAAC
>LR756420.1:6051525-6087605 GCA_902729485.2 Mus minutoides
AAGCGGAGCCGAACGTGGACGGCAGGAGCAAACTGGGACGCCGGAGCTAGCAGGGCCAGAGCGAGTGGGGCCGAACGGGGATGGCCGGAACGAGCGGGGCCAAACCGGAGCAAGCGGAGCCGATCGGAGCGAGCGGGGCTGGCTGGAACAAGTGGGGTCCGTACGGGGGCGGCCGGGAGCAAGTGGGGCTGGCCGGAGCGAGCGGGGTCGAGCAGAGCGAGCAGGGTTGACCGGAACAAGGGAAGAAAAAAACAAACAAACAAACAAACAAAAAAAGCAGTGAGGGCAGGAATTGAAGCAGGAGCTGATGCAGAGGCCACAGAGGGTGCTGCTGACCGGTGTACTTCCCATGGGCTGGGCCCTCCCCTTCAGTCACTAAGAAAATGCCTTACAACTGGATATTACTGAGACTTTTTCTTAGTTAAGGTTCCCCTCTTTTGGATGACTCTAGCTTGTAGCAAGTTGTCATAAAACTATCCAGGACAATACACATTACAAAGAGAAGAAGCCACAGGGAGTGTCATCTCACATCCTTCCCAGACAGATTGCAGCGCTGTCAGACACTGCCCTTGCTTTGGAATGGAAACTGAAGCTACTAATGAAGACATTCCTGTTTCAGTGTTGAGAGTTCTGGCCATCAGGTGACAGGGCTTAGGATGCTTATTTTGTGTTACAGGTACTGTACTGGGAAGAGTCAGCTTCTTCAGCAGCTGAGGGCATTTCGGAAGGGGTCTGTTCCACCCCAGAGGTCTGCCAGTGACAGTCCTGGAGGCCAAAAGACTCATGCCCCAGAAGATACAGCTGGAGCACAAACTCAGAGAAAGAAGCACATAGAACTCTGGGCCGAGAAGCAGAATGCCCTAGATCTAGGAGACCTCTTGGGACACAGCTGCTCCCTGATTTGGGGCAGCTATAGGCAACTCAGGTAAAAGACCTGAGAAGCAGGTGGGGTGGCAGACTTTCTACCACGAAGCCGCAGCAGTCTCTCCAGTCTGCCTGTTTCTAACAGCATGGCCCTCAGGAGCTGGGACCCTCAGTCTAGACCCCACACAACCAGCTCAAGCATAGTTAAACCTTTATTGTGGCATTGGCAACTGCATCCGGGGCCTCTCCCGATCCCATATTTAAACACATTTATAGTTTCCTATAGAAAATTTCCCCAGGTTCCTGGACCATTTTGTACCTGCTGTCTCAGCCCCTTTGATTTCCTGCCATCTCATCTCTCAAGAGTCTGCTCCAGGCTGCTCCATGAAAGAGCAGAGAAACCACTATGGAAGCAGGGTGTGGGTGGCATGGGAGGGTACTTGGAATCTAACATGTTTTAGCATTTGGATGGGGGGGGTGCTACTGCCAGCTGCTCGGCTGCTGAAGATATGCAAGAATCTGTGTCAGGCTTTGAGCCACAGAAAGATCAGGTCCTGTGGTAGGTCACTGGTAGGCAGCATCAAGCCCACGTAATCCTGTCCACAAACCCACAGGGGATGCTACCATAGTCCCAATCCCAAGGCATATCCTTTAGAAGCCACATGCAAGTCGGGCCTCCACAAAGACCACAGGTAGCCTCCCTGTACGTTGGAGCCTGCCTGCCCTGCTGAGGTCCCATGCTTGAACTCCAGGGCAGTGTGACTCCTCCCTCAGCCCAGCAGCCTTCAGTTCAACCACTTAACTGTCAAGAGCAAAGGCGTCCACTGTTCCCAAGCTCACTACACATGTCAGAAAACTTACAGTGACAGAAAATAAACTCCTGCAGTTTCAGCTGCGCCTAGGAATCACTGACTATCAGGAAAGCTGCAGGGTGTAGTGGGCGAGCAGATCAGTCCAAAGCCAGATCTCCACTTGGGCAATGTCCATCATTGCCTCAGAAGATGATGCAGGAGATCAAAGAGGCCGAGAAAGCAAGTAAAAAAGACTAAAGTGCCGCAGACGCTCTGGGTCCCTTTGTCTGTGTGGGTCTAAAGCAAGTGCGCAAGGAGTTCGGCAAAATGACAGACCGAGACCACACGAGGGGGTGTGTATAATCTGAGTGTAATTGTGAGGATCGAGCACCAAACTTTTATACAGGGGGGGGGGGGGAGAGGAAGAAACCAGGCCAGGTACATTCCATCAAGTTACAATGACACAATACAAAGGAATGACTTCAAAAGGACTTACAGGAACCAGGTATATTTACAGTAAAGATAAAACAGCTCTGCCTAGGGTCAGCTAAGGATTTCACACCCTAGTCACAATTTGTGCCTTTCCTTTGAGCCTTGTGAGAACTAGCATCAGGGGGTTCCTCACTAGTGGGCCTCTTATCTCCTAGGCCCAGGTAGATTCTAAAAAAGAGGAGTTTACCAGCTTGCTTTTGATCTGCAAAGTAGTCTGTTTCTACCTGGCTGTAATGGAGAATCCTTTCTCAGTGGGAAATCTACCTATTCCCTAAAGCTATTGTCCCTAGCAAACATTCTGCAGACTGATTCTGAGCTGCTTTGGCTTCTTCCCACAGAAAATGAAGAATTCTCTAGGACCGTTGGAACGCTGGAAGTCTTAGCTTATGTCAGGATTCATTCTATGCTTATAATAAAAATCTTACTAAATGAATTCGTGAATCCATACACCAGACTAAATGTAGGGATAAACTGGTTGTGAGAATGTCTACCCAGGAGAATGAGTTCCTTTTGAAACTCCTATGTCTCATGAGCACTTGTAGGTTTTTGAACCTGCCAAGCTCTGCCCTGGGATGTCCGTAACACTAAAGGTGGGGTCTTGGGTTTTTTGTGGTTTTTTTGGTTTTTTTTTTTTTGGTTTTTCAAGACAGGGTTTCTCTGTATAGCTCTGGCTGTCCTGGAACTCACTCTGTAGACCAGGCTGGCCTTGAACTCAGAAATCCACCTGCCTCTGCCTCCCGAGTGCTAGGATTAAAGGCGTGCGCCACCACGCCCGGCCAGTCTTGGGGGGTTATTAAACTGAGGCTCACTTCATAGGACCAGTTGCAGTGCTATCATGGTACACACCTGGCACCTGAAACTCAGGTTTCCTCATTAGGGACAAGACCATGAGGTAGAGACACGATTCCAAACAGAAAGAAACAGGGTCCCAGTGATCACAGAGGGAAGACAGGCTCTGCATGAGAACCCAAGAAATGGCAAATGCCTATCAGTCTGCTCCCTATGGCACCAGCAGGGACATGAACCTAGATCTGGGCTGCATGGGCAGAGAGGGTCTGGGTCTCTTCTGTTTCCATGTGCACCCCAAGAGGCCTTGAGGCTGGTCCTGGAGGGAAGAACCACACCATACAAAGGGTCATGACAAGGGCTGCCATTTAATATGAGAGTGAAGAATAAACCAGCCTGGGCCATGCGTGATAGTGAGAGAGCAGAGTGGGCAGCAGAACACAGATGTCAGAATGGCACCCTGGGCCAGGGAGAGGGCTCAGCAGCTAAGGCTCTAGCTGCTAATTCTGGGAACCTGGGTCTGCTGCCTGAGACCTGCGAGTGCATGGAGACAACCAACAAGCCAGCCTCCACATATACACGGTGGCACACACATACACATAACATGTTTTTTGTTTGAGACAGGGTTTTTCTGAATCGCCCTGGCTGTCCTGGAAAACTCTGTATACCAGGCTGGCCTCAAACTCAGAAATCCACCTGCCTCTGCCTCCCAAGTGCTGGGATTAAAGGCATGTGCCACCACACCCAGCTCCACATAACATATTTTTGTTGTTGTTGGTGGTGGTGTTTTTTGTTTTTTTTTAAGATTTATTTTATTTATTATATGTAAGTACACTATAGCTGTCTTCAGACACTCCAGAAGAGGGAGCCAGATCTTGTTATGGATGGTTGTGAGCCACCATGTGGTTGCTGGGATTTGAACTTATCACCTTCGGAAGAGCAGTCGGGTGCTCTTACCTGCTGAGCCATCTCACCAGCCTGGTGATGGTGTTTTTTGTTTTTTTGGTTTTTTTGTTTTTTTGGTTTTTTTGGTTTTCTGTGTAGCCCTGGCTGTCCTGGAATTCACTTTGTAGACCAGGCTGGCCTCGAACTCAGAAATTCGCCTGCCTCTGCCTCCCGAGTGCTGGGATTAAAGGTGTATGCCACCACGCCCGGCTACATAACATGTTTTTTAAAATATGTATTCAGTCATGAGTAACAGACATACTAACTGAATCGAACATCCCAGAACTCCACAGCTTCAAAAACTCTCATGATTTCATTAACTACTAACAAGGTGTCTACTTCAGTACTCAGCCACTTCCCCTAGCATGGGTGTGGACTGACCACAGCAGGTCACCTTACAGGTCGGTAAGGCTTGGAGGACAGGATAAGGCAGCCTGGGTGCCCCACCTCAGGAACAGGTGCTCAACCCCCAGCTTCCTCAGGGGCATGAGATCTACAGAGCAGAGGCTGCAAAGGGAACCCCAAACTCACCCAATTCCCCACTGACTCCTGAACAAGCCCCACATTGTCCTTTTAGAGTGGCTGAAAGGAGAGGGTGCTGGCCGTGCAGCAGTCACGGGACAGCTACACAAGCCTCATAGTATAAGTGCCTGCCAGAGAGCACTGCAGAGGACCCCTCAAATCCATGCACAGCCTTAAAGCTGGGTATGGTACTACACACCTATTTTTTTGTTTTCTTTTAGGTTTGCCTACACCCTAATTTCTTTTAAAATATATTTTATGTTTGTGAATACGTGTGAATACGCTGTCACTGTCTTCAGACACACCAGAAGAGGGCATTGGATCCCATTACAGATGGCTGTGAGCCACCATGTGGTTGCTGGGAATTGAACTCAGAACCTCTGGAAGAGCAGTCAGTGCTCTTAACCGCTGAGCCATCTCTCCAGTCCTATGTGCTGCACAACTTTAATTGCAGCACTCGGAAGGCAGAGGCAGATAAATCTCTTGAGTTAAAGGCCAGCCTGGTCAACAAAGTGAGTTCCAGGACAGCTAGAGCCACACAGGAAGGAGTTATAAAAGGAAGGTGTCATGGGCCTCAACTCAAGGGACATTAACAGCCACCTGCAGCTGAAAATGGGGGATGGATTCTCCACCAGGTCCTGTGGAGGCGGCCACCCCTTACCAACATCTTGACTGAACTGTTGGAGGTTTCTGTTAAGAGAAGCCATCAAACTATGGAGCCTATAGTGCAAGAGATACATGCTCCCTCCTCCTAGCTTTGTGCCGTGGGTACAGTGAAGGTTCTTCTGCAATGTCCTCATGGTGACCACAGGACACAAAGAGGTGGTTCAAAGATACTCAGATCAGGGTTGCTGTACTGACTGGCAGCATCAGAAGTGCTGAGCCTGGTGGCTTCTGGAGAAGTTTGGGTTGTGGAGAGCATCATTCATTGTGGTCAGGCTCTGGCCTCAGCAGGTCCTGCTCTGTACACTCGGGCTATGCTACAGAATGGGTGAAGCACAGTGACTGTTATGGGTCCGATCTTCCTTGTACAGCCTATCAGATGTGGGAAAGATGGCATGGTACCACCTTCAGCAGCCAACTCAGCCAACAGCAAGAGGACTGCCTTGTCCAAAATGCCTGTCCAGGAACCACATTGCCTACAACACACCACTGCATGAGACCTAGTGGGCAGTACCATGACCTGCATTGTGGGTAATGTAGCCTTTGTTTTATAGGCTGATCAACAGCATGCCTTGTAGTTCAGTTGCTAAGTCACTCACCCAATCTCCATTTCATCCATTTCTGAGTTGGCTAGAACATTTGTGATGGAAGAAACCTTGAAAGTTTGTTATTTACTTATTCGTTTTGAGACAGGGTCTTTCTATGTAACCCTGGCTGTTTTGGAACTCAATATGTAGAACAAGCCAATCTAGAACTCACAAAGGTCCTCCTGCCTCTGCTTCATGAGGAATGAGATTAACAGCATACATGTTGACCCCACCCCCACTCCCACCCCCAAAAGTGGTCTGTGTAAGTCATGCAGACCTCAAACTTGCTATGTTGTCAAGGATAGCCTTGAACTTCTGATCCTTCAGCTTTGATCTCACAAGTGCTAACAAGCTCTATCATACCATCTGTAGGGTGCTGGGTATCGAACCCAGAGCTTTGTGTCTGCCAGGCAGATATTCTACAGAGTTACATCTCCAGCCCCATTTCTTTAGTGAGTCCCTGTTATTTTGGACATCCATTACTAAGTCTTGTGGGAAGTACACATTGGTACACTTGCAACTTGTATCTACATATACAAAGGAGCATGTGCACATGAGCATATAAAATTATTCTGTCGCCAGGCAATGGTGGCGCACACCTTTAATCCCAGCACTCGGGAGGCAGAGGAAGGCAGATTTCTGAGTTCGAGGCCAGGCTGGTCTACAAAGTGAGTTCCAGGACAGCCAGGGCTACACAGAGAAACCCTGTCTCGAAAAAACAAAACAAAAAAAAATGCTGTGATGATCACCTACATGACTATTTCTTCCATATAGATGATTCAAATGAACGTGCTGGAGGCCTAAGCATACAGAACAGCCGTAAACATGCAACTTTATAAGTCCACTCTACTTACAATAAAAAACTATGTCTTATTTTCCTTGTGCAACTTTGTGACTCATGATTTTTTCTTTATTAGACTGTAATCCTATCCGATGCCTGTGCACTTCAAGAACTACTGTATGATTTCATTTATGAAAAAGTTCTTTAGAATAATTTTGGACAGCATAATTTCAAAAGCTACTAAAACTGTAAATAGTTCCTGTTAAGACACTTAAATATGAATCTACCTTGAGAATCTCATACTGAGATTTGGGTATGTGGTCTCCCTGAATGCCTTTCTATTAACCCCTGGGCTTAAATCTGTTCAAAAAAATTTTTGTTTGAGACAGGGTCCCACTATGTAGCCTTGACATTCCTGGAACTTGATGTGTAAAGCAGGCTGTCTTTGAACTCAAAGATCCACCTGTCCCTGCTTCCTGAGTGCTGTATTAAAATCCTGCACTACTATGCCTGGCTATAAAGCCGATTCTTAATAAACTCTACCTTTGTTTCATGATGATTGATTTGCTAAAGTGATCACCATATGTCTTAGGGCTTCATTGCTCTGAAGAGAGACACCATGACCAAGGCAACTCATATAAAGGCAAACATTTAATTGGGGCTGACTTATAGTTTCAGAGGTTCTGTCCATTATCATCAAGGCAGGAGGTATGGCAGCATCCAGGCAGACCTGGCATTGGAGAAGCTTGATCCAAAGTCAACCAGGGTGTCTTCCACATTCGATGGAGCTGGAGCATAGGATCTCCAAGCCCACCCCACAGTGACACACTTCCTCCAACAAGGCCACACCTATCCAACAAGGCTGCTCCTCCTAATTGTGCCACTCCTCATGGGTCAAGCATATTCAAACCACCACACCATGAAAACCTGAGTTTTCCAGATCCATGTTGTCTTAGTCAGGGTTTCTATTCCTGCACAAACATCATGACCAAGAAGCAAGTTGGGGAGGAAAGGGTTTATTCGGCTTACACTTCCACATTGCTGTTCATCACTGAAGGAGTCAGGACTGGAACTCAAGCAGGTCAGGAAGCAGGAGCTGATGCAGAAGTCGTGGAGGGATGTTCCTTACTGGCTTGCTTGAGTTCCAGTCCTGACTTCCTTGGTGATGAACAGCTGTATGGAAGTGTAAGACGAATAAACCCTTTCCTCCCCAACTTGCTTCTTGGTCATGATGTTTGTCCAGGAATAGAAACCCTGACTAAGACAAATTGGTACCAGGAGTGGGGTATTTCTGCGGCAACCTGACCATGTTTTGGGGAGGACTATCGAAGGACTTTGGAACTTTGGGCTAGAAGATCTATTCTGTGTTAAGAGCTTTGTCAGATGTTGTGTAGGAGCTTGGAAGATAATGTTGAGAACAGTGCAGAAGATGGAGGCCTGGCTTTTGAAATTTCAGAGGGAAAATTAAAGACTCTTTTCAGAGCCATTGCTATTTTGGAGTTTGATTATTCTGTGGTTCTGGTTAGCTGGGGCTGAAGAATCAGCTGTGATTAACAAGATACCAGAACTACTAAAGCAAAACTATTACTGGGACTATTAATGCTGGTTAGCTGGCTAAGAAATTAGTGGTGATTAAGTAGAGACCAGCATTGTTGAGGTGACATCTTCTGGGAAGTTTTTTCTGAAAGCACAAAGAGGCTGTGTTCCAGAGATAGCCAAGGTTGTGCTCCTGCTGCAGTGGGACTTGGTAATGTGTAAGAGTCACCCAGGTGGTACTTGTTTTGAAGGCATGAAGGGGTCATGCAGAGCAGCTGAGGCCACGGAAGCACTGTGAGAGGCCATGGAAGGCCATTGGTGAAGGTGCAGCCTCAGTTGAACTTGATGGCCCAGGACTGAAGGGGTCATGCAAAGGAGTTGAGGCTTGGCACCATGAAGAGAGCCTATGAGAGGCAGTTGGTGAAGCCTAGTTAAAGTGGAAGACAGCAGCATTTTGGAGATGCCAGTACCATGAGATGACCACCAAGAACAGCAGCAGCAGTGGAGTACAGGCAGCTGGAGCCTAGAAGACAAAGTGTGTGCTACAAAGGGCATGACTGGAGAAGTGACCCAAGCCCTCAGAGGAGCCCAGAAGATCATGAGTTGGATCCCAGACATTGGACGGTTGGAGATTGATTTTTGCTTTTGATTGTGACTGTGCCCTGATATTCATCCCTCTTGAAGGAAGTTTTTTAGTGAAGCCCACAGTTAAGAGACTTTGAATTTTAAAGTACTTTGAGGGCTGGCGAGATGGCTCAGCGGGTAAGAGCACTGACTGCTCTTCCAAAGGTCCTGAGTTCAAATCCCAGCAACCACATGGTGGCTCACAACCATCTGTAATGAGATCTGATACCCTTTTCTGGTGTGTCTGAAGACAGTTACAGTACAATTACATATAATAAATAAATCTTAAAAAAAATAAAGTACTTTGAATTTTAAAAAGATACTGGATATTTTAAAAGGATTGAACTTGGGGGCTGGTGAGATGGCTCAGTGGGTAAGAGCACCTGACTGCTCTTCCGAAGGTGATAGGTTCAAATCCCAGCATCCACATGGTGGCTCACAACCATCTGTAACGAGATCTGGCGCCCTCTTCTGGAGTGTCTGAAGACAGCTACAGTGTACTTACATATAATAAATGAAATAAATCTTAAAAAAAAAAAGGATTGAACTTTTAATATGTAAAGACTGTGGGACTTTTAAAGTTATTTAGATCTTGGGGATGAATAAGAACTAAGGATTGAGGCTTACTAGTGATGTATTTGTGTGTCAAATTGACAAGGGGTCAATTGTACTGGCTAGTTTTGTGTCAACTTGACACAGCTGGAGTTATCACATAGAAAGGAGCTTCAGGGCTGGTGAGATGGCTCAGCGGGTAAGAGCACCCGACTGCTCTTCCGAAGGTGATAAGTTCAAATCCCAGCATCCACATGGTGGCTCACAACCATCCGTAACGAGATCTGGCGCCCTCTTCTGGAGTGTCTGAAGATAGCAACAGTGTACTTACATATAATAAGTAAAATAAATCTTTATTAAAAAAAAAAAAGAAAGAAAGGAGCTTCAGTTTGGGAAATGCTTCCATGAGATCCAACTGTAAGGCATTTTCTCAATTAGTGATCAAGGGGGAAAGGCCCCTTGTGGGTGGGACCATCTCTGGGCTGGAAGTCTTGGGTTCTATAAAAGAACAGACTGAGCAAGCCAGGGGAAGCAAGCCAGTAAGGAACATCCCTCCATGGCTTCTGCATCAGCTCCTGCTTCCTGACCTGCTTGAGTTCCAGTCCTGACTTCCTTGGTGATGAACAGCTGTATGGAAATGTAAGCCAAATAAACCCTTTCCTCCCCAACTTGCTTCTTGGTCATGATGTTTGTCCAGGAATAGAAACCCTGACGAAGACACATGTTAAAAAAAAAAGAAAAAAAGGAAAAACCAGATGTGGTGGCTTGTACTTGCAATCCCAAGACTAGTGTGGCAAAGACGTAGGTGTACTCCTGGGGTTCTGTGTCCAGCATTCTTAGCCTATTGGACAAGTCCCAGGCCAAAGCACAACAAAAACAAGGTAGATGTTTCCTGAGGAACACTACCTATAGGAAAGAAAGGCCACCCCTTCACACACACCTACATATATTCACACCCACCAGGTTCAAGGTCATCAACAGTTGAGTTTGGGGCCAGTCTGGAATACATGAGACCGGTTTCAAAAGAAAACCCGTTCACCTACTTTAGTAAAACTGTGGTTATCTGTACAGGTGAAGAACAGCTACAACTCCGAGTTTTAGGCCCCAAAGTAGGGAGGGCATGCAAGAAATCTGGTGAGCCTAAACGTTTACTAACTAACCCAGGCCTCCTAAATCCTGGTCCTATGTCCTTCACCCTGCCTTTGAGGGTCACCAGCAAGGTGCACACAATAGACAGGATTCCCAGGTCTTGACCTCAAGGAACAGAAGCTCTGCTCAGGGAACTTCTGTTTCCAGTAGTTTTTAGCCGAGACCCTCCTTAGCTGTCAAAGTCTTCTGTCCTGCTTGGGGCCCCCTAAACAGAAGTGGTGGGCCCTGGCTGGCCCAGCGACCGGACTACATTTCCCAGACTACCGCACACACTGCTACCTTCAGGAGGAACCTCTGGGAGCTCTTTGTATTGGGCGGCGTTTCTTTGAACATTTTCTGAGAAAGATTCATTCTCCTAGCTGCTGTGTCCCTATGCGCCTTTTGTGCGTTCTATGCCTCAGTATCCATATTGATGAACGAGAACATTCACTAACAATCATCTATTGACCTGTATGTTAAATTGCACACAGCCAGCAGTGGTGGCACAGGCCTCCTAGCACTTGGGAGGGGGAGGCAGGCTGATTGAGAGTTTGAGGCCAGCCTGGACTACAGAGAGACTTCCAGGACAGCCAGGGCTATACAGAGTGACCCTGTCTCGAAAACTTAAAAACAAAACAAAACAAAACAAAACAAAAACCAAAGAGCTGCACACTGGCTGGGCTGAGTTGCCACATTCCACTCATGTTGGGAGGTTTTCTGCAATTTCTTTTTTTTTTTTTTTTTTTTTTTTTTCGAGACAGGGTTTCTCTGTGTAGCCCTGGCTGTCCTGGAACTCACTTTGTAGACCAGGCTGGCCTCGAACTCAGAAATCCGCCTGCCTCTGCCTCCGGAGTGCTGGGATCAAAGGCGTGCACCACCACACCCAGCTTGTTTTCTGCAATTTCAAAGCCACCCTGGGTTATATTGTGAGGTTCTGTCTCAAAACCCCAAATCAGCATAAATAAAAGCTGCTGGCTGAATGTCCCCTTCTTCTATGTCTTTGTTTTGGCCTAGAGACTAATGTGTTATTTTTGCTGACAAACCTCCAGTTTGTTCTAATTTGTCAGAGAACCCAAGGGTTACTAATCCACATGACATAGCCTGTCCTTGGACAGACAGGTTGTTTCCCACCCTTTATTATACTAGATACTTGTTTTTGTTTTGTTGTTTTTGTTTTTCGAGACAGGGTTACTAGATAATCTTGAAGGATACTCTTCACACATGTGTCTCGCTCTAGAGAACATGTGGCAATGTCTTGGTTAATTTTCAGTTGTCAAAACAGGGAAGTTAGTACTGATATCCAGGAAGTGCCCGACAGGGATGGTGGTAACCTTCCTACAAGAATGCAGGCCAGCCTGCCCCCTACTACCACCAAGACAGATGGAGTGGGGCTGACACTGTGACCAGCAGTGTTTTGTGTAATACCCATTCCTAGAAATGCAATCACCGAGCCAAAGGGAGTGTGCTTTTGAAATGCAGTAGGCTTTGCCAAGTTACCTGAAGCCTCAGAACTATTGTTTTCCCAGTAAACCTCTGTGTAGCAATATTCCACCTGTGAGATGGTGCTTACAGGTGGTGTGGTCCACTCGAGCCCTGGGGATAGGAGTTCCCTAAGCCAAGGGCAGCAGTAGAAAGGCAGTTTGTAAATTCACTGAGCTGTTTTTGCTCAATAAACAGCAATATAGGGGCCATTGATCCCTTGAGCACCAGCCGTGTGCTAGACACAGGGATGTAGCTGAGCAACCTCTGTCTTCCCACAGCTCCTCACAAACCACAGGACTCACACATAGCAAGGCCTGAGGACAGTAAGGAGAGATCTTGGGGATACACAAAGCCTTGCACTACGTCAACAGGATGGGGTGGCACTTGTCTGTGATTCCAGAGTGTGACAATGGAGTCCGGAAGGTCACAACTTCAAGGCCATTTTTGGCCACATAGTGAGTTTGAGATCATCCTGGACTATGTGAGACTCTATCTCAACTTATTTCCTTTAAAATTAAGACCGGGCGGTGGTGGCGCACGCCTTTAATCCCAGCACTTGGGAGGCAGAGGCAGGTGGATTTCTGAATTCAAGGCCAGCCTGGTCTACAGAGTGAGTTCCAGGACAGCCAGAGCTATACAGAGAAATCCTGTCTCGAAAAAAAAAAAAAAATCCAAAAACAAAACAAAAAGAGTAAAATTAAGGAGCATGCCCTAGTTAGGGTTTGTTTTTCTGATGAAACACCATGATCAGAAGTGACTTGGGAGGAAAAGGTTTTGTAACTGTTGGGGCTTTCGACATCCACCCTAGCTCTCGGATACTGCCCTGGAGGCTTTTTCATTACTTTGAATGCTTATGGCTTTAAGCTAGGCTTGCTCCCCAACTAGCTCTTAATTTCTTTTTTTTTTTTTTTTTTCTTTTAGGTTTTTCGAGACAGGGTTTCTCTGTGTAGCCCTGGCTGCCCTGGAACTTACTTTGTAGACCAGGCTGGCCTCAAACTCAGAAATCCACCTGCCTCTGCTTCCCGAGTGCTGGGATTAAAGGCGTGCGCCACCACACCCAGCTCAGCTCTTAACTTCTATTAACTCACTTATACTAGGCTATGTCTGCCATGTGGCTAGTTACCTCTCCTTGGTTTCATACACTCTGAGCCTGGGTGAATCTCCGACTCTTCCCCTCCCCTCTCTCTCTCTTCCCTTTCCTCACCCCCCTCTCTCTTCCTTCCCTCTCCCCCTCCCCCATTCCCCCCTTTTCTCCCTCTCTCTCTGCCTGATGTCCTGCCCATTCTCTCCTGCTTTGCAATTGGCCATTCAGCTCTTTATTGACACATGAATGCTTTTACACAGTGCACAAGAGATTAATTATCCTTACAAGGTCTATTTGGCTTACATATCCTGAATTACAGTCCATTGAAGGAAGTCAA
This sequence comes from Mus minutoides, assembly GCA_902729485.2. Taxonomy (NCBI): domain Eukaryota; kingdom Metazoa; phylum Chordata; class Mammalia; order Rodentia; family Muridae; genus Mus; species Mus minutoides. Next base: position 6,064,700 of record LR756420.1, read on the forward strand.
GGCAGAAACTCAAGCAGGGCAAGAACCTGGAGGCAGGAGCTGATGCAGAGGCCATGGCTTTCTGGCTTGCTCACCCTGCGTTCTTATAGCACCCAGGACCACCAGTGCAGGAATGACCCCACCCACAACAGACTGTGCCCTCCCCAACAATAACCAATTAAGAAAATTCCCTACAGGCACTGGGGTGGCGGCCCATGACTTTAATCCTAGCACTCTGGAGGCAGAGGCAAGTGGATATCTTTGAATTTGAGGTCAGCCTGGTCTACAGAGTCCTACAAACCTGCCTGTGGTCTAGTCTTATGGAGACACTTTCCAAATTAATGTTCCCTCTGCTCAGATGACTTAGACTTGTGTTAATTTAACATAATCATCATAGAGGGCTTTGTGGAAGGTATTACTTTTTTTTTTTTTTTTTTTTTTTTTGGTTTTTTTTCGAGACAGGGTTTCTCTGTATAGCCCTGGCTGTCCTGGAACTCACTTTGTAGACCAGGCTGGCCTCGAACTCAGAAATCCGCCTGTCTCTGCCTCCTGAGTGCTGGGACTAAAGGCGTGCGCCACCACACCCGGCTAAGGTATTACTTTTTAAAAGATTCACTTTTACTTTATGTACATGGATGTTTTGCCTGCATGTATGTATTTGCACATATGTACAGAGCCCTGAGAAGCCAGAAGAGGGCATCAGATCCTCTGGAACTGGAGTTACACCATTTGTTAGCTGGTAAATGGGGACTGGGAAACAAGTCTGGTCCTCTACAAGAGTAACACGTACTGTTGGGAGGTGTGGCTTTTATAGCTGGGATAATACTGCAAACTATGGCCACTGCGTATCCCCCCCCCCCATGACTCCCTGCAGATGTGGAGTGTCATTTCAGGTTCTTGGGAGTAGCTCCACCATGTGAGATCTGTGTACCTCAGCACGTTTCCCTGTCTCTGACTCCTTGCATTCAGTGTTACAGATCAAACTCATGGCTTTGTACGTGTTAGACAAGTGCTCTGCCACAAGCTGCAGGCAGAGGTCTGACATGCATCTATTTTGTGCGTGTTTGCTGTGTGCATGTGTGTGTGTGTGCACACGTGTGTGCGTGCATGTGTGCACACGTGTGTGTGGAGGTCAGATGTACATGTCAGATGTCATTCTCAGTCACTCTCCACCTTGTTGTTTAAGACAGGGTCTCAAGCCGGGCGTGGTGGCGCACGCCTTTAATCCCAGCACTCCGGAGGCAGAGGCAGGCGGATTTCTGAGTTCAAGGCCAGCCTGGTCTACAGAGTGAGTTCCAGGACAGCCAGGGCTATACAGAGAAACCCTGTCTCGAAAAACCAAAAAAAAAAAAAGACAGGGTCTCACCTAACCTGGAGCTTACTGATTGGACTAGAGTGGTTGCCAGGGAGCTCCATGGATTGATCTCCCTGTCCCTGACCACTATCCCAAGGCTGGAGTGGCAGATGTTTTTACATGGGTTCTGGGGATCCACTCAAATCCTTGTGCTTGTTCAACAAACACCTGACCTACTGAGCACTCTCCCCATCCCAGCCCATCCGTTTCTTAGAGTTCCAGAGAGTTCTGTGCAAGTATAGGCTCTGCCACAGGCCCTCAGTCCCCACACTCCATCTGGCTGTGTGACTTTTGTTCTCAGTCTACTTCTACAGACTGTGGCAGGCATGTTCTAGGACACACTTTGTCTGAACAAATGTCACGAGGTTGACACTGCCCTCCCTATTGTGCAGGTTTGAGACTGAGGCCAAGGAGGAAAAAGTGTCCTTTCTGTCTCCTGGGGGTTTCCCACCAATCACAGTGGTGCATCACACTGGTGGTTCAGATCCAGGGGGACAAAAGTCAGCCCAACAATGATGTTAGGGCGGGGCGGGGCGGGGCGGGGCGGGGCAGGGCAGCAATAAGTTTTCATGGCTTACCCTGGGCCAGGAGTGAGAGTTCTTGACAGCAGACAGAGCCTGCCTGGTAGCCGGGCTCCAGTCTGAGGAGTTGGGGGAGGAAAGGAGGTGCAGGATGGAGGAGCGACTCTCATCCTACCTTGGATCTCTGGTCTCTTACTGTTCAAAGAGAAGCAAGTGGAGTGGCATGGGCCTGAAATCTCAGCAACAGGGAGACGGACAGGAAGACCAGTTATTCAGATCTATTAAATGCTGGCCATGGTGGCACATGCCTTTAATCCTAGCACTCAGGAGGCAGAAACAGGTGGATCTCTGTGAGTTTCAGGCCAGCCTGGTCTACAAAGGAAATTCCAGGGTAGTCAGGGCTACACAGAGAAACTGTCATGAAAAAAAAAGATACATAATTATACATATATAGTTTTAAATATATACTTAAATATTTTAATGGAATGTAAGTAAATTAATAAAATTTAATTTTAATTAAAAAATATATATATATAAATTTAAATATATATTTAAAATATATGTGGGAGGACATATATCTTATCTTCTCAGTAGCAATAGATAAATATATAAAATGTTTATATATTTACTATATTTTAAGAAAAGTACTGGGGCTGGTGAGATGGCTCAGCGGGTAAGAGCACCCAACTGCTCTTCCGAAGGTGATAAGTTCAAATCCCAGCATCCACATGGTGGCTCACAACCATCCGTAACGAGATCTGGCGCCCTCTTCTGGAGTGTCTGAGGACAGCTACAGTGTACTTACATATAATAAATAAAATAAATCTTAAAAAAAAAAAGTACTGTTCTTTTTATTTTTTTAATTTATTTTTATTTTTATTATTTTGGAACCCTAGAGTTAATTTTTTTCTTTTTTTATTAGATATTTTCTTTATTTACATTTCAAATGCTATCCCGAAAGTACCCTATACCCTCCCCTCGCCCTGCTCCCCTACCCACCCACTCCCACTTCTTGGCCCTGGCGTTCCCCTGTACTGGGGCATATAAAGTTTGCAAGACCAAGGGGCCTCTCCTCCCATTGATGGCTGACTAGGCCATCTTCTGCTACATATGCAGCTAGAGACATGAGCTCTGGGGGTTCTGGTTAGTTCATATTGTTGTTCCTCCTATAGGGTTGCAGACCCCTTCAGCTCCTTGGGTACGTTCTCTAGCTCCTCCATTGGGGGCCCTGTGTTCCATCCTATAGATGACTGTGAACATCCCCTTCTGGAAAAGTACTGTTCTATTGAACTACTTCCTCAGCCCAAGAATACACACACACACACACACACACACACACACACACTCACACACACAGTACAGTAAACTACTACAGCCCAGGATGGCCTCAGTTTGGCTATATGGTTGAGGAAACAACTTGACTTTCTTACCATCCTGTTCTTTCCCCTTGAGTGCTTAGATTACAGATGTGTGCTCTATACCTAACGTCCTGTGGTGATAGAGATCAAACTTGGGGCTTTGGGCACGTCAGCCAAAGCATTCTACCAACTGATCCAAATCCTCAGCCCCAAGGACCATATTCTTATATCAGACTGGCTCAGAGGACTCGTTTACAAACCCTTTAGTTGTCAAAGCACAGCTTTTTGTACAAAGCAAGTCCAGGTTCACATAGATGCTCTAGGGTGTGTGTTGGGCACCGGCTGCTGAGGAGGGGAAGAGCCTAGCAGGATTGGGGCCACAGCCCCTCAGCACTCTTCGTCCTTGGGATCCTTGTTTGCTCGCTTTCGGACCTTTCCCTGTCCAGGGACCATCAGCTGTCCAGGGGAGGCTGGAGCCAGGCTCACCCAGCCTGGCCCCCGGGGCAGCACGTGGCTCTCATTGAGTCTGAGGACCCGGTAGTTCTCGTAGTGTACATTGTGAGTGATGTCCTTCAGGTCCTGGAGATGGGAGCTGAACGAGGGGAGGCAAGTCAGCCTGGGCCACAGTGGTCCCAGGCCCCCTTTGCAGCCACCCGATCGCAGGGGACCCCACACCTCACCGGATGAGCAGATCTCTCAGGAGAAGAAACTCACAGTGCGCCATGTTTTCCACTGCAAGACATGGGCCTAGCACAGCTCTGTACTCTCAGAGTACACAGCTGCTGCATGTTATGGTACCTTCTGGGACTGGCTATTGCTGTGGCTCTCCTGTCTTTTCCCACTTCTTCCTTCTTGGTTCATTCATTCACTCATTCATTCATTTATTCATTCACTCATTCATTTGTGTATTCCTGGGGCTTGGTTCCTACTTGTTGCTAAACTAGTTAACTTCATTACAGATAATACCATGACGCCAAAGACAAAGCTCATTATTTATTTATTTTTTGAGCCTGGGTCTCATGCAGCCTATGTTGGCCTTAAACTTGATCAGTAGCTGAGGCTGACCTTGGACTTCTGATTCTCCTGCCTCCATCTCTTCTATGCTAGGATTATGGATGTTCTAACCATGCTTGGCTCCATATGTTTTTAATAATGGTAATAATAAATCAGGGAGCTGGCTGCTGTGGTCCAGGCCTGTAAACTCAGCACTTGAGAAGCTGAGGTAGAAGGAAATCCTATTTCCAGGCACATGGTGGGGCTACATTAAGTTTTACAAGTCATGGTTGCCATCCAGGTTTGGGCAGATGCCAGGGGAGGCATGCATAGGATGCCATGAATGTAGGGTATGCCCTGATTTCCCTACCAACTGCATGCCTGCGATGTCCCCAAACTTACCCTCGATGATGCCCCATTTGGTTTTCCTGCCTAGGACACATCTCCCATTCACTTTGTGCTCTCGGTCAGCCCCGACCACAGCAAAAGGGATCTGCTCCTAAAAGAGAAGAGAAGAGAACCTGAGGTAGGAGATGGGCACGTAAAACTAGGAAGTCCCAGGGCTGGGGAGATGGCTCAATGGTCAAGAGTACTGTCTGATCTTCCAGAGGTCCCAAGTTCAAATCCCAGTACCTACACGGTAGTGTACAACTGTCTGAAATTCCAGTCTCAGGTGATCCAACAGCCTCACACGGAAATACGTGAAGGCAAAACACCAATACGCATAAAATAAAAATAAATAAATCATTTTTAAAAGCCCTAGGACATCTCAAAACACCAGCTGGAGTTCATGGCACCCTCACTTCCTCTATTAAACAAGTGCACACATGGTGCTGACGGGAGCTGTTCAGCTGATGGTGAAGTGCCTGAAGAGTTAAATGTTAGCAAAGTAGCCCTAGAAAATGGTGGTGTTAGCAACTCCCACGTGGATAATACAATTTTGGAGCCAGGTAGTGGTGGCACATGCCCTTAATCACATCTTGGGGCCTCTTTTTTTTTTTTTTTTTTTTTTTTTGGTTTTTTGAGACAGGGTTTCCCTGGTAGCCCTGACTGTCCTGGAACTCACTCTGTAGACCAGGCTGGCCTCGAACTCAGAAATCCGCCTGCCTCTGCCTCCCGAGTGCTGGGATTAAAGGCGTGCGCCACCACGCCCGGCTAATCTTGGGGCCTCTTAATCACATCAGTGGGGGTGGGGGGCAGAGGCAGGCAGATCTCCATGAGTTTGAGGCCAGCCTGGTCCACATAGTGAGTTCCAGGACATCCAGGACTATGAAAATCATGGCTCAAAAACAAACCAACCACATAACAACAAAAATCTCTCATGACAAGTAGGCATTTACTTTAAAACTTAATTACACTTATTCATTTGTGTGTATGTGTGTATGCATGTATGTGTGTGGGTACCTGCAAGTCATGAAATATTGCCACAGGGCATTTTAGGAGAGCTGGTTATCTCCTGAGGATGGAACTCGGGTCATCAAGCTTGGTAACAAACACATTTATCTACTGAGCCATCTCACTGGCTTTCTCATAAACCTAAAAAGTATAGATCTTTTAAATGTATTATTTTAATTAAAAATATTTTGTTTGAGAAAGAGTCTTGCTGGGACCCTGGTTGTTCTTTAACTTGCTGTATTGACCAGGCTGGACTTGAACCTACAGAGATCTTCCTACCTCTACTTCCCAAGAGCTGGGATTAAAGGTGCCCACCACCATGACTGGCTTTGTTTGTTGTCTAAGTGGTTGGTTGTTTTGTTTTTTTTAAATTACATTTATGTATTTATTTTTCAAGATTTAAAAACAGGGGTTGGAGAAATGGCTCAGTGGTTTAAGAGCACATGTTCTTATAGAGGCTCCAAGTTCCATTTCCAGCACCAATATTGGGCACACACACAACTGCCTTTGGAACTCCAGCTTCAGGGAGCTGACCTTGCTCACCTCTTAGGGTACATACACAGACCACAGGCATACACATAAATATGTAAAAAATAAATATTCAGCCGGGCATGGTGGTGCATGCCTTTAATCCAGCACTCGGGAGGCAGAGGCAGGCAGATTTCTGAGTTCAAGGCCAGCCTGGTCTACAAAGTAAGTTCCAGGACAGCCAGGGCTATACAGAGAAACCCTGTCTCAAAAAAAACCCTAAACAAATAAAAATTCAAAAATATTATTTTAAATTATGTATATGTGTGCGCTTATATGTGTATGTGAGTCACATGAGAGGTGTTGACTCCCCTGAGCTGAGTTACAGGTGATACTGAGCTGCTTAACTTGAGTTCTGGGAACAAAACTTGGGTTTCTGGAAGAGCATCCATCCAGTCTCCTAACCTCTGAGACATTTCTCCAGCTGTCCATTTGGTCGGTCTGTCTGTCTGTCTGTCTGTCTGCCTGTCTGGAATTGGTTCTTTTCTTTCCCCACGTGGGTTCCAGGAATTGAATTAAAAGTACTCAGCTTGATGGAACTAACCATTGATTCTTCTTACCACCGCCTATTCTTTGGATTTAAAAAGTTTGTTTTCTGTCAGTCATTGTGGTGCATGCCTTTAATCCCAACACTCAGAAGCAGGTAGATTCAAAGCAGATGAGTTTGAGGCCAGCCTGGTCTACAGAGTAAGTTCCAGGACAGCCAGGGATATACAGAGAAACCCTGTCTCAAAACAAACAAACAAGGGCTGGGCTGGGCGTGGTGGTGCAGGCCTTTAATCCCAGCATTTGGGAGGCAGAAGCAGGCGGATTTCTGAGTTCGAGGCCAGCCTGGTCTACAAAGTGAATTCCAGGACAGCCAGGACTACACAGAGAAATCCTGTCTCGGAAAAAAAAAACAAAAAACAAACAAACAAAACAAAACCCAAAACAAAAGAAAACAAAATTTGTTTTCTGAGACACTATGGCATATATCCCAGGCTGGCCTTGAATTCCTGCAGCCAAGGATGAGCTTGAATCTCTGATCCTCCTGCTTCTGCCTCCCGAGCACTAGGGTCATAGGGTTATAGGTATTCTTCACCATTAAAAATTTTTGATTTTGCCGGGCATGGTGGCACATGCCTTTAATCCCAGCACTTGGGAGGCAGAGGCAAGCGGATTTCTGAGTTCGAGGCCAGCCTGGTCTACAGAGTGAGTTCCAGGACAGCCAGGGCTACACAGAGAAACCCTGTCTCGAAAAACCAAAAAAAAAATTTTTTTTTAAATTTTATTGTTATTGTTTGAATGCTGGAGAATAAAATCACGGCCTCATGCATAGCAGGCACAGTTGTCACTCTGTGCTAATTCCCAAGGACCTGGGATATTTCTTTCCTGTGGTGATGGGGACAAAGTCCAGGGCTTCCACACACTCTACAAATACGCCATTTCATTGGCACAGGGGGAAGCCCATTTGTTTTTTTTCTCCTCTGTGGCTGCTCTCAGGCCACAACTACAGGGTGGAGTAATTGCCCACAGAGTCCAAAATCTCACTGTCTGGCCATCCACACACAGGTTTGCCAGGTCCTATGTGTGGTTACTCACTTGTGCTTGAAAGCAGAGATTCAACCTTGTCAGCTTCCCGGTCCTTAGTCTGGTTTTTGAGATAAGGGATCACTATATAGCCCAACCTAATGTAACATGTAATGCAGACTGGCCTTGCATTCACAATCCTTCTGCTTCAGCCTCCTGGGTGCTGGGATTACAAACCTATGTCACCACACCAGGAACTAAGAGTTAAATTTTTGTTTTGTTTTCTTCTGAGGCAGGGTTTCTCTGTGTAACCCTGGCTATCCTGGAACTTGATCTGTAGCCCATAAAGATGTGTGTCACCACCACTGTCTGGCACATTTGTATTTTTTACATATTTATTTATGTGTCAGTCCGTGTTTGTGTGTGTATATGCATGAACACGTCAGAGGTGTATGTATTGCACCATGTCTGGCTTCCCTTGTATATTTTATGTTTTGGTTGTCTCATATTGTTGAGCAGTAAAGAGTTCTTTATATGTAAGAATGTATATAAGGATGTATGTAAGAACGGTTCTCCAGGGAGAGCCGCGCTGGCAAACATTTTTTCTATGAGTCATGTGATAAGAGCCATTTGCTGCTCATCTTGACTCTGTGGACAGATGAGGAATCTTTACATATATACAATCTTTACATATATACACACATTTCCTGGAATTGCAGAGAGGGATCAATTTTCAGAAGGAAAGGGAAGGTCAAACGCCATTGGTGTCGCTGGCCTTCAGCACTGTCTACAGCGTCTTACCCGAATCTTACTGTTGAGGAGTCTGTCATTGACATCCTCGTCGAAACACTTCTGTGGGTACACATCGATACAGTGAGTTTTCAGGTTTTCCTGGATCTGGGGAATCAAGAATAAATGAGCTCAGCCCACCAACCATTCTGCTCCCTGCCCACTGATCCAGCTCTGCCCTGGGCACCCAGATCACCCTGCTCCTGAAGGCATCTCGTTCTTCAATGGTCAGGCTGTCAGCCCGGGCGATCACCGGCACCACATTCACAGTCCGGCACAGCCGCCGCAGGAACTCAATGTCTAGGGGCCGTAGGCTACAAGACGGTAACAGTGGGGGTTGGGGTGGATAAGTGAGGGAAGAAAGCCAACCCAAAGCTGCTATCAAGGATCCTTCTCACCATCCCTGCCCCACCCAAGTGGCCCTTCCCAAAGCCTGTGGGTCGCCTCACCAGTGGCCAGTGGGTGGCACAAAGTACACACAGCAGTGCACACGGGTGTCGGGGATGTGGCGCTGGCGGGTGATCAGAAGCTCCTCCTGTAGATACTGCTCGTATTGTTGGTTGATGTAGCTCAGGATAGGGTCCCAGCTGGGGCAAAGACGTCTCCTCAGCACTCCCCCCCCCCAGGACCCACCATCTCCTGGCCTCTGGTGGTCTATCTACATGAGCAGAGACACACAGAGATCTCTGCCTCTCTTCATTGATGTCTAAGCCTTCCTGTTGATAAAGTGAGCACATTACTAGCATTTATTGGCTGGGCCTGGTGCAATAGTCCTGTCATCCCAGCTCTTCAAGAAACTGAGGTGTAAAGATTATAAGTTCAAAGCCAGCCTGGATAATTGAGGGAAACCGAGTCTGAGAACAAAAAGCAAAAACTGGAGCTGGGATTTCATTAGATGTTTGCTAACACATACCACACCCTCTGTTCACTCTCCAGCACTAACACATGCATATGCTAACACACACACACACACACACACACACACACACACACACACAATTGCTTGCTCATAAAATAACAATTGGTCACCAGCATGGTTCAAGACACCACTATTTCTCACTTGGTGACCTGGTGTTAGTGTGTGTGTGTGTGTGTGTGTGTGTGTGTGTGTGTATTCATGTGTGTGCACATGTATGTACATGTGTGTGGAGGTCAGAGGTCAATCTTGGCTGTCTTCCTTAGTTGCTCTCCATGAGCTCTCTGTGTAGCCCTGCCTGCCTTGGCACTCTTTATGTAGATGAGGATGTGCTTGAGTTCAGAGAGACCCACCTGCCTTTGTCTCCTGAACAAGTAATGGGATGAAAGGCAGGTGCCAGCTGGGCATGGTGGTGCATGTTTTAATTCTAGCACTCAGGAGGCAGAGGCAGGTGAATTGCTGTGAGTTTGAGGCTAGCCTGGTCTACACAGTAAGTTCTACAACAGCCAGAGCTACATAGTGGGACCAAGTCTCAAAAAGAATTAACAAAAGGCAGGTACTACCTCACCTGACTTTACCTTGTATTTCGAGCTAGACTGATTAGCCAACAGAGCCCTAGATCCTTAGGTTTTTAAGACAAGCACTTTACTGAAGGAACCATCTCTCTAGTCACCCAAAAATGTCTTGACTCCTCTGCTGGATCCTTTGTACTCTGGGCTCTTGTCAGTACAACACTCCAACAGATGTGATGACTGCCTGACTGACTATGCTCTTGGAGATCCAGCCCAGGGCCGCACACATGCTGTGGAGGCATTCTAGTGCTGAACTGTAACTCAAAGCGATATGCTCAGCCCATTTCTCACTGTTTCTTTTGAGATGACAGCCTTGTGGCTGTGGCTGGCCTTGAACTCATGACCCTTCTGTTTCAGTTGGCAGAGTCCAGGGCTTACAGAAGTATGGATTTCTGGTGCTTTTATCAAGCACCAACTCTGTACTAACTAGCTTGCTGAGACCTAGACATACTCAAGCTGCTTCAGTTTTGGAGACTGAGAGGAGTATACTTGCTGTATACAGAAGGAAACAGAGCAGGGTGTTTTTTTCACAGACCTTGCAGGAACAGGGGCTGCCCACCCCAGGACCCACCACTTGTCATTGTTAATCTGGTCTCCAAAGCCAGGTGTGTCTGTCACTGTCAACTTCAGCTTCAATCCCTTCTCCTCGATGACTGCAGAGGGAGAGACATGGAAGACTATGTCCCTGGCTGGGCCCCTGGGGGGGGGGGCGGCTGGGAAGACAGGGTCACTCACCATGGGTCACAGAGTGCAGCTCTAATGTTTGTGGCATGGGTACATCCAGGTTGGGTTCACTTGACTGCCATACTTTGGACTTGAACAGTGTGTTCACCATGGTGGACTTGCCTAGCCCACTCTGCCCTAAGATGCAGAACACAGTGGCCATGGTATGTTTATTAGACATATATCTCAAACTATTTGTGTGTGTATGTGTGTGCACACACACACATACACACACATGAACCTCTGTATGATGGTTTGAATGAGAATGGCCTCCATAGACTCATATTTAATATACACACACGCATGAACCTCTGTATGATGGTTTGAATGAGAATGGCCTCCATAGACTCATATTTAATATACACACACGCATGAACCTCTGTATGATGGTTTGAATGAGAATGGCCTCCATAGACTCATATTTAAATATTTAGTTCCTTTCAGAAGGATTAGGAAGTGTGGCCTTATGGGAGGAGGTAAGTCACTGGGCGTGGCCTTTGAGGTTGAAAAAGCCCAAGCTTACACAGTTACTTCATCTCTGCCCATGTAAGTTTGCCTACTGCTATGGCTTCCTGACACGGTGATCAGAAACTAACCTTCTTAAACAGTAAACAAGCCCTTTTATTTTTATTTTTTATTTTTTTTGGTTTTTTGAGGCAGGGTTTCTCTGTATAGCCCTGGCCATCCTGGAACTTACTTTGTAGACCAGGCTGGCCTTGAACTCAGAAATCCGCCTGTCTCTGCCTCCCAAGTGCTGGGATTAAAGGCGTGCACCACCACAGCCAGCTGGCTGCCCTTTTACTTTTATATCTGCCCAGCTCTTGTGCTGTTTAAGGCTTAGTGTAAATATTAAGGTTGTGTGTGCCTTTTATCTGGGAACTGAATGATCAAGGCGGGGTAGAGACCCCAGATTGGGATTAAAAATCTCTACAACACAAACAGGCAACAACCAAAACCTCAAAACAATAACAACAGCAAAGTTGCCTTGGTCATGGTGTCTCTTCACAGCAGTAGAAGAGTAACAGAGACGGTGTGAATGGGAGTGCATGGGAAGGATGCACAGCTGGGATGCAAGCAGGTGCCACAGCCCTTGCCTTTCCACATGAATAAACTCTGCAGGCTCAGGACCCAGCTATCATCGCTTATGTGGGAAGAACCTTACTGAGTTATTTCTCCATCTCCCTGACTCCTGCGATTTTAGTGCTGGGATGGAGCCCACTGCTTACAGATGCTAGCAAGATCTATAACCTCTGGTTGTTTTTCCCTCTAAAGATATGTTTATTTTTATTTTACATTTGAGTGCTTTGGATGCAAGCATGTCTGTGTATCACATAGTGCAGTACCCTCAGAGGCCAAAAGGGGACATTGCATCCCCTAGAACTCGAGTGACAGATACTTGTAAGCTGCCATGTGGGTGATAGAAATTGAACCCTGGTCCTCTGGAAGAACAGCCTGTGACCTTAATCACTAAACCTTTTCTCTATGCCACTCTTCCCTCCTGCCCCTGCCCCTCGCCCAGACAGTGTGTCATGTAGCCTAGGATAGCTTCAAACTGGCTAGGTTGCTCAAGAAGACTTGAACTCTTCCTGACTCCATTTCCTAAATGCTGGGATTAGAGGCATGCTCCACCAGGTCCAGTCTCTGTCTCTGTCTCTCTCTCTGTGTCTCTGTGTATGTCTTTCTCTGTTTCCGTCTCTCTGTTTTTTTGAGACAGGGTTTCTTTGTGTAGCCCTGGCTGTAGACCAGGTTGGCCTGAGTACTGGGATTAAAGGTATGTGTCACCACTGCTCAGATCTCTCTCTCTCTTAAAACACCTTGTTTTGAGCCAGGTGTGGTGGTGCATGCTTTTAATCCCAGCACTCAGGAGGCAGAGGCAGAGGCAGGCAGATTTCTGAGTTTGAGGCCAGCCTGGTCTACAAAGTGAGTTCCAGGACAGCCAGGGCTATACAGAGAAACCCTGTCTTGAAAAACCAAAAACCAAAATCCAAAAAAAAAAAAAAAAAAACAAACCCAACCAACCAAAACAAAACACCTTGTTTTGTTTTGGTGTGTGTGTGTGTGTGTGTGCGCGTGTGTGTGTGTGTGTGTGTGTGTGTGTGTGTGTGTGTGTGTAGATGCACATACAGAGGAATAAGAGGAAAACTTTTGAGAATGGGCTGTCCTGCCAGTCTGTGGCTTTTGAGCCATCTATTGAATTAGGATCAGCACTATGGCAAGGTCATGCATGAGCGCCGCATCTGGAAGGCCCTTCAACCGTGATTATCCTTGGCTGTGGCAATCCAGTTCTGGCTGATTTTGTATCTAGGGACTCAATATCTCATATATTTAATTTCAGCCCTCCTGTGAGCTGCTGGGTCAGGTGCCCTGCAGATGGGAAGACTGAGTCCAGGACAGGTGAGATGCCTTCACTCCTCCTCCTCCCCTCTGTGGTTCTACCTCTGACTCACCTACTACCATGATATTGAACTCAAACCCAGTCTTCATAGCCTTGATCCTCAGCTGGTCTAGCACGGCCTCAATGCCCACAGGACCAAACATCTCACTGGGTGGGGTCCTGGGGCTGGAGGGCCTCGAGGAGCAGGGGGAGGGCGACCGCCTCTCATCCATGGGGCCGAGGGTGCAGCTGCTGGGGGAGTTTTGGAGAGAAGTATTGTGTTGCAATGGCTGTGCTCAGAGGGGTTACTCTGAGTAAACTTTTAAGAAAAGGTCTTAGGTGGTGATGGTGCATGCCTTTAATCCCTGAACTCCGGAGAAAGAGGCAAGTGGATCTCTGTGAGTTTGAGACCAGCCTGGTCTACAGCGTGAGTTCCAGGACAGCCAGGGCTACACAGGGAAAACCTGTCTCAAAACAAAGAAGCCAAACAAAACAAAAAAAGAAAAGGTCTTACGTGGCCCAGGCTGACCTCCATCCACTCTGTAGCTGAAGATAACCCTAAACTAATTCTCCTGTCTCCACCCCCAAAGTGCAGGCATTACAGACGTGTACCATCATGCTCTGTTTTGTATTATGCTGGGGAATTGAACCCAGGGATTCATACACACTGGAAAAGGACTCTATCAATTAAGCTGCACCCCAGTCCATCCTGCCCAAAGACTTTTCTTTTTTTGGTTTTTCAAGACATGGTTTCTCTGTATAGCCCTGGCTGTCTCGGAACTCACTTTGTAGACCAGGCTGGCCTCAAACTCAGAAATCTGCCTGCCTCTGCCTCCCAAGTGCTGGGATTAAAGGCATGGGCCACCATGCCTGGCTCCCAAAGACTTTTATACTGTAGTTTTATACTGTAGTTTAGGCCAATCTGGAACTCCCTATGTAGCTTAGACAAGGACTACCTTGGGTTTAAGGCAATCCTCCTGCCTCAGTTTCCTAAGTGCTGGGACCAGCATACCTGGTTGGGAGTTCTCACTTCCAAACCCTAACTGAGGGAACTGTTCCTGGCTATGTTCTATATCCCCTGGTAAGACTGAGAAATTCCCAGGTGGAGGGCTGGGGGTTGAGTCCCCATCCTGAGACATGTGGGTCTCAGAAATTTACCTTGTCTCATCCTTACAATAAGATGTTAATGACCTTCCCACTCAGACTGGAGTCCTTAAAGAGTCACAGTTAAATGGGAACTTGGGGAAGGGGGTCAAAACTAGATCCCTTTCCTCAGGGACAAAGAATAGGGTTGGAAGAGATGAAGAGACACAAACAGGTCTCAAATGAAGGAAACACAACACGCGCACACTCACACATAGGTCAGAGGTAGGTTACATGAGCAGAGAAGACAGCCTGGGAGGGAGGAAGGCAGAAGGGCAGGGACCCGTGGGCAAGCAGCGGAGGGCACAGAGAAAGAGAAGTTGGTTCATGTAGCACCTGCTGGATGAGTCCCTTGGGGGAGCTGGGAGTAGCTGGCAGGCTGTGTTGAGGGGGAGGGGAGGGGAGGGCTGGCAGTTAGCCACAGAATCCCAGCCTCCTCCCTCCTTCCTGTGACCTCCCCCACCCCCAGGCAGGAGAGGCTAAGGCCAGGCAGGGTCTTACCTGTTGCTGCTCCCTAAGCCCTTGACCTCAACACCTGGCAAGGAATGCCCCTGCCCTAATCACACAAGACCCCCAGACTGACAGGGGTCTCAGGCACCCAGTCAGCTCCCTCATCAAGACTCCAGGTTGATAAAAAGCAGTTTCCACTTCCCAGTCCTGAGCCTTAGCCTTCTGGCCACTGTCTAGACGCTGGCACTCCTATGGGTTAACTAGAACTACCCAATGGAGAGCCCTGGGATGCTGAGTAATCCGTGCCCTATGAAGTTCTGTTTACATCTCCGGTTAAGAGAAGTTCAAGGTCACCCTGGGAGGAAATAGCAGAGCTGGAGAAGCAGGCAGGCTGTTTCTTCTGTTTCCTGCTTACAGGAAAATGTCCTATACCAGTATACTTCAGATGAGAAGAAGGCATGGTGGGACATACCTGAAATTCCAGCATTTGAGAGGCTGAGGCAGGAGGATTGTGAACTTGAAGCCATCTTCAGCTATACAGCTAGATCCTGTCTCAAAAAAAAAGTTATGAGGCAAAGCTGCAGAGCTGGCTTAGAGTTAGACTGGCTGCTCTTGCAGCCGAGTTAAATCCTTGGCACCCATACATAATGGCTCACCACTATGTAAAACTCCAGCCCTGGGGTATCTGACAACCTCTTTGGCCTTCTAGGGCATCACATACACATGGTGCACAGAGAGGCATACAGGCAAAATATACATACACATATAATAATAATAATAATATTAACAATAGAGTACCTGTTGCTTCTGCAGAGGTTGAAGTTTGGTTCCCAACACCCATGACAGACATTTTACAGCCTGTCAGGAGCCATCTAGGAAAAACTAAAAACTAGCAGGTGATCTTCCTAAGATGGTTCCTCCATGGACTGAAAATCTATGATGAATTTGCTTCTTTAAGCAAGGCTGAGAGGATTACATCTGAGAAAAGATTTCTGCTATTAATATGCTTTTCCTGTTATTATTAACCATATATAACAATCACTAGGTATTAGCCCACCCTTTTGAGCAGATCTCTGCAGAACAAGGAAGATGTACTTCCTTGTAGTGCTGCTATATAAATAAATAATGATTTCCTAATTCTAAATGATGATCCTATAAGAATTCCTAAAATTATATTATATTAGTAATTACTAAAATCTTTTATAACAAGACTGCTATTAAGTCCTTTCTGATGTCAAAACTGAAATGAGAACTCTGCCAGTCTTCAGGTGTCATCAGTTAATTGCTTCTGAGATAGCAAGCAGGCATCTACAATTTAGAACACATTCCAAGAGGTTGTAAAACAATTTATCAAAGTCCATAAAAAGGGAACCAAGGATTTATTATAGGTGCAAGGACAGAAGATAAAGTATTGACTGGGTTTATGTGCACAAATCTCCACTAATAACTTCGCCACAAAAATTATGTTTTTTTAACTTTCAGTAAACCTGTTGAGCTTGTGACAGATAATGAATGTTTAGCCAGATAATTACTCTTAATGGATAAGCATTTAACATTCTCTGTTGTATGATTTATGATTTGAATTTATATTTGAACTTCTAGTGAGCTTTTGTAAAAAAAAAAAAAAAAGAAAGAAAGAAAGAAAGAAAAGGCTGCTTAGAAAAACCATGTGGGGGAGCAGGGAGGGGGAGGGTATAGGGGACTTTCGGGATAGCATTTGAAACGTAAATGAAGAAAATATCTAATAAAAATTTGAAAAAAAAAAAAGGAAAAACCATATGATCTATTTTCCTAAAAAGGGATACAGAAGTCTAGGAAAGATTACACTGGGTAGCTTTAGGAGTAAAAGCCTCCACCGGGTACAAGGGCATTGCTGCACCAGGGCAGGAGGAGAACGCAGAGTGGAGTAACTTAGAACCAATAAAGCAACATAGAAAATAAGAAAGCAACGTGCAGAGTGCAGGGGAGAGAGGGAAAGAGCAGCTGCAGAGTGCGGAGGAGAGAGGGAAAGAGCAGCTGCAGAGTGCGGAGGGAGAGAGGGGAGAGCAGCTGCAGAGCGCAGAAGGAGCAGGCAGGCCTCTCCTTACCGTGGGCATAGAAAATAAGAAAGCAACGTGCAGAGTGCGGAGGGAGAGAGGGAGAGAGCAGCTGCAGAGCGCAGAAGGAGCAGGCAGGCCTCTCCTTACCGTGGGTCTTTTCTTAATAGCAAGGCAAGCTTAGTCTTACTAAAGAGAACAAGGCTTTCTTCTTTTTTTTTTTTTTTTTTGGTTTTTCGAGACAGGGTTTCTCTGTGTAGCCCTGGCTGTCCTGGAACTCACTTTGTAGACCAGGCTGGCCTCAAACTCAGAAATCTGCCTGCCTCTGCCTCCCAAGTGCTAGGATTAAAGGCGTGCGCCACCACCGCCTGGCAAGGCTTTCTTCTTATAGACTCCGGTTTAATTCATTTAGCATTAAAAGGATAGAAAAATTTTCTTTCTCTATGCAATAAAGATTAGAGCTTATTTTTCATCCAGAGGGAGTGAGCTCCTTCTGCACTGGTGCTTGGTCTTTTGCTCCATATGCATATGTATGTATGGATGTGTGTGTGTGTAAGTAATTGTTAGAATGTATGCAAGCTGGGTGTCTTAGTCAGGGTTTCTATCCTGCACAAACATCATGACCAAGAAGCAAGTTGGGGAGGAAAGGGTTTATTCAGCTTACACTGTCCACATTGCTGTTCATCACCAAAGGAAGTCAGGACTGGAACTCAAGCAGGTCAGAAAGCAGGATCTGATATAGAGGCCATGGAGGGATGTTCTTCACTGGCTTGCTTCCCCTGGCTTGCTCAGCCTGCTCTCTTATAGAACCAAGACTACCAGCCCAGAGATGGCACCACCCACAAGGGGCCTTTCCCCCTTGATCACTAATTGAGAAAATGCCTTACAGCTGGATCTCATGGAGGCATTTCCTCACCTGAAGCTCCTTTCTCTGTAATAACTCCAGCTTGCATCAAATTGACACAAAACCAGCCAGTACCCTCTGCCCCAACTGGTTTGAATGGAGATGTATGAATGTGTATGCATGAATCTGTATATGAATTTATGTGAGTTTACACATATTTATTTGTATAAAAGTTTTTCTTTCTGCAAGTGTGACTATCTTCTCCGGTTCAATAGAAGTTTATTGTGTCAAACTTCCCCTCAGCCAGACAAGGAGAGACTTCTGGATAAGAGGGAAAGATCCTAGCAATTAATCCTTTACTTAGTCCCCCCCCCCCACACACACACACTTGTGTAACACATAGTGAAATGTGGTGCCAAATGCCAGAGTCTATAGTTTTCTGGCCTGAAAGGAACTCAGATAGGCAGGTCAGTTATCGCAGCAAAGTGACTTAGACTTAAGATAGGTAAACATTAGCGGGGTGGTGGTGGCGCACGCCTTTAATCCCAGCACTTGGGAGGCAGAGGCAAGCGGATTTCTGAGTTCGAGGCCAGCCTGGTCTACAAAGTGAGTTCCAGGACAGCCAGGGCTACACAGAGAAACCCTGTCTCAAAAAAAAATAAAATAAGTAAACATTTTATTATTAAACAGCAGCCTTAAATATCTCCTGTGGTGTCCCTTCTCCACCAACATAGTTGGTGCAAAGACCGGAGCCTTGCCGCACCCAATGGCACCTGTTGTGTTGTTAATTAGGCTAAGAGGCTTCCCCCTGCAGCCAGGTTCTGCACGGCTCCTGGGTCACCAGGCTCCGCCCAGCTTACCAGAGGCCCACCTATGACCAGCCCACCTGCGCAACCTGCGAGATGTCAGGAGACTTCAGGGTTCCCGCCAAACTCCAGAACTCCTGTGCAGAAGACTGGGGCGGGTTTCCCTTCCTTTTTCCCCAAATGCTTGTCCGCCATTAAACAGTTGTTCTAAGCAGAAGCAACCATGTAGCCTTGGAGTTCTTCTTTCTTCCCCCACTCCCTTAGTTTCATTTCAGCTTCGGGCCAATCCTCCAGGAACCCTGTCCACTGCGGGCAGTGGACCCCAACAATCTCCCAAGACCAAGTCTTGCCTCAAGAACTCTCTGCTCCCCTTCCATCCCCAGTTCACTAGCCAGTTGGCCTAACCAGAAAGCTCCAGGTTTACTGAGAGACCCTTTCTCAAAAAATAAGATGGGGGCTGGTGAGATGGCTCAGCCGGTAAGAGCACCCAACTGCTCTTCCGAAGGTGATGAGTTCAAATCCCAGCAACCACATGGTGGCTTACAACCACCCGTAATGAAATCTGACGCCCTCCTCTGGTGCGTCTGAAGTCAGCTACAGCGTACTTATGAGTAATAATAATAAATGAATCCTTGGACCGGAGAGACCAACCGGAGCGAGCGGGCCGACCAGAGCAAGCGGAGCCGATCAGAGCGAGTGGGGCTGACTGGAGCAAGCGGGGTTGACTGGAACAAGGGAAAAAAAAAGATGGGAAATGACTGTAGAAGATTCAGATATCAACCTCTTTCCTCCTCACATGTACACCCGTATCATACACAGATGTGCAGATACGTACAAACGTGTACATTCACACACTGAAAATAAATAAATAAAATAACCCCCTGGCCACTCTGTCCTCTTGAATGGTTCAGATACCTCCTTACCACATTACCATTAAGACACTTTGTCATATGCCCAGGCTGCTCCACACGTAACCAAAGTGCTAGGAATACAGGTGTGCACCGCTGCATTCAGCTTTTCTCCCTTAACTCTTACCAAAACTCTAGACATGGTGGGCTTTCTGTAATACGAGCTTTGGTTGAGCTGTTTTAAATTAGAGACTGGATCCTAAGACAAAGATTCCATAGCCTCCAGCACAGGTGTTAAGAGTGGCTGGATGTAGTCCCTGGATCAGACTGGATACCTACACAGACCGTAGGGATGGAAGGCTGTGAGAGAGGCGGAGCTTCGGGATCGGAGTGCCTGTGTAAGACCTGTTGGCTATGGGATTGCTGGGGGTTGCCAATCAGTGAAGTTTACACATAGAGAGGGTACGTGAGTGGTTGGCCATTGGATTTTAACCCAAGACTTCTAGGCTGGTCAGTGGCTCAGCAAGTTAAGGTGTGTGGTATGTTACAACTGCCAAGATGAAACACTTGACAAAAGCAAGCTGAGGAGGAAAGGGTTTCTGTAGCTTAAGCTTCCACATCACAGTTCATCATCAAAAAAAGTCAGGACAGGAACTTAAGCAGGGCAGGAACATGGAGGCAGGAGAGGATGCAGAGCGCATGGAGGGATGCTGCTTACTGGCTTGCTCCTCATGGCTTCCTCAGCCTGCGTTCTTATAGAATCCAGAATCACCAGCCCAGGACTAAGAAAATGCCCCACAAGCTTACCTACAGCCCATCTATCTAATCTATCTGTCTTATCTATCTATCTATCTATCTATCTATCTATCTATCTATCTATCTAGTTTTTTTGAGACAGGGCTTCTTTGTATGTTCCTAGAACTTGCTTGTAGACCAAGCTGGCCTTGAACTTACAGAGATTCGTCTGCCTCTGCCTTCCAAGTACTGGGATTAAAGGCGTGCGCCACCACCCATGTAGAAGGGTTGTTTTTTTTTTTTTTTTTTTTTTTTTTCAGTTGATGATGCCTTCTCTCTGACGACTCAAGCCAGGTCAGGCTGACATAAAACCAGCCAGCATGAGGTGCTTGTTGCCAAGTCTGATGATGAGTTCCAGCTCCCAAATCTACATAATCATGGAAGGAGAGAACCTACTCCTATAAGTTGTTATCTGACTTCCAATACACACACTGTAATATACTGCATCCAACAACAATGTGCATGCACACAATGAACAAATTCATAAATAAATAAATGCAAAAAATTATTTCCAACCTTTTTTTGGCAATTAAATCGAAGCTATCTGGGGCTAGGAGGTAGCTCTGTGACTGAGAGCACGGGCTTCTCTTCCAGAGGATTTGGGTTTGATCCCCAGAGCCAACCTGGGGGTTCACAGCCATCTGTGACTCTGGGTGTGCAACTCCCTCCTTTGGTCTCCAAGGGGACTGAATGGACATGGTGCACTGATACAAACGCAGGTAAAGCAGTCATAAACATAAAAAAACATGGAATTGGAAATATCTCAGACTTCAGTTTCAGCTGAGAATGGAATCTGTGACGTCACAGACTAAATCCGTATATTACCCCTGAGCTGTTCTCAGTGCTCAGGCGACGGAGCCCTGTTCCCTAGCTTGCCTTCTTACCTATTTCCTGATATTGACTTCGTAAGCCCCCAGGTCTGCATGTCCTGGGGCTTGAGGTGTTTTCTGTGAGGACTCAGGCCTCTGGTGCAAAGCCACGCTCTTCCCAGGTGATCATAGGTGGACAGGCATGGATGGGAGTGTGCTAGGACAGCTGTGGACCAAAGACTTCTTGGTGACAACGCTGCACGGCCTGTCCTTACAGGCCTTACCCCCAAAGGACTCACTTAATCTACCCTAGCTCCAGATGGTCTCGCCTGTCCCTCTGAGCTCCTCCACTTGTCGCTTGCCTCCAAGGCGGCACTGTGCTCGGTGTTAGCTTCAGTCTGGAGTCATCGGAGAGACGGGAACCTCAATTGAGAAGATGCTTCCATAAGATTGGGCTATAGGCAGACCTGGAGGGCATTCCCACCCCCACCCACCCTTTCTCTAGACAGGCCTTTTCTGTGTAGCCCTGGCTGTTCTGGAATTCACCCTGTAGACTAGGCTGGCCTTGAACTCAGAGATCCACCTGTCTCCTGAGTTCTGGAATTAAAGGCAAGAACCACCACTGTCTGCCAGGCATTTTCTTAGTGATTGATGGGGAAGGCCCAGACCATTGTGGGTAGAGCTCTTCCTGGGCTGTGCTATAAGAAAGCAGGCTGAGAAGCGGGGCATGGTGGCGCACGCCTTTAATCCCAGCACTTGGGAGGCAGAGGCAGGCGGATTTCTGAGTTTGAGGCCAGCCTGGTCTACAAAGTGAGTTCCAGGACAGCCAGGGCTACACAGAGAAACCCTGTCTCGAAAAACCAAAAAAAAAAAAAAAAGAAAGCAGGCTGAGGGCTGGAGAGATGGCTCAGCAGTTAATAGCACTGACTGCTCTTCCAAAAGTCCTGAGTTCAGATCCCAGAAACCACATGGTCGCTCACAACCATCTGTAATGTGATCTAATGCCCTCTTCTGGTATGTCTGAAAACAGCTAAAGTGTACTTATAATAAATAAATAAATCTAAAAAAGAAAAGAAAAGAAATGAAAGCTGGCTGAGCAAATCATGAAGATCAAGCCAGGAAGCAGTACTCCTTCATGGCTTCTGCATCAGCTCCTGCTTCCAGGTTCCTGCCCTGTTTGAGTCTCTGAGTTAGCTTTCCTTAATGACTGTGATTCAGGATATGCAAGTCAAATGAGTTGCTTTTACTTATGGTGTTTCGCCACAGTGGTAGTAACACTCACTGGGACAGACATTGGTTCCAGGGACTAAAACCGTGATCTATGATCTAGCGTCAACCTTGCCTTCTGTGTTTTTCTTACCTCCCCTTGGTCACAATGAAACAGAAGCAACTAACATGGCATCCCATTGTTCTGAGAAAATTTCACAGGGTATGGTGGCACACACCTTTAATTCCATAGGTGGATTTCTATGAGTTCAAGAACATCCTTGTCTACATAGTGAGTTCTAGGACACTCAGGACTATGTAGAGAAACAGTTTCTTCAAAGATTTAGATTAATTTTTAATTGAAATTAAGATTTTAATTAATTTAAAACAAGACAAGACAAACCAAACCAAACCCCCAAATCAAGTACCTGAAGAAGAACACTGCTCATGTTCCATATTACAGACAGGATGACTGAAGCAGACGGGTCAGAGGATGTGCCTAAGCTTACACATTGCAGGCTAGAAAAAAAATCTAGAGATGGGCTGTAGAGATGGCTCAGCGGTTAAGAGCACCAACTGTTCTTCCGAAGGTCCTGAGTTCAAATCCCAGCAACCACATGGTGGCTCACAACCATCTGTAATGAGATCTGATGCCCTCTTCTGGTGTGTCTGAAGACAGCTACAGTGTACTTACACATAACAATAACTAAATCTTGGGGCCGGAGTGAGCAAGCGGTCTTGAGTTTGAAGAGACCCCCATGTGGGGAGACCCTTATCCAGTCCCCGGAGAGCACGTCCCCCAGGAAGACACCAGAGCCAAACTTGATGCAAACAGCAGGAGGTTTATTCTAAGCTAGCAAGCTAGGGTGAGACTCATATTCCACACAGGGATAGAGGAGTCTGACCCCGATTCTAATTTTCTTAGCATTTTTAAGGGCTAAAACCACAAGTTTGGGGA
>LR756420.1:6087705-6129795 GCA_902729485.2 Mus minutoides
TTCAATTCCAGCAACCACATGATGGCTCACAACTATCTGTACAGCTACAATGTACATAAAATAAACAAATAAATCTAAAAAAAGAAAATGTACATAAAATAAATAAATAAATCTAAAAAAAGAAAATCAAGAGCTCTCTCTCCTGTACACAGCCCAGCCAGTCTTCCCAGGAGTCTGGCCTGTGTACCTCTAAGACGCTGCATGCTTCCTTCGCAGCTTCTGGGCTTGTGTCTGTCCTAGCCACAGCAGAGGATGAGTCAATTAAGTGCGTCTATGACTTCTATTAGTTGCTTAATGTCGCAATGCCCCAGCTCCCTCCCTTTACTGCACATGTGTACACATCGACACATGTGACACGGTGTGCACTTGGAGGTGAATGGACAACTTCACAGAGTCCCCTCCATCATGTTGGGCTACAGAGATTGATCTACCGGTTGCCCAGCGCGTTGGCAGCCACCATTAGCTGTTGAGCCATTTTGCTGGCCTCCCCAGTCTTTTTAAAAAATAGTCTCATGAAATTCAGCTTGGCTTCAAACTTATTATGTAGTTGAGGATAGCCTTGAACTTCTGATTTTTTTTTCCTCTAAGTAACAGGATTACAAGAACAGTTTGTGTGGTGCTGATGATCAAACCCAAGGCCTTGAACATTGCAGGCTACCTACCAACTTGGCCATGTCTCCAGCCCATAGCTTGCACGTGCGGAAGAAAAAAATGGGAATAGGGAGGTTATCTCTTTGTAATCACTCTGTGATAAGCCAGGGAAAGTGTGTACTGTGTCACGTGAGGACCTGACATTGGATACTCCGCCTGTCCAGACCACTAAGGGCCACACAAATAGGAAACTGACATTCAGCCACATGTGTCTAGGCTGAGCACAGCATCTGGACTCTCAGCTGTCAAGAATACAGGAACAATGAGATCTGCTTTCACTGGGGAAGGTCAAGGTTCCAAGGCCAAGGACCCCAGGCTCTTATGGACTCTAACCCTCTGGAATGTGAGTCCCCATTAAATGCTTTTTAAAAAATAATTTATCTTGTTCATGGTATTTGGGCACAGTAATAGAAAAATAACTAAGACACCAGGGATACTAAAAATAGGTGAAAAAGTTCCGGGGTGCAGAGCAACTGTCAGCCCTGTGGCTTTCCTCTCTAGGCCCAAGCTCAGGTCAGCTGAGCCGGGTGTTTGCTTGGCAGCAGGCACTGGAGAGGAGGGCGGGGCTGGTTGCTAAGGTTTCAGGTGGCGTGGATCTTGGATCCGGAAGCAGGAAGCAGTGTGAGTTCCCAGGACCTACCTGGCCTGGGGGGAGGGGTTGCCACTAGAGGCAGGTGGGGGCACTGGAAGCAGCTTTGCTGGGGAGAGAGGAGGTAAGGGGATGGTTGGGTGGGTGTGTTGGAGCTGCCCTGGTCATGGTCAGTGTGGGGGCCAAAGGTGTAGGGGAGGGAGGGGAGACAAGCAGGTGGGGTGGGGGATAGTGGAGAAAGGGACAGGGAAGGGAGAGGTCGCTGGGTCTGGACAGAAGCAATGGGGACAGAGGAAGAGGCAGGAGGGCTTACAGTGCAGAAGGCTGAGGAAAACAGGGGGGTCAAGGGTCATCTCAGGGTAGGGTCAGATTGTGTCCGGCCTGAGAGGTCTGGGCTGAGTTGGCCCTTTGGGGGTTTCTGGGGCAGGTAGCTGAGATGGGACTTTCTGCTGAGGAGCTGAAGCAGGAGCTGGAGACCACTGTAGAGGAAGTACTGGGGAGGCTGAGGAGCCGTCAGCTGTTCCAGTCTGAATGGGACATCGCTGCCTTTGTGGTCTTTCTCACATTTGTGGGTGAGTGTGGCACCTGATCCAAGGTCCTAGCCTGGGGTTGGGGCAGGGGCCACATCTGGATGCTTCTGTCTGGTCTCCAGGCACTGTGGCGTTGTTGCTGCTGCTGGTTTTTGTCCATTGCTGCTGCTGCTGCTGCTGCACCTCCCCCAGGCCCCGGAAGGTGAGCCCCCGGGAAGGTGAGAGCCTGGGAAGATGAACCTAGGAAGGGGTGGGTGCTGCACAGAGAGGAGTTCCCATAGAAGCCTCCCTCACGCCTGCACTGGGCGAGCAGGGCAGGGCAAAGCCTTCTGGAGAGCTGTGGAGTGTTACCTATGGGGCCCTTCTGTTTCTCTTGCAGGAAAAGCCCAAGGGCGTGGATAACTTGGCCCTGGAACCTTAATGCTAGCTTGCCCTTGGCATGGGTCCTGCTGGATGACATTAACAGAGCCAATGTTTGCCAAAGCCTGAGTCTGGACTGTGTTCTAATCCTGCCAAGGGCAGTGTCGGGGCTCACCACAATGCACTCGTGACTCCCTTGTACACTCTGAACTTCCACTACCCCTTGGGGCCCGCTCTGCAGCCTGGGCACAGGCTGTGATGCCAGCAGCATTCAAGAGGCTGAGGCAGGAGGATTATGAACTCCACCTCAAAGGCCTTGACAGGGAACATGGGAGGCCACAGATCACCAGGGACTTTCAACTCGTCTCTACTGAGTAGGCAGACAGACAAACAGGCCCCAGTCAAAACCTGATTTTTATTTCTTAGAGGTGGGTTGGGGTCACAGAACAAATGGTCCCAGTACTGCACCCTATTTACAGGGAGGGTTCTCCCCCTGGCCCAGGTCCCTCTTCACTTCTCCACCTCATAGGTGAGTGCTAACCCCATCCCTCCAGGACACTCTAACGGGAGCTGAGAGGGTGGGACAGGGGAGAGGGAGAGGGGCGAGGCCTGGGCTCGGTCCCACCCTTAGTTCAAAGGTTCCTGGAGTGTCCAGGAAGCAGGGTTAGGAGCATGGCCACACCTCAGCTCATCTACTTGACTGACCCCTCCCCTAATCAAAACACCAAGCCAGCACCCACTTTTCCAGGTGCCTCTCAGGTTCACTTCCATCAGTACCACAGGGAATGGGGAGGGAGAGAAGTGGCAGTGACAGGCACAGCAGGGGTGCGAGGCTGCGAGGGACTGAGTCAGGGCTACCATCCCGGGGAGGATTCAGGCAGGTGCTTGCTCAGAAGGGCCGGGAGCTCCAGTAGCTGGAAAACACAGCGATCTGCAGAGGGTGGGGCATGGTCAACAACAGGTCAGTAGGGTGTCCACTGGCTTCAGGGTGTGGCAAGGGGGATGCTATACTCACTAGAACCCAAGTGAGATGCTAAGGTTACGGGAGGGGACTGTGTCTGCAAACCGTTGCTGGATGATTGGTGTGTATGGTACCATGGGTGCACTTAGGAAGTGTGAGGAGTCCCCTGAATGGCCCTACTCCCCTGCCCCACGTGCCCTGGACACACCTTGTCCTTGAGCTGCTGGCAGAGCTGCAGGGAGACCGTGAAGTACACCAGGGCATCGTTGAGCCAGGGGATCACACATTCTACCTTGTGCACGTGGCTCACCTCGAGGCGCTGTGAGCCCCACTCACTGGGTAAGGATAAGAGGTGGATCCCTGAGGGTAGGCTTGGACCCAGACCCCAAGAGCAGAGGGAGTAGAAGGGAAGGGGCTCTAGGAGCCCTTTCTGTACACTTACAACATGGCCCCGGGGCTGTGGAGTACTGCCCCTCCGGCGGGGCGGAAGTTCTAGGCAGAAGAAGCAGAGTCCGTGAGGTCTAGGTAGAGGGTCTGCAGCAGTGCCGCTGTGGGGACGTCGGGGGTGGGGAGGACTTTACCTTGGTGGAGGTGGGCTGCAGGGCGTGCAGCTGGTACACAGTGAGGCACAGCTTGTTGAGGTTAATGTAGACATTGACCAGCAGATCAGAGGGTAGGGTAGGTGCAAACATCCGCTGGAGGAGGCAGGAAAGATGAGGCCCTCTCCAACTTTAGGCTGCACTGCTACAGGGTATGGACTTACGGGGGAGGGGAGTAGCCCAGTCCTATCCCCAGATGCTTCTCCATAGGCTGGGGTACCAGAGGCTCCCCATAATCTCTGTGTGCTGGCTGCTAGGCTGGAAGCCACTGGCTGTAAACTGTGTTAACATATTGGGGGACAGGGGAACCCAACCCAGAAAGCTGCAGAAAACTGCCTGGGCACAGAAATCCCCCTGGCTGGACCTCTCAGTAGAGACTTCTTTCTTGGGGTAGAGACTGTCTGAGGTACTGACCGTGAGGCCACTGGCAGCAATCTCTGGCAGGGTGAGGGTGGCTGGGGTAGTGAGCCGGTTTCTGGCTCTAGTCAGTTGCAGCATAACAGCATCCATGAGCTGGGGAGGGGCGGGCAGACACTGCTGCTTCAGTAGCAGCAGTCGGACTCCCCCATGTCCCAGCCCTTAGCATCAGCAAGCACATCTGTAGATTCTGTTGTTGTCAGGTGACCCTGGTTCCCATGGTTCCCAAGCCTAATCTACAAGCTCAGCAGATGCTGTAATTCAGGTCATAAGCTAATACATGTGGCCAGACCCCTGAGTCATGACTGGGAAGGAGCAGCTTCCAAAGAAGCCTGGGACACAGAGCTCACAGTGGTCAGGGCAAGGCGCCTTGAGGGAAGAGTACCTTGAGGACCTCTGCCCCTGTCTTGAACTGGTAGCTCTCATCCCGGTTTGCTAGGAGATAAATAGCTTGGCTCACATGGTTCCTGGCATCCTGGATCTGGAAACAGCCCCCACCACCCACAGAAACAAAGTCTGTCAGTTTCAGGGAACTCACATTTCTGGATCTTGAGCCTGATCCCAGAACATGGGGCCCACTTGAGAGGCTAAGCTCCCAGAAGAAGGTGGTGCCATCTTGTGGTCTTGACTACCTCCAAAGCTGAAGTATTTGAACCTGGATGGCCAGGTTCTAGACAATCATGGCAGCCAAGGCATGCTTGCTCTTACACAGGTAAGTCACTGCTCAAAAGACAAGCCCTAGTACACCCATAAGGTAGTAAGTGTGCAAGGCTCAAGGCCAGAAACAAGTATGTCCAGGGAGAAGCAAGGAGGGGGACACAAGGTGTGTGTGTGTGCCCATGTGTGTCATACGGCCTATGGGTAGGCAGGAAGCTTGTGGTTGATTCATAGTACATGGAAAGCCCCTGTTTAAGTAAGTAGTGACATTCAAAGGGATCTTCAGCTGTCCTCACATGGCCACAGTCACAAAAGTAGAGCTGGTTTCACATCCCTAATGTAGAGCAGACTCTGGGCTTCGCCCCCAATTCTATATTTGCTGTGGTTGAAAAGTCCTCACTGCTAGACTTGTCCGGGAAGGCCTTACTTAGCTCAGGCCTGCCTTGGGCCTGAGTCCAGGCTGGGTGGTAGATCTCACCTGCTGCAGCTTCCACTGTTTGTCTTCCCGGAAGGCCAAGTGCAACAACTGGTTGTTCCGAGGCATCTTCAAGTTCACATCCTGTGAGCCCGCAATGCAGTGGATGGGTGGCTGAGGCCCCAGGCAACTCAGCCAGCCAGGTGGGAGATAAACAGGAATGTCAAGAAATAGGTACTCAGACCCAGGAAGAACCACAAAGTGGTGAGGGGGGAAGGAGCTGGAGAGGAGGAAGTGGTATAGACTGAACCATGGGGAGAGGCTGTCCCCCAGGGCCTTGAGGCCTTAGCTCAGAGGGTGGTGGCCCATTCAACTTTGATGGGGGGGGGGCAGGCTGCCTAGGCTTCCAAAGTTTGTATTTTACACGGTCCAGATGCCAGGCTGAACTAAGTGTGATGCCACCACAGCTTCTTGTCCTTCCCCTCCCGGGATCTAAAGCCTATCTCATGAGGTAGTGTGAGGGTTGCCTGTGACGTTACAAATATACAAGGAAACAGGTCAGAGACAAGGGTCAGAGCCAGAGTCACACAGCTACTGGTGGCAGAGCTACCATCCCCATCCCCATCCTTGTCATCAGCTGGACTGCTGAGAGACTCACCGCCTGGCTGAGGGCGTCCCCCTGCAGAGTCAGCACGCCTTTCACCTGGTCTGTGCTGGAACACACAGGAGTCAGAGGAGCGCCTGCTACTGCTCCCTCCCCTTGCAGGCTGCCCCACAGTACCCTGGGCATTTCCTCCCCTAGGTGTACACCCTTCCAAAGATTCCTGCCCAACCCAGCTCACCCACAGCTGCCCAGGATGAAGTTCTCCTGCTTGGCAGGGCCCTCGGTGCTGGGGCCTGGGAGAGTGAAGCGGAGAGAGGCCTCCTGTGGAAGACAGCGCAGTCCCCGCAACACCTCACCTCAGTCTGGCCAGTGTTCCATTCCAAGGCCTAGATACTTTGCCAGATTAGCTGGGGAAGGGACAAGGAGGGCAGGCCTGATCTGGCCCCTCTGCCTTTGCCTTACTAAACCTCCAAGATTTTATGAGCGCAGACCCGTTCATTCCAGTCCTGAGCATATGTGAGCAGCCAGGTGGAACACAGAACAGAGAGGCAGAGTACCTAGCTAGCTGGAGTGCTGTGATGTGTGTGGGGGGCAGAGGCACAGACAGAATCAGGCAATCAGTAGTCACAGTATCATGCTTTCCTAGGTCACTGTCCTAGGCATTTTGTGAGATAGTTTATTTATCTTCACAACAGACATGTAAGCCTGGTTAGGTAGGGCAAGGGAACAGGCTCAGAAATCCGGGTAACTTGGCTGAGATCATTTCAGAGCTCGGATTATCAGTTTTGTTTTGAGACTGTTTCATAATGGAGCCTAAGACTGCCTTCTAACTCATGAACCTCTAGCCTCATTCTTCCGAGTGCTGAAATCACAAGCTTTCACCACATTCCTGCTTGCTCACAGATAAATGTCAGTTTCAAAGATAGTTCACACTTAAAGACCTGGTGCCAACTCTATCTAGGGTCTAAGACCTTGGCTGCGCACACACACTGCTTGTGTAATTACATGCCACCATGCCTGCGTCTGAACTATACTCTCAGAAGTGGGTATCTGCACGGGCCACGCTCAGCATCCGCTGTGTGCGATTGGCAGGACCCGGTGGATAGGAAGGATGGCAGGCCGGGCAGGACCGGCGGGTGTGTTACCTTGAGGATGTCCTGCAGCTGTCTCAGCACGGCGTGCACCTCGGCGTGCAGTAACCAGCGAAACTCCTCCTCCTGCGGACAGCGCGGCGTCAAACCCATCCCATCCCCGCCGCCGGTCGGCTGGCCGCCCGCCGCCCCCTGCCCGCCGAACGCGTCCCACCAGTACTGCCCGCTCCGCGGCGCTCGCAGCCATCGCGGTCGCCATCGTCCTGGCCGCGCACGGTCTCTGAGGTCTGTAGTCAGGAGCTTGGCACGCAACGCCCTCCCCTTTTTCGCCTCGTCCTGTGACCGATTGGCAAATAGGGCACAAGCTCCGCCCTCAAGCCGGCTGCGCCTCAAGCGACTGGCTGTAGCTTCCAGTCCTGGCTGGTGAGTGGCTAGACGACAGGCCACGCCTCGCCTTCTATCCGCCCGTCTCAACCCGTTCTTTAACAAGGACCGGGGCTTTGGCCACCAAGCTAGTTCTATTGTTCACTGATTGGTCGGTGGGGCCGTCCATCACCAAGTTATTCCAGTATTGCCCGGATAGGTGGAGCCCACCCAGCAGGGTTACACCGGGAAAGAATCATGTGAGTTGGCTCTTACCTAGGTCCCTAAAGCACAAGTGACACAGCTATGGTACCAAGAAATGTTTTATTTTTTTTCTTGCAGTAGCTTTGTTAATTGCACAAAATCATGTTTTGTTTTTGCCATTTAAACATTATCACACAATCCTATTCTGAAAGACAAATGTTCATTAAAAACAAAGTGAAAATAAAAATTCACAACCTTAATCACCTAGATTTGTCATTTAAAGGAAAAGTGGGAGTAGGGGCTTTCTTACAAGCATTTTCACAATGTCACATTTTCTCCATAAAAGGAAAGGATTTCAAAATGAAAGGTGAAATAGCTTAAACAGAAATAGTCATAAAAAGGAACTTTACAGAATTGTCAACAATATTAAGACAACATTGACTAACCGGTTTTCTTACATCATCTTCCCCACCCCCAACCCCCAGGACCACGACAGGCTGTGTCCAGACAGAAAGGTTCAGCATCCCAGTGACTGGACAATTGCACTGAACTCCACAAGCATCCCCTGCTCCATGCCCACGTCCTGAGATCCTTATCCCAGATGGAAAAGTTAAATCGTGGCTTTGGAAATCCAAACTCAAGAGGAGGAAGGCTTCCTCAGGTGATTCCTCTCATGTGACATTCTAAGCCTCTCTGGTCCCCTCTTCAAGGAGAAATGCTTCAAGTCCCAAACAACCCAGAACTCAGAACCACTGGCAGAAGTGAGGCTCCTCATCAAAAGCCCAGCCTATGAAATGCTCATCCATGAAACGCTTACTACTGGTGTTGATCAGGCTGGGTCTGGGTCAAAAGAGGACTGGACAGAAATATCTCCATGGAAGGAAAAGGGAAAGAGGGACATGCAGGGGACCTGTGTAGAGCAGGCTGAACAGGTAGCCCAGCTCAAGAGACTGGCATAACGGAAACAGGAAGGAGCCACCCACACACTCCACTGCTCCCAAGGCCCTTAAGGCCCCTTCCCTTGGGCTGGAATGCAAATCCAAATAAAACCTCCTGGGAGGAACAGGCTCAGGGTACAGAAGACTGTGGACTCTGCTCCCCCTGAAGAGGTGTCTATGTGGCTATGATGGTCTCTCTTCAGTTCACAGAGACATTCTGGGAGCTGCTGTGTAATGGTAGTGTCTACAGGAAAATCCTCCTCAGCTGGAGATCCAGAGTCTCCTCAGGGAATCTGTTGGTTCATGATGGCTGAGGGGCCTCTCCTTTCAGGGACCCAGTGGGGGCCAGTCTCTGTCCTGGGTAAGTTGAGAAAAGGCTTCCTGTGCTCCCTGTCAATTCTAGTCCCTCTAGTCTCTTGACCAGAAGGGGGCTGAAATAAGACAAGCTTGCAAGAACAGCCAGGCAGCAGTTTCTGGGTAGCTTCTATCCTGGGTGTGTGTGTGACAGAGACAGAGAACACAGAGGAACAGAGAGAGAATACACAGCCTCCTGCTCCAGGGTCAATCAATGCCCAGCTCAAGAGCTTCTTCACAGCCACCAGTAGAGATAGATCCTCTTATCCCTGGCCAGGGCCTCAGGGAGAGAGGGTGCTGCTGTGTACTGTGCTGATGCAAGTTTCAAAGTCTGTATAAAAGGAAATGGAGACAGGTGATGGTCCAGAGCTAAGTCCCAGAACCCTGACCCCACACTGGGAGGGGAGGTCAGAGGGAAGATGGGAGGGTGGATGGGCAGACAAGGCTTAGTGTATGTAGGCTCGGTACACGGCAGACATATCATTGTCAGACTGGTCCAGTGCCTTGGCTCTTTTGTATACCTGAAAAAAAATAAAAGAGGTAGAGGTTGGTCTCTAGCTACAGAGCTACTATGTGGGAGAGCCCTGATTCCTGGAGCCATTTCCAGATGGTTCTAGCCTGTTGCTTAGCAGGCAGGACCTAGAGCTTGAGATATGTGGGTATGAATACTGGCTTGATGTGGGGTAAATGCCCTAGCCTGTGGGCTTCTGCCACAGCCCCACCTGAAGAAGGAACAGTCACAACCCTCATGGCTTAATTTATATGGCTGCATTTACTCAGACATGTGAAGTGCTCAGTGCTGTTAGCAGTCAAGGTGGCAGCCCTGAATGCAGTCTTCTGAAGATGTTTTATTATCCCCAGAATCACTGTGCCTTTCTTAAAAAACGGCTGGCAAATCCCAACCAACTTTCCAAAGGTTCCTTTGAGCTCATCAACACAGCAGCTGTGCCCATTGATGTACCAGCTACCTCTGTTTTATTTATTACCTTAGCGCCTACATATACTATTTTATTACTTTTGTTTTATTCAATTTTAAAATTTATTTTGTTTCATGTGTCTGTTTGTCTGCGTGTATGTCTGTGCACCATGTGGGTGCCTGGTGCTCAGAGAGGTTTGGATCTCCTGGAACTGGAGTTACAGATGTATATGATCTGCCATATGGGTGCTGGAATTTGAACCCGGGCCCTCTGGAAAAGCAGCTGGTTCTCCTGATCCATCAGCCCCAGTGTTTGGATTTTGTTGAGACAGGGCTTTCTTTCCTTACAGCCTACAAGGATCTCATGTTTTCTTGTTTTTCCTCTTACCCTCCCACTATGTAGCCCCAGCTCTCCTGGCATTCACTATACCACGCGTGGCTTATTTATTACTACTGCTTTAAAGAAAGGGCCTCACTCTGCAGCGCTCACAACCATCTGTAATGGGATCCGATGCTCTCTTCTAGTTTGTCTGAAGACAGCTACAGTATACTCATATATACAAAAAAAAAAAAAAAGGTTCCAGCTACTTAGGAGACTGAGACTGATGGGAGAGAATGTGAGCGCAGGCATGAAGAAGGTGCCAGGACAAGAAAGACTCCTTTTCTAAAAGAAACTTTTCTAATGTGCCCATGTGATATAACACATTATGTTATGTGAAATGATGTGACTGGAGCAAGCACTGTAATTGGTAAGTAGATACTGAAGATGGATAAAAATGCAAGCCCCATCCATAGCTGGAATCATATGATGCGAATCATCAACCCCTTTGTTCATTAACTAAACAACACCAATTATCCATTGCACAAACATCCAGTTTTCAAGTTTTTTTGGGAGGGTGGGGGGCATTAGGAATTGAACCCCGGGTCTTATACGTGCCACGTAAGTACTCTACCAAGAAATGTTATCTCCAGTCCCTCCTTTTTAATCTTTAAGACAGACTCTCACTAAGTTGTGTAGGCTGGCCTTGAACTTTCTACTTCAGCCTTAGTTAGCTAGAAAGACTTTCAAGTAATCCAAAATCAAAGAAGAAATCACAAAGAAAATAATAGTAAACAATTACTGTGGTTGAGAAGGAAATGAGCTCTCATGCTCAGGTTATAAGTAGGTCTAGAACTGTTGTGTGTAGGACTCCTCTACCAGAGATTAGATAGAGAAAAAGAATTCAGATCCTAACCTACAGACAGAACCAGTGCAATTCTATACATGATGTTTCTTCCTTTTTTGGCTCAATGTAGTGAGATTAAATATGAAAATGTAAGAATTAGGTGTGGGTAGCCGGGTGTGGTGGTGCACGCCTTTAATCCCAGCACTCGGGAGGCAGAGGCAGGCGGATTCCTGAGTTCAAGGCCAGCCTGGTCTACAAAGTGAGTTCCAGGACAGCCAGGGCTATACAGAGAAACCCTGTCTCAAAAAACCAAAAAGAATTAGGTGTGGGGTTACATGCCTGTAACCCCAGTGCCCAGGAGGCTGATCAGAAGGGTTGGCAAGACCCTGTTCTCAATAAAGTAGGAAGCTAACAAGCTAAGAAGGCAAGTAAAGTCAAGGATCTGGGCCTGGGCCCCTTGCTATGAAGTTACCTCATTGGCTGCAGCTGCCATGGGAGTGGGGTGGTTGACTGCATCACCCAATGCAATGGCCAGGCGGAGATCCTTCTGAATGTATTTCAGGTAGAAGTCAGGTTTAAAGTTTCCTTGTAGGATATCTGAGAAGGGAAAGCCATTCATTAGAAGTTTAAAGATCTACATGAAAATTGCCTGCAGAGTATAAGGCTCACCTCCACCATTTCCAAAGGGCACGGCCCTGTCCTCCCCAATGTCCAAAAGACTCAGGGTCTAGGTCTACTCTGGGGCCTCAAATACCATTTTCACTGTGTCTCTGGGCCTCTTTTGAACGGGGCAAGAGCTGACTGGAAAGGGGGCTCTTTAAACACAATGAATCATTAAAAGACTCTTTCCTGGATGGTCTGACCCAGCTGCTCAGCTCTAATGAAAATAAAATTGCAAGAAGAAAGGTCAAAGGTAACTTACTTTGGCACTTCTGGTCCAGAAAGATGCTGGCCAATTGTCCCTGATTAAGGATGTCCAAGAGTGTCTGCTGTGATTGGCCTGTCACCTGGGCCAGTGTCAGCCCCTCAGCAATGGTGGCCATGAAGCTCCCTTGGACCATGTTCACAATCAGCATCATCTTGGCTGCATTGCCAACTTCACCTGCTCAGGGCAAAGGTCATGTTCCAAAAATTCTATAGACAGGTCATCTCTACCTACCTTCACCCATGCACCCGGAAAACCTCTTTCATCTGTCCTAGACAGGACTGGCTCTTTTTCCTTCCAGGTACTAATTGTGCCTGGCAAAAGAAGCCTTCTTTTAGGAAGCCTGGTGAGGCCATGTGGGACTGACATTGTCACCAATGTAGCTGCCCTACCTGCAAGCCTTTAGGCCCAACATGGCCAGATAGGTGGATAGGTATATTACCTAAAAAGAAGGAGGTCTTCCCCATTGCCTGGAAGCAGCTGCTGCAGTCCTCATACAAGCCCCTGTCTCCGGCTGCTAAGATCACCAACATCCCATCATTGGACAGTTGTTGATTCCCTGAGACTGGTGCTTCCAGAAAGCGCCCCCCTCTGGATACAATCACCTATAAGGAAAGCCATAGCTTCTGATTGGTTTTGCTTCTCCAAGTATGGAAGAAGGAACATCTTTGGGAGTCATGGTGTCTCATCATAGAATATGCTAGCATGTTACTATCAAAAGTCCCAAAGCCAACACATGTACCAAAGCCTACTACTGTAGTGGATTGGGCAGGCTATCCTTATACAGAAGTTGAGTCACAGAAAGTAAGGGAGGTGGTGTGTCTATCTTGTTTTCCAGTGTTTTGATTTTCAAAGACCAAGGGGCAAACATGGCCATACAGATGCCTGGGCTAAACTCCTACCCTCTAGACTCTGCCACCCTCAGAATACAAGTGGGCCCATAAGATTGTGAAAAGGACACTATGCTAGACTCAACTGTAGACAGCTGTTTAAGCCAAAAAGGCCACACTGGCAGTCTGGAGGCTTCTCACTGTACGAGGGCTGACAGCATGGGACCTCCTGTCTACTAGCCTGCAGTGACCTTCCATGGCCGTTCCAACCAGCTGAGGTTCTGAAGGGGGACAGTCAAGAGACTAGTCCCAAGGCTCCCGACGTCCGCTCTAGTGTAACCAAACTGCCCGTACTTGGGTGTGGTCAGCCTGGGTCTTGGGCTCCCACTGAAAAGATGATCCAGAGCCAGCCTACATAAGGCTG
Source organism: Mus minutoides (assembly GCA_902729485.2). Lineage (NCBI taxonomy): Eukaryota > Metazoa > Chordata > Mammalia > Rodentia > Muridae > Mus > Mus minutoides. Next base: position 6,100,700 of record LR756420.1, read on the forward strand.
CTACCTGGGCCAGCTCGGTGACTGTATCAGCATCCACCGTTGACATGTCCACATAGCACTTCCCGGGACGGATTCCTTGCAGCACACCGCTGGGGCCCAGCACCAGCTGTGGGGACACAATGAAGAAGCAAGAGCCCAGACTTGCCGTTAAGGGCTCCGGGTCAGAAGTTAACTATTAAAAATGATAATGAAAGAGCTACTAAATATGTAGGAGAGAGAAAAGTAATTTCAGGCAGAGGGATCTCTGTGAGTTCCAGGCTAGTCTGGTCTATTTACATAGAAAGTTCCAGGCCAATGAGGGCTACATATGAGATTTCCTAATAGTCAGGCGCATCTCTGAGTCAAGGCCAGCCTGGTCTACAGACTAAGTCCCCAGGCAGCCAGGGCTACACAGAGACACCCTGCAGTCAAAAACCAATTAATCAACCAAAACCAAAACCAAAACCAAAAAACCAACCAAACAAACAAAAATCAAAAAAACAAACCAAACCAACCAAGAAGTCATTCCAGAATGTCCCCTTTTATCTTTGTGTTCTCTTCCCAAGGTTCAAAAGACAGAACTGCATTACTTATTTTGGAGACTTCTTTGGACTAGATCACTCACAGTTTAATAGGATCACTACTAAAATGTCTAACACATGCAAATCTAGCAACAGCTAAAATAGGAGTTGGCCCTTGGACAAAAGAAAGGCACACTCAGCTACTAAACAGTCCAGTCAGTAGAATTCCTGGAGCCAGTTCATAAAAATGTTTAAGCAGACTTCAAGCACCCTAGAAGTTCTTTCTGTGAATTAAAGGATTTGACATGTCTCCCAAAAGGAGCTGGCCCACAGATGGGATATCCCCCCACATGCAGACACTCACTCAGTGTGCAGGGGAGAAGGGGAGGAGGCCAGCCAGCTCTCTTGGCTACGACCTGAGATGCAGAGGGAAGGGGGATCCTTACGTCCTTGGCTGCCTTTGGATCCGACACACAGGCAAAAGTGATGTCACAAGTTGAAACGACTTCAGCGGGGGTTCTTCCTAGGCGGGCCCCCTCCTGGATGAACAAATCACACTGCAAAAGTCACAGATCCTAATGTGAGCTGCATGCAATGCACAACAAACATGCCGGACAGGCCAGAGATGTGTATGCCCCTGTCTGGTCTCCCAAGGCAGGAGGCTGAGGCTGAAGCCCTGGGACATTAGAGCTGGAGAACCAACCACTTGAGCGTAAGAGGACAGAGAGAGAGACGTTTATAGACTATCCTGTTTCTGTAGATGAACATGGTAACTAGCTAGAATGGTATGATACTTCACACAAGGCCAGTGTCTGCTGAGGGCTGGCATTTGAAAATTAGGATATGAATAGTGGCTATGTTCAGCTCCTCTGTGCTAGTAAAACTATGGCAAAACCAGCCTAGTGACCTGAGCCACCAGCAGAGTGGGGAGGAGCACATGCAGAGGGAGCAGGGTGGGGGCAGGGTGGTCCCTTTCTTTTGACTGTCTTTCCCTTTTGGCTGGTTCCAAATCCTACAGCCAGGTTAAGACTTATACAGGGTCTCAAAGTCCTAACATTATTTTTTTTTCTGAAATTAATCATCCAGAATACCCTATAAAACAGCTCACTGGTATTAATGTACTCCCTCCCTCCCACATTATATTGAACAAGATTATCAGAATAATTTGAGCACATGATTTTTGTGAGTAGGCTTTAAAAAAAACTTTGGTGGTAGTGGTGGATCACTTTAATCCTAGAACTTGGGAGGCAAAGGCAGGTAGAGCTCTGTGAATTTGTGGCTACCCTGGTCTACATACAGAGTGGTTTCCAGGATAACTAGGGCTACATAGAGAAGCCCTGTCTTGATTTTTTTACTTTTTATGAGTATTTTCAATGCATATGTGTCTGGTGCCCTTGGTGCCCAGAATGTTGGAGGAGGGATGTTTGTAAGATACCTCGTGGGTTCTAACACTGAAACCAGATGCCCTGCAAGACCAAACAGTGCCCTTAACAACTGAGCCATCTCCCCAGGACCCCTAAAAATGTTTGCTTTATTCAAATTGTATTAACTTTACTGTGTGCATGTGCATGAGTGTACACACATGAAACACAGGAATAATGCTGCAGAACCTTCTATGTGGGTTCTGAGATTGGCGGACATTCAATATTGTCTAATTCTTGTTTAGGGAGAGTTATTATCCAACAACTATGGATCTAGAACTGTTTTTTTTTTTTTTAAATTTTTTTTTTAAGGGTTCCACCATGTGTGTTGGGGGAACTCCTACTCTTTTTTTTTTTTTTTTTTTAAAGATTTATTTTATTTAATTTATTATATGTGAGTACACTGTAGCTGTCTTCAGACACCCCAGAAGAGGGAGCCAGATCTCGTTACGGATGGTTGTGAGCCACCATGTGGTTGCTGGGATTTGAACTTATCACCTTCGGAAGAGCAGTCGGGTGCTCTTATCCGCTGAGCCATCTCACCAGCCCCCTAGAACTGTTAAGATGGCTCATTGGTTAAGAGCACTTGTTTTTCCAAAAGGCTTGGGTTTTATTCCCAGCACTCATATGGGAGGATCCAACACCCTCTTCTGACCTCCATGGGCATCAGGCACACACATAGAATACATATACACATTTGGGCAAAATATTCATACATATAAAATATGAAATGTAAATAAAACCTTAAGGTCAGTTGTAGTACTGCATACCTTTAATCCTACCTAGCACTTGGGAGGTAGAAGGTGAATCTTTGTGAGTTCAAGGACAGTCTAGTCTATAGTGTGAGCTATAGGCAAAGCCAGGGCTATATAGTGAGACCCTGTCTTAAAAACAAAACTTAACAAAATAAAAAATCTTTTAAAAAAGCTATTCATGTCTTTTACGTATATGAGTAGTCTGTCTTTGTGCACACCAGAAGGAGTTATATTCCATTACAGATGGCTGTGAGCCACCACATGGGCACTGGGAATCAAACTCAGGACCTCTGGAAGAGCACCTAGTGCTCTTAACCACTGAGCCATCTCTCCAGTCCCATATTTACCTTTTTCTTTAGGAAGTTTGATTATTTACAGATGGTCCTGGCAAATTTCCTTCTCTGATCCTTCTCTGATCAGTCTTTGCTATTCCCCTATATTGCCACCTTTATTGGAGTTGTCTAGTCAACTTCTGGGACTTAGAGTTCTATGGCAGCCATCTTGGAATGAAGTTTTAGGTTTTGTGTCTAGGCTAAATAAGAGAGTTCTCACTGTGTGACTGATCTTTTGCTTTTTTTAAAAAAACATTTTAAAATTATTTGTGTGCATTCATGTTTATACACAAATGTGTGGCCTCTTGCATACATGTATGTGGATGCCAGAGACAAACATCGACTGTCTTCCTAAACTGGCCTCAACTTTAATTAAAAAAAATTGTAAATGCCCAGCTTTCAAGTGGATATCAGGGGATTTGAACTTAGAATGTCAGTGCACAGCAAGCTAGTTAGTCAGACAAGCCATATTCCCAACCCCAATTCTATTTTAGAGAGAAAACAGCTCTACTTAGTACATTTGCTACAAAGAGCAGCAATAGAAGTACCACTTGCCTCCTGCCCTTTAAACATTTATATATTTTATAGATATGAATGTTTGCCTGAATATACATATGTCCATCATATCTGTACCTGGTATCCTAAGGACAGAACGTCAGTTGCCTTGAGTCTCCATCAGAGTGCTGAGAACTGAACCCTGGTCCCTGACACTATTAACTACGGAGTTATTTCTCTAGCCTACCAGAGGTATCCTCAAAAAACATTTTTCTTCTTTTTTTCTTTTGACAATGTCTAATTCTGTAGCTCAGTTAGCCTTAACTTGCTAGGTAGACCAGGCTGGCTTTCTCTCATGGTGATCCTTCTGCCATGAGCCATCAAAATTCCATTTTACTCTCTCTTTCTTGAGAACTCAATCCATGTTCCTTATTGTTTCAGAAGCACCAGCAGAGTATTCTACTTTGTTGTCATTTTGACAGTGTCACTGTATCTAACATATAGTCAGTCTGGCCTCAAGAGACCCTCTTACCTCAGCCTCCTGAGCAGCTGGGTCTACACTGTATCTGGCTAGAGGACTATTTGAAAAAATTTTCTTGCTTTTGCAATTATTTACTGAGTGAGTGATGTGTGTATGTGAATATATGGGTCAGAGATTAGAGGACAAATTGCAGAGGGGAAGTTCTGTTCCCACTTCAACAATATGGGTCCTGGTGATCAAACTCAGGTGGTTAGATTTGGTGGCAAGTACCTTTACCTACCGTACCATCTCCCCAGTCCTTTTTACTTATTTATTTTTAATTGTGTGTGTGTGTGTGTGTGTGTGTGTGTGTGTGTGAGAGAGAGAGAGAGAGAGAGAAAGAGAGAGAGAGGGAGAGAGAGAGAGAGAGAGAGAAAGAGAGAGAGAGAACCTCATTAGCCCTGGTTGGCTTATAACTTGCTATGTAGACCAACCTGGCCTTCAATGAACTCAGACATCTCCTTGCCTCTGCCTCCCAAGTGCTGGGATTGAAAGCAAGCATTACTATGCCCAGCCAAAAGATCATTTTCATCAACAGCCTTAAGAGAAATTCTAAGGGGATTGCCAGAGGACTAAATGGCTTTTTCACAGAAGTCTCTTGCCTGGTGCTGGGTACTTTAGAACTGAGTACTATTGGTTTCTGGCTTCTATGAAGTAGGTGCTCTCACCCTGCAGAGTGTCTTGGCAAGGAAGAAGGTAAACAGCACATCTGTGACTTGAAGTTGGGCCGGCCTGACTCAATTCTTGGATGCTTTGCTGTGTTGTCCATGTTTTCTCATCAAGAAAAAAGGCAGGCAGAGGCACGTCCATCAAAGGAAAATGTTCACACATGCCCAGATGCCCTGACTTCCCTTACCTGCTCTATCCAGATTGCAGTCCTGAGGAGAATGATGGGGTCATCCAGACTGCAGTGCATCTACAGTGCTTAATACCAGTACCTAACAAGAGTACACGCACGGCTTTTGAGCCTACTGCCGTTCTTGAAAGCACCCGATTCAGCAAAAAACAAATTTGGGAGTGGAGTTTTCTGAGGAAGAGAACCAGGCCTTGCTCTAGCACTGAGCTATACTCCAGACCCTAAAATATTTTGTTCTGTTGTTTTGGGACAGGGTCTTGCTATGTAACCCTAACTAGCTTGGAATTTGCACTGTATATAGGCAGACCTGCCATAAACTTAAAAAACATAAAAAAAGATTTTTTTTCTTTCGTGGCCTCTGCTGGGATCAACGGCATGCACCACCACACCCAGCACCTATGATATTTTTGTTAATATTGTCATCATTTACCTCCAGTGTCTCGCTTAGTGATCAGCTCTAACTTAAGCCCCATAGTTATCATTCACAAGCATAGCATATGTCTTAAGAGGGAGTACTTTTCTAGTCTCTGGTCCTTTACTCCATGTAAGAACAATACTCTCATTTCCTGTAGCAGTTTCTAACTGCAGAATGCCTTGCTGCTCAACCTGCTCAGCATGGGCTACATCACAGATAAAGTATGGTGGTTACAAGGACGAAGCTGGGTCTGCATTACATGTTCCATGTAATGGGATATCCTTCATTTTATAATAATGAGTATTTCTGTTGCTACTATTATTTGTGGGTTTTTTTTTTAAGTTTTTTTTTAAATGTTATGTATGTGTATATGTGTGTATGGACACATGAGCACAGGTACCCAGAAGCCAGAAGAGGAAACTGGATCTGCTGGAGTTACAGGTAGTTATGAGCCACCTGATGTATATGCTAGAAACTGAACTGTAGACCTCTGGAAAAGCAGTACACTCTTTAATTGCTGAACCATGCTTTTTGTTTTGTTTGTTTTGTTTTGTTTCTCTCTACATAGTCCTGGCTGTCCTATAACTTGTTCTGTAGACCAGGCTGGCCGCCTCTGTCTTCCAAGTATTGGGATTAAAGATGTGCCCGTGCCACCAAGGCAGGTTTGTTTGTACTCCTGACAAATGGCCTCACTATGGCCTATATAACCTAGGCTGGCCTAGAACGCATAGTGCTCCTCATGCCTCAGCCTTCTAAGTGCTGGAATTATAGGTATGTGACATCATGTCTGGCTAGACCTTGAGCAGTTTTAAATAGTTATAACTATATAACAACATCCTACATATTTTTCTGCCTGGACAAAGCTCAGCTCTTGTTTTACTGGGTGCAGAATGTCGGGTAGAGACACAGATGTCTACTACCCTCAGTTACCCCACTTTCCAAGGCCTGATAAACCTCACCCTTGATACTTACTTTCTCTGCAGTCCGGTTCCAGACAGTCACTGTGTGACCCATTTTTAGCAAGTTGGAGACGATGCCACTTCCCATTAAGCCAAGGCCCAAAAATCCTATCCTGAAAGAGACAGAGGTTGATTGGTCCAGGCAAAGGCAAATATAAGGCATCCTGCGGCACAAATGTCAATTTTTTTTAATGGTGTTGGCATCAAACCCAGGGGTGTTTCATGTTAGGTCGATGGTCAACCACTGAGCCATACTCCTTGGCCCAGGACTGTACCTCTTCCTTTCCTGAACAGTCAGTAAGGGTCCCTAAATGCATATGGCCAAGTCTAAATCTTTAACCATCAGAGACCAAAGCATGACTTCATGGCTCATGGCAAGTCTTCCAATTGTGAGCCCCACCTTGCTGCTCTGATAAAGCATCCGAGCTACAGCTCTTGAATGGCTTCTTGATCAGCAACCCTGTGCACTAGGCCTTCAGACCACCTCAACTCATGCCAAAATGCACAAGTCACAGAGCCAAAGAGCTGAGACCCAGGCAACTTCCACAATACGAGTGCTAGGACTCATATGTTCCACCCTTTCCTGACATCTGTTCTCCCAGGTTCTCACACTCAGCCTACCTATCTACATCCCCCAAAGCATCGCTCCCAATGCCTTCCTTTCTCTGCAGCCAACATGCATATAGCAAATTTTGCCTACCTCTAACTTTCTCTACCTACTCCTTCCTGAAACCGGAGAACTTTGTGGGGCTGCTTGCTACTCCTGTTATCTCCCTTTTTTGGAGACAAGGTTCTCACTGGCCTGAAACTTGCAAAGCAGGTGAAGCTGGTTGGCCAGTGAGTCCCCAGCACTGATATTAGAGGTATGTAGTACCATGCCTAACTGCTTCATGTGGGTACTGGGAACTGTATTTAGATCCTCACTTATGTGCTTTACCAACTGGGCCAATCTTTCTGGACCTTGTTTTAAGAATTGAGATACAGCCTCACCTTGTAGCCCAGTCTGGCCAGCTATGTACATCAGTAACCTCAACTTAACAGCAATGTTCCTGTGTCAGGCTTCTGAGTGTGAGGTACCAGAGTAAAGCATTACACCCAATTGGTTCTTACATATCTTTATCTCTTCTTACACAGTGCAGTAGTTAAAAAATGCCTTTTTTCTATCAGAAATTGCACTATTTTTTTTCCCCCTATTTGGGTTGTGTCTCAGCTCTCTGCAGAATTCCCATGAAGTCTCTGTGCAGGCTCTCCTTCCCTCTGGTTTTTGGGAATCCCACCTGCAGGCACCCTTGGAAAACAACTCCTTTACTTGGAGGCTTATACTTACAGGAATACCCAGGACTCAACATTCTCTGTCCAAGCACATATAACATCTGAACCAAAGCCACCACCTTCCTCAACAAAATAGGGTTCTTTGACCACTAGGTTTCATGCCTAGACTTCTGCCATTGATAGCTATTTTGTGTAGGACAGTTCCCTCTAGGAACACCTACCAAGACAGGGAGATGCTCTTTCCTTTTCTGTTTTGGAGAACCCAATAGATCTATGAATGAAGTATCTGGATTTCTATTATGACAAGTGACAGTCCAATGGTCTCTGTGTCAGTGTGGATTAATGTGGATCAGTTGCTTCGTGGCTGACTTCATACTCATGTTAAGAGTCAGTTGCTTTGAGAGGCAGTCAAGATCTTGGGTAAGAATATGAGGACTCAAGTCCTTAGCTCAGTGCTGGTCTTGTTTGTAAAACAAATACAATGCTTACTAAGGGATATCTACCTTCTATGCCTGGCCTTCACCTTTTGTTTGAGACATGGTTGTGCTAAGCAGCCCATGTTAGCCTAAAACTCCTAAACCTTCTCTATCCCAGTGCCTCAAGCGCTGGGATCACAGGTGTATGCTACCCTCTCTGGGTTCTACCTCCCCTTTGATTAGCTCCTATCTTCTGCATACTGCAGAGGGTAGATCAGAAAGAACTTGTGTAACCAGGGATTTCAACAGTTTGAACTGTCAAAAGACATACTGAGTTTAGTCTGTGAGACAACTGTATGAAAAGTACAAACTAGAATTTATACTTGTTATATTGTTCACAAAACAGTCACTTATAAAGACACCCTTTTCAAGAAGTGACTGCAGACTCAACAGGCTCACAATGAAGCAGCAAAGGCAAGTAAGTGTGTGGGAGGTTTGGGGCCATAGTCTAGGCAAGGTGGGAAGTTGATGGCAGGTACATGGGAAAGGCTGGGAGGGAGGTGACAAGAGAGAGAGAGATAGAGAGATAGATAGAGAGAGAGAGAGAGAGAGAGAGAGAGAGAGAGAGAGAGAGAGACAGGTAAAGCAAAACAAAGGGTGTTATTCCAAAAACTTTCTAATCTTGAAGTTCCCATCACAGGGTCTACTGAGCTACATTCCAAGAATGGTTGCAGACTAGCAGTATCAGCAAAGGCAGTTCTGCTACTTGCAAGGACATGAATTCTAAGCCTACACCTTCTATCAACTGAGAAGGACTATCTCAGGCTTGAGGTAGTGCTTAAAAAGACATCATTTTTATGGGGTTCAGAGAACTTCTGAAACAGTTGCTCAGACTTACTGACAATTATGGAGCCAAGTCCTTAGCCTATTCCCAAGGGATAGACCCTAGGGGAAGTGAATTGTTCCCAACTGATTTCTCAGTGGCTTAGACGGAACCTTCAGGGCTTTCTTGGTGCCCCCTCCCTAGTTCTCAGAGAATCCAGAGCCTCCAGGAGGCCCCTCATGCAAGGTCTTACTTTTTGTCTGTGGGTGTAATGCTGCCATTCACGGCCGTGCTGTCTGCTGCCTGGATGGAGGTGGAACCAGTTTCCTAGGGATAGGAAACACAAGAAACCATTGAGCAGTTGCCCACGATGAGACCTCAGGGGAAATAAAAACTATGAGGCAGGCAGCCTACATACCTCTTCACATATTTTCAACTTCTTCGTGATTGCCTGGTAACAGACAGCTGGCTAATAAAGAGGGAGAAACAAAAACAAAACCAAAAAAGACCATTTATTAAGTGTAAGAGTTCTACATAGTAATTTCCCAAAATGGTTAGGCCTAAAGTAAGATGGTAATACAGAATATTTCTTTGTCGTATAATTTTATCAAATTCAGAGTAAACACTCAGTACCTCAACACTCCACATAGTTCTTCGAAGGTCTCTGATTCTGAGCATCAGAGGTGCCAACTTATGTGCCTCATTTTGGAGTAGGTCAGAAGAGCTGGGCTGGAAACGAAATCTGCCCACTTCCAAAGCCACCCACTGCAAAGGGATCTTTGCCCCAACCCCTGGCCCCACAAATATAAAGCTTCCTGCTGCAACACAGGACTGGGAGGCCCTGCTGACCACAGGGCCACAGGGCACCAGGCACATGGGCAAGCTCATGGGCATGGTCAGGCTGTAGGCCTAGCTCCTCCCGCCTTAGACTCTGAAGGCGGTGATAATGCTTCTGCAGCACAAGAGCTGAGTTCTAAAGTATTTTTGTTTATTCTTAATTTCACTGGCACTTGATTTCCTCATGGGCCCACACTGTCACTTAGCTTGCTACTATGGCATTCTTAAATAAGTTTGCCCCAAGTGAGCACTCACCTTCTCTGTTTGGCTCAACAGAAAATGATGAAAATGAGGATCTGCATCTTTGACTGGCTGGAATTGGAAGACAAAGAAATCAAATGAGCTGCCCACTATTAGTCCCTTCCTCTTGCCTAGAAGAGGGACTCTCTCTTGCTGCATGGCTTCTCCAACCAAGTCTCCTTCACAGCTGTCTGGAAACTTCTATTTCTGAACTAAGTCTTTTTTTTTCTTCTGAAACAGGGTTTCTCTGTGTAGTTCTGGCTGTCCTAAAACTTCACTCTGTAGAACAGGCTGGCCTCAAACTCAGATCTCTGCCTGTCTCTTCATTCGTCTTTTTTTCCTATTTTTTAAAATTTCCTGAACTAGGGACAGAATCTAGGGCCTTGCCCATGGTAGGTAAGTGTTCGACCACTGAGCTCCTCCTTCAAGCCTTTTCGTTCTTCTTTCTTTCTTTCTTTCTTTCTTTCTTTCTTTCTTTCTTTCTTTCTTTCTCTCTCTCTCTCTCTCTCTCTCTCTCTCTCTCTCTCTCTCTTTCTTTCTTTCTTTCTTTTTTGGTTTTCCAAGACAGGGTTTCTCTGTATAGCCCTAGCTATCCTGGAACTCACTCTGTAGACCAGGCTGGCCTTGAACTCAGAAATCCGCCTGCCTCTGCCTCCCGATTGCTGGGATTAAAGGTGTGCGCCACCACGCCCAGCTTTTAAAAAAAGATGCTTCCACTTTATATCTCTGGTTGGCCTTGAACACAAAAAGCAGCCCACCTTTGCTTCTTTCAGATACCAGAAAAGTGCATTGGATCCTGTCACAGATGGTTGTGAGCCACCATGTGGTTGCTGGGAATTGAACTCAGGACCTCTGGAAGAGCAGTCGGTGCTCTAAACCGCTGAGCCATCTCTCCAGCCCCGACCTTTGCTTCTTGAACTTTTGTCTTTTTTCACATTTTATTCTGAGATAATATCTAAGTTACACAGCTGGCCTTCAACTTACTTAGTCACTCAGGCAGGCTATAAGCCTGTGATCCTCCTACTAGAAGGAGATGCTCCTTTGCTAGGATTACACGCCTATGCCACCAGCTTAGTTCTGGTCTTTCATAAACAACTGCCATACTAGCTAAGGGAAAAATGGGTTCAAGTACAGAAAGACAGATGTTTCTGCAGGTTAAGATCAATCACTCTAGTAACTGTGTGGAATAATATCACAAAGCTCTCCTGCATTTTAGTACTAAGCATTCACCAGGCATATAGTTGGCCTGGCTATATAAACCACAGCAATTCCAGGACTCTTCTACCTTCAGAGTGCTGATCTCCTTAGGTGTGAGGCCAAACCCTTGTAGGTCTTGGCTTTCTGGGGCTAGTTCTGATTATAGTCGTTATGACTATAGATCTCCATAGCTGTTCCTCACTATGCCTAGCGCCAGATGCAGGTACAGTGAAGCCAGTGCAATGCCTCCTCCAATCCCCAAGCTACTCAACATCTGCACTGGTGGCTACATCTGCAATCCCAGCACCTGGCTATCTGAGGCAGAAGGATTTTCAGTTTGAGGCCAACATGGACTACACTGTCACAAGACAAAATAACCTCTCTTTTAACCCTCCCCAGATAAAAAAAAAAACATTAAAAAAAAAATCACCCCCCCTTGGGGTGGGGGGGAACAACAAAACAGAGCATTTATGGAATACAAGGTGTTTACAGTAAACACAAAAGCAATCCTACCCTAAACAATGAGAATGATAGCGGGTCTATAATCCCACATATGATGCTAAACAGGCAGACTACCTGGAACCTCAGACATAAACATGGAGTTTTTTTTTAACCTCCAGACTTCCTTGTTCCTTCCAATAAAACAAAACCAAAAACCAGAAAAGGGAGAAAAGGGAAAGAGGCTCACACAGCATAGCCAGAAAATCTGCTATGTTCTTGTTCTGACATTGTGGCCAGTCCTGCTAGCAGGAAAGTTCTTTACCTCGCTTGCGGTTGGCTGCCATTTAAATGCAGCCATCGGTCCAGCCATCATCCCCTTTACAGTGCTAGACTCAGGGATGGTGAGGTCCTACAGGAGAAAGGCAGAGAGAACATCAGCACATTTTGCTTCCCCTTTTGGCCACACTCAACCCGGAACTAAGCTCCTGGCAAGTGCCATGGTCTAAGTGTAAATTTAAGCCAACCCCCATCTAAGTGGGAGAAAAAGGGCAACTGCTTCTTACCGTTTTGTAGTTAACAAAACCTGCTACTGCACTCATGTCACAAGGAGCACAGTTAACAAGAGCACTGCCACCAAATCACAGGAAAATTCTTTATGGGAATAATAATCACTAACAGTGGGTTGGAGGGAATCTACCTCGTCTCAAAAAACAAAGCAAAAAGCATGGCACTGCCGAGGAGACCTGTCCAGATTAAAGTTAGGATGTATGTCAGAGTACACTTGGCGTGTTCTCAAATGAGCAACTCTTTATCTGCATGTCTTGTGCCCCATTCCCTTGTACAACGCTGGCCCCTCCTACAACTGTGATAATACCTTCTATTCCATCCACCTAAGTGGGATAGCAGGGTGAATGCTCATGTGTCGGTAGACATTCCACCATTCCTGGGATGAAGTCCCACTTCCCTGGTGCCAGGCTGCCTCCTCTACTGCTTTGCCACCATAAAGCCACCTTTACCCTTGTCACTTGTACCAAACTGGACACCATACCATCATCACTGTCAGCAGGCAGCTGCACACTGAATCTTCAGCTCCCTCTCTGGGCCTATGCAGTCTAGTCTCTGCAAACCAGCCCAAGTCAGATTTTGTCATATCTTCCCAAAGCCAGCTCCCCACTTCTCACATGAAGCTCAAGTCTGCTATGGAGCCTTCAGAGAGGGCTCTAGTCAGACACTTTACTCCACTTTCATCTCTGCCCGAGTCCTAATTCTATTCCCTTCCCATCATCAGTACTCCATTCCTCTATCTCAAACACCCCAAACATGAACCTGTCTCAGGACTATGTATTACTCGGGATGGTCTTCAATCATGTCCACTTGACTCAGGTTCACTTCAGGGCACTATGGAAAGGTCTTCTCATCAAAGCAGCTTTATTTGACTTCTCTGTACCTTTTCTCATTTGAAGGTGATGTTGATTACAGTGACAGCAAAGATTTCAATAGTCACCTTAGTATTAATTTACATAGATGGTCTCATATAACCCCTATTACAATGAAGAACACATATTGCCTTCCTTTTACAGAAAATAAAACTGAGGTGTAGAAAGCTTAAGTAGCATTGGCCAATTGTGAGACAGATTAAAATTTGGTGTTGGCTCACACCTTTAATCTTTACACTTAGGAGGCAGAGGCAGGCAGACCTCTGTTTGAAGCTAGTCTGGTCTACAGAGCAAGTTCCAGGACAACAGGGTTATACAGAGAAGCGCTATCTTAAAAAATAAAATAAAACAAACAATTCAAACTCCCAGAAATGGTGGCACATTTTTTCCCTCCCCTTCGAGACAGGGTTTCTCTGTGTAGCCCTGGCTATCCTGGAACTCAGTCTGTAGACCAGGCTGGTCTCGAACTTAGAAACCCACCTGCCTCTGCCTCCCAAGTGCTGGGATTAAAGGCGTGTGCCACTACACCCAGTGGCACATATTATTATTATTATTATTATTATTATTATTATTATTATTATTTTTTTGGTTTTTCGAGACGGGGTTTCTCTGTAAAGCCCTGGCTGTTCTGGAACTTACTCTGTAGACCAGGCTGGCCTCAAACTCAGAAATCCGCCTGCCTCTGCCTCCCGAGTGCTGGGATTAAAGGCGTGCACCACCACGCCCGGCGGCACATATTTTTCTTTCTTTCTATCTATCTATCTATCTATCTATCTATCTATCTATCTATCTATCTATCTATCTATCTATCTATTTTTTGGTTTTTCGAGACAGGGTTTCTCTGTATAGCCCTGGCTGTCCTGGAACTCACTTTGTAGACCAGGCTGGCCTCAAATTCAGAAATCCACCTGCTTCTGCCTCCCAAGTGCTAGGATTAAAGACGTGCACCATCACACCCGGCTAATTTTTTATCCTAGTTTCTAGGGAGGCAGACATAGGCATAGGTCTTTGAGTTTGAGATCAGCCTGGTCTATATAGTTCCAAGCCAGTCAAGGATACAAAGTAAGACTCTGTCTCAAAATATACACTAAAACCAAACCAAACCAAACCAAACCAAACCAAACCAAACCAAACCAAACTCCAACCAACCAAAAGAAAAGAAAAAATTACATGAAACAACTCAAATTCCAACAATTTAGACCCACATTTGCTACTACAAGTGTGTTCTCCTTGCCTTGCCTGTGTTTTCCCTATTCTAATCCACACTGGGAATCATGCTGGTATGCAGATGAAGCTGAGTATGTATTAGAGAAGTGGGTATCTCTCTTTCTGAGAGGGGTCACATTTGTCTATTAGGCTTTATCTCTAGATGTGTCCTGCAGTAAAGCTGCACCTGTCTAGTAGAGAGTCTAGTGCAGTGTGGCTACAAAGACGGTTTTGCAATTAGATACAATCTCTATCTGTGCTAACACAGAAGGCCCCAGTCATGTTCCGACACCACCTCTGACACCAGGCTGGTGAATTTTAAGTTGCAGTCTATGAAGTTGGAACAGTGGAGCTCCAGGGATGACAGAACAGAGTTTATAGCTCTTGGTCCAACCCTGATTTACTCTTCTTCATTTTATGAGTGCCACCGGTCTGACACATTTCTGCAGGGATGATCTGAAGCTGAAGCTGTAATTCTCATCTTTGAAGTAAGGAAAGGAGAACCCAGCCAAGACATAGGAGCAGGGCTCCAGCAAGCTCACAGATAGAATTCTAGATATACATTTAGCTTTGTCTGTAGGCAAGCACTTGACACCTCTGAGCTCTAGGTTGGCCTTTTCAGTTGTCCTTAGAGGGCAGAGAATTATACTACAACAGAATGGCACTCTGCAGCTAGGGCCTGTGCTTTACTGCTTACTTTTGGCTTACTTATGGCAACACACCTGTACTCTGTGAGCTACAGGATAGATGAGGCCAGATACACTGTCATTCCAGTGCCGGGAGACTCTACCTGAAGCATCAAACACAGGTCCAGTCCAAAAATGCTCAGAAAGGACCCTGTTAGGGGTTGCTATGAGAATGTTGTTCTCCTAGACTGAAACCTGGTTAAAAGTTACTTTGCCCCAAATGAATTGCCATGTTGTGGGGTAGATTGCTTCTCATTACCAACTTGAGGAAAGCTTTGAGAGGGCTAGAGAGGAAGTTGTTTCTGTCCAGGAGTCTGTGAGAACCTGCCTGGACAGTACTACTTTGGAAGGCAATGTAATACCTGGTGGCTCTAATTTCTTCTCTAGGGAAAACTATCTTTTGGCCATCAGGTCACATTCCTTGCAAAGTCCCCTACTCAATGAGGCTGGCAGTTCTCTGAAGTTCCCTACTTCCTGAGCATGGTCATAGGAAGACTCTTGCTCTCTTCCTTTTCCTTAGCCTTAGGACAGTGTAAAGAGCCTTCTCCAATCAGAGGCCCACAGAGGCAGAACAGGCTGTGCCTAGCCAATGATATTCATGTGGAACCCTATAGTGTTTTAAAAATGTGTATCACATTCAAACATTTAAACTTAGGGAACTTCACATACAATTCTGCATTTCTGGCCTCTCTCAAGAAAACCAGACTATCTGGCAGTAGTTGGCCAGGCACCCAGTGGATGGAGTGTAACTGGGCCAGCCCCAAGATGCAGTGAGCTCTTCTGCTCTTTCTGCAAATTCCAGGCAGCGTGAGTCATTTAGTGGCCTGTCCCACTGGTGTTTGACTCCGCCAGTCTTGCTCTGCCGTCTAGAATTTCATCAAGGTTTTATCTCCCCCTGTTCCATCGGCCACCTGGCTTCTCTTCCTTTTATCATGGTTGCGAATCTCCCAATGTGCTCTCACTATTCACAGGCCATCCACTTCCTGAAATCCAAGACCTTTTCTCCAGAAGGTAAGAGATATGCCCTTACCTCCTGGTTTCATCTGGCCACACTTAACAACCCCATTAGCCCTGAGCACAGACTCTCTTTGCCTCTGCCCTGGAGCACCCTTCCACAAATTTCCAAGACAAGCTCATCTAGTCTCATGGTTATTGGTTTTTGCCCTTCAAGATGGCTTCCCAAGTCTATAATTCTAGTACTTTCTGGGTCATGATTCAAACATATCACACTAAAAAAGATCTGAAGGCTACTTTAATGGTAGAGTGCTTGCCTACCATGCATGAAGTTCTAGGTTCTACCTTTAGTTCCATAAACAAAGACAACAGCAAACCCAAATTCCTCTACAAGCCACAGAACCACTTCTCTCTTCTTTGATCATATAGGAAGCAACACTATCTTCTAGGAGTGAAGCCTGAAGCTTCCTTACCCTTTCATCTTTACCTTTCCACATAGCCAGCTGCCAAATCATAGGAAGGCTGCCTCGGACATGTTTTTCCCCGACTCTTTTGAGGAAATGCTACCTCTCATGGGTCTATCTGTGACTTTAGCTTTCTATTTGGCTTCAGGCATTTTTCTCTAACCTTGCAATTACTAAGGCCCAGTTTGGCACATTGCCATCTCAACAACCAGCCTAAACAGTTTCCTAAGTACTTTTGCTATCTTGAATTTACCAAATGGTCCTCTGTATCCCAGTGTCAATCTGTCTGTACCTCTGTTTGCCCCGTCCTTCTACCTGCACAGGGATACTCATGCTAGAATCCTGCCTCATGTGGAGTGCATGCTTACCTCTACAGGATTTTCCCTTCATTCTTGTTAGCCTTGACCCTGGCCTGAGCAACTCAGGAGACAGCTTTCTGGCCTTCACCATCTGCATCTCTCTCCTATGTCTGAATCTTACTCTCACTTCATCTATAGAGCACGGGAAGTACTCCACACCCACTAGATGAGCAAGATTATACTTAAGAGCATGGCTCTACTTTACACATAAAAAGACACTAGTCCCAGAAGCTATGGCAGTAATACGACAAACCTTCTCATCCTTTGGGGGCCGACCCCGCTTCCGGGGACTTTGCTCTTGGGCTCTTTTAAGGCATTTGGAGCCTCTGTCTGCAGAGCCTGAAGTCACCCTCTTCTTTCCTTCTCCCATGTTCTTCTTCACCTTCCCTTCAGACAGGCTAAGCTTGCGTTTCTCATCACCTGAGTTTGGCCTACTTCTCTCCTCACTGGAATTACGCCGATTCTTGTCATCAGCAGAAGTGTGGGATGATGTCTGAAAGTTCAACAATAATAATGATAACCACTACAACAGCCACTACCACCACTGCCACTGCCATCAACATGGGCCACACAGTTCTCTCTCTCTCTCAACAGTTCTGTGAACTGTCTTCATAGCCACCCTGAGAAATATCATCCTTGCTCACCTCTGTTTGTGCTGGAAAGACAGCTTAAAAAAAAAAAAAAAATCACGTCACTTGTCTACAGCCCCAAAGGTGGCTGTATTCCTAAGAACTCTGCCTATACTGTGAAGCTGGGCTTTTCTTCCCAAAACAACATGCATGCCTCAGAAAAGTGAGCCACAGACATAGAGTTCTGGACACAGTTGTTTTCTTGCTAGGCAAATCTCATGGGAAAGGAGAGTGTCTCTGACACAAACCATCTGCTAGTAACCATGCAAAACCATTGACCTGATGTTGGAGGGAACGACTGTAGTCTCTCTCACCTGGTCTTTCCCTTTGGCTCTCCTGAGGAACTCTTCGACAGCATCCACAGCTTGCTGGAATCGTTTACCCTTGTTAATCTTTATCATTTCCTCCTTGTGAGCATGGTAAGGCTTTAACTGTTCCACTTTGATCCAGGCACTAGTAGAAAACAAACACAGAAAGAGTTTCATCCATACTGCATATGCCAACACATTCCTGAGATCTCACTGGGGAGGAGGCATAAACCTTACCAACCATCCATTTCTAACTCTTACCAACCGTCCATTTCTAACTCTTACTAACCATCCATTTCTAACTCTTGAGCCTCAAGTATATTTTCTTGAAACGAACAGAACCACAACAGGTCAGAACTTTCCTCCAGTGAAGTCACCATATCATACACTGTACTGTACTTTCATTCTCATTTACCAGTTTTCCATACAGAACCACACACTTGCAACTTGCTCAGTGCAGGAAAAGCCTGTAGACTGTCTGCATGAAGGCCAAGGATGGAAATATCTCCCTCCCTTCCTCCCCTCCACTGCTCCAGGCTTTCAATGCATTGCTCTCTCTGGCCTGGCATTCACCATGTAGACCAGGCACTCTTCCTATCTTTGTCTCTTGAGTGCTGGAATTACAAGTGTGTGAACCATCACATTTGACTTAGTCAACTATATGAACCAGATTAATGAAATATAATTTTTTTTTCAAGACAGTGTTTCTCTTTATGTAGCCCTGGCTGACCTGGAACTTACTCTGTAGACCAGGCTGGCCTCAAACTCACAGAGTTCCACTTGCCCCTGCTAAGATTACCCATCATAGACCAGCTTTATTTAAAACAAACAAACAAACAAACAAACAAGCCAGGACTCATGTATCTTCTTTTTTCTTTTTTTTCTTTTTTTTTTTTGAGATAGGGTCTCACTATCACAATAATCAGGCTGGCCTCCAACTATTTGGAGATTTGCCTGCTTCCATTTCCTGAATAATGTAATTAAAGGTGTGTCACAATACCTGGCAAGGACACAGTATATAGTAAAATGTCTAAACTCTATGTAGCTGAGGATGACCCAGTTCTTGATTCTTTTGCTTCCACCTCCCAAATGCTGGGATCACAGGTATGCATTACAACTCCTGGTATTCATGGTGCTGGAGACTAAACTACCTATCAATGGAGCACTCTACCCCAAACACAGTATCTAAAAGTTTGCTGTTCTTACAGACATTTGCAGCCACTGAGTCTATATCTGTTCGTAAATTATGGTATCCATGGCTACTAAATCATACACACACATATGTTTTGGGATGAGTACAGCAGTCACAAAGGGGGCTTTTTTGTTTTTTTCGAGACAGGGTTTCTCTGTATAGCCCTGGCTGTCCTGGAACTCACTCTGTAGACCAGGCTGGCCTCGAACTCAGACATCCGCCTGCCTCTGCCTCCCTAGTGCTGGGATTAAAGGCGTGTGCCACCACGCCCGGCTCCACAAAGGAGTCTTTAAATGACTTTCTTTTTGAAAGGCAAAATGAACTCCTCTTATTGTTAATTTCAACTGCCAATGTGTAACACCTTAAAGTTAACCTTCAGAAAAAAATAGGCCAGGCTAAGGATATAGAAAATGGGTTACATCAGTAACTGTAAAGCTTCTTTCCTTAGAGAAAGCTGGAGAATATTCACTTATAATGGCCAAAGTGTTTCTTATCCACCTCCAGCTTTTTCACTCTGAGTACTGTGGGAACAGTTGTGAAGACAGGTCAAGAACAAATGCGGCAGCCCTGGGACACAGCTCGATACAGCACACCAGGGCAGACATGATACCTATGGCTAAGAAAAACAACACACAGGGACAGACAATAGTCTCTGGCACACAGAGCCAACCATACCTATCGGTGGAGAGAGGTATTCTGGTGGCCAGCTCAGCTAGTTTGCAACCTGACATGAGAGCCATGACTCCAATCCACAAGGAAGAAACATGAAATAAAGTATTGACCCCCCCCTAAATATTGGCCAGTATGTCCCTGGGGACCCCGACCAGCTCTTTTCTCCATTTACAGAATACTAAGGACAGAAGTGAAGCTAGTAGAGCTGCAGTACTAACTGGTAGCTCAGCTCTTGAGACCACACTGGTGTCAGGGGTAAAGCTTAAAGATGGTATCTCAGGATACACTCTGTCCATCCTCCAAAACGAGGTTAGGCAGTCATCCCATTCACTCCTCTTGTCACTGTCACACCTGCCCCCTACCAACCTCTGACTGACAGAAAAAGCAAAGGTGAGGATGTCTATGGAAGAAATGCCAATTAAGTCAGCCCTCATTTTTTTTAGGGGGTGGGGAATGTGCTTTAAACAGATTTCTGATTTCTGCAAGAAGGAAGAACACACACAAAATTCTACTCACCTTGCAGACAGGACTTTGAGAAACTAAACTGAAATCTTTCTCGATACAATGATCTTTGAAATGTTCAAATGAACTGACAATACAAATACAACTTTAAGAAGATAAAAGCAAGAAATGTTAATCTACTCAAAAAACCGACCAAGTGACCTGCCTCACCAGAAATACAGTCAGTAAAATGCCAGCTCACTGGAGCACAGAAGGATTACCTCTAGAAAGCAAATCACACTTGAATCACTTCAGTCATCAGAACAAAATGTGTTCTATTGTGGTCACATCGAAAAGCCCTGCCTGCTTAATGACCTGGTGCCTTTTAGCTAGAACTTCAGTGATACCTCTAATCCTGGAAGAACAGCAGTGTAGGCTGGCACAAAATTGGTGCTCTCTAGTTACTGCTAAAGTGATGTTGTCACCTTACAGCTATTCTTAGGGGTAGAAGGACTGCTTGACAGTGGGTGAAAGGTGATAAAATGATCAGCTGGGTAACTATTTTACCTTCTTTTAGTTCATAAACTATGGATGTTTTGTATACATGTATGTCAGTATACCACTTGTGTGCCTGATACTACTCTTGGAGGCCAGAAGGTGGTGTCAGATTCCTTAGAACTGGAATTACAGAAGGTGGTGAGATGCACTGGGCATCAAACTCAGGTCCTCTGGAAGAGCAGCCAGCTGACTCAATCACCAACCATCTCTCCAGTCCTGTGACAGGGTAACTCTAACATTTTTTTAAAAATTGTAATTAATAAATAATTAATGGTGGGGCAGTAAGGTCTAGCTTGGTCTGGAATTCACTAAGTAGAGCAGGCTAGCTTCAAATGCATAGTGATCTGCCTACCTCTGTCTCTCAAATGCTGTAATTAAAGCTGTATACTCTATCATAGCTGAAAAAAACCAAAACAAAACATTTTTTTTTCTTGTTTTTCGAGACAGGGTTTCTCTGTATAGCCCTGGAACTCACTTTGTAGACCAGGCTGGCCTCAAACTCAGAAATCCTCCTGCCTCTATCTCCCAAGTGCTGGGATTAAAGGCATATGCCACCACTGCTCGGCAAAAAGACATTCTCTATGTAGCCCTGGCTTTTCTAGAACTTGGTCCATAGACCAGGATGTCCTTGAACTCAAGAGGTCTGCCTGCCTCCACCACATCCCAAGTGCTGGGATTAAAGGTGTGTATTGCCACACTAATTTTAATTTTTGGAAGCATGGGTCTCATGTAGCTCAGGTAGGCTTCAAACTCCATATGTAACCACGGATGACCATAAACCTTTGATCCTTTTATTTTTACCTCCCAAGTGCTAGGATTAGGATTCTATTATGTATTTTACACCTGATTAATATAATGATGGGAATCAAAACTAGAGCACTGTGCATGTTACGTAAACTCTACCAACTCTTGTTACCTCCCTACCTCTTGTAATGGCATTTTAAAGACCTTTTTTTGGGGAGAGGATTCAGGGTGTGTGTGCTAGAATGAACACAGGGTTTGTACATACCAGTCATGTGCTCTACCAAAAAGCTGAAGACTCAGCCTCATACAGCTGTTGTGTTTTACTTGTAATGAGCTGTAACCTATGATTTGCTTCACAACTTTTTCCTAGGACCCAGAAGAAGCTCTACCCATTTAGCACTTTGCCACTGATTGAGAAGTCAAAAAAGTCAAACTTATCAAGTCTGTGCCTAAAGTGTGAAGCTTTGCTTTTATGGACAGTAGTTAGTTACACATTGTTTGTGATAGTAAATGATGAAAACCAAACTAACTGGCAATCTGTGAGGCTGCCCATTCAGGTATTTGGTTAAATGTAAAAAGCAGAAAAAGCACTATGTGAAATATGCTACTAGCTACACAAAGGAACATACAACTTCTTGATTCTGCATCGTATATTTGGGTGGTACAACCCAAGAAACTAGTCTACTTGAGCTGAGTGTGTAGGAACACACCTTTACTCCCAGCACCTGAGAGGTAATGGCAGGCAGATCTTGAGTTCCAGGTCAGTTAGGGCTACATAGTGAGACCCTGTCTCAAAGACAAAAACAAAAATCCCTACTCAAATCACAAAAATTAAAATCTAAAAGAAAAACAAAAACAAACAAAAAAGAAACTAGTTAGCCAGGTGGTGGTGGTGGTAGCACACACCTTTATTCCCAGCATTCAGGAGGCAGAGGCAGGTGGATCTCTGAGTTCCAGGACAGCCAAAGCTACACAGAGAAACCATCTCAATAAACCAATGCCGCCTTTCCCCCAAAAGAAATGAGCTTACCTGAATGGTTGAAGAACAAGAACAAAAAATGTAATTGCTTTATTCTTTTCAGAGTCATTAAAAAAAAATTAACATCTCTATCTCCACCATGAGTCCAAAAACCAATATTAAAGACCTTTATGTAAACTTACAACGCCAGCTGCTTAGCAGGGGCTGCCCTAGACTTTCTGGCTTAGAGGGATGTAGTAGGAAACTCTGGCTGTTGCTGTGAATACATCTGACACGGCCCACAGCATGTTCCTTGGTGTCTTGTCATATTTCCTACTAACTCTTCAAATGGAACACTACCACTAAGCCATTCTCAAATTACTCCACTTAAATAAAAAATTCTATACTTTTTCTCCTTAAGTGAAAACCATCTGACAACCTCATGCATGTGCCTCCCCTACTGCTTAGGTATAAGGACCTGGGCTGGAGCTTAGAAATGGAAGCACACAATAGAGCTAGATGGCATGGCCTATTAAAAAGACAGGGGCAGAAAGCCCAGGTCAGATTACATGGGTCCCTTCTCCATCTGGATGCGTGAGTAGTACTTAGAAAACCATTTTTATAGTTGTCTTAAAACAAAACAAAACAAAACAAAATCACTGAAAGTGGCTGAAAATAAAGGTTCAATTTTAAGCTAATCAGAAATGAAGGCAATAGGAAACACACACACACACACACACACACACACACACACACACACACACAGGCAATATGGAAATGTCTAGTTCATGTCAATCTAAGCCAAGTATGGCTGTGCACTCCTATAATACCAGCACTGGAAAAGTGGAGGAGGAAGGAACAGGAGTTCTCATCCAGTGTGTGATCCAATTTAAAACCAAAACAAGAACAACAAAACAAAAGACCACCATGACCACCACCATCACTACCAAGAGGAAACAGCAAAAGACTTGCAATTAAGATAGATTTAGAAAACTTTGTTTCTAGAACTTGGTGTCCTGGTTAGTTGTTTTGTTCTGTTTTTCAAGACAGGGTTTTTCTGTGCAGTCCTGGCTGTCCTGGAACTCACTCTGCAGACTAGGCTGGCCTTGAACTCAGAAATCTGCCTGTCTCTGCCTCCCAAGTGCTGGGATTAAAGGCTCAAGTGCTGGGATTAAAGGCGTTGTTCATATGGGAGGGCATAGCCCACTGTGGGCAGTGCTACCACTGGGAAGTTGGTCTTAAGATTGTATAAGAAAACTAGCTGAACATAAGCACAAGCCAGTAAGCAGCATTCCTCCATGGTTCCTGCCTGATTTTCCTCAAAGACCTGAAGGCATCAAGATTGAAAGAACCCTTACCCCAAAACTGCTTTTGGTTGTGGTGTTGATCAAAGCAACAGAAAACGAACTAAGATACTTGGTGACATTATCAAGTCAAGACACAGCTAGATGAGGCTTTCTAGCTGTGTTGCCTACCCCAAGCAATAGTTACCACTCCTCTATGGGCCAGTTTCTGTAATTCTATTCCATGACATCTGCTCATTATGGCGCTGTCTTCAGCCATGGAGGAGTCACTATGTGGACATGAGCTGTTCCTGTTATTGGGAAGGAAAATCTAATCCATGCTCTACATGATGACCATGCAGCCCTGGCACAGGGACAGGTTGTACTAGTCAAATATCCAGAATACTGGACCTTACCACTCATTTAACTTAAGCCTCTAACTATTATTAAATGGTATCAGATGTAGAGAAAGTAGATTAGTCAATATTTGGTGAAAAGATAAAGGCATGCTTACAGTTTCAACCCAGTATGCTCTTCGTCACCAATCACAGACTTTTCTAGGAGAGTCACCTTTAGGATAAACTCAAGACACCTTGTACCAGCCAGGCCTAACTACTCCTAAGCACTGGGCATGACTCCAACTTCTGATATAGTATTTCTGAACTGGTGGCTCTGAGTACCTGCAAACTAAATGAACACTTTCTCATTTTGCTACTTCCAGTTAACAATCTAATCAAAAAATGTCAACTGTGTGAGTGTATGTGTGGGCAGACACAAACACCATGGTGCTAGTGTAGAGGTTAGGGAACAACTTGAGGAAGGCAGTTCTCTTCTCCCATAATGTGGGTTCTGAGGACTGAGCTCGGATTATGAGAAATGGCAAACAAGCACCTGTGTCTGCATGTTGCCAGCCTCTGTTGATCAAGTTTTTAAAATCTCTTTAAATAGGTACTAATTTGTGTTTGGAAGCCATGCATGTGTATATGTGTGCATGTTCTATGTCAGTATAAGATCCTTTGGAACTTCAATTTAAGTTAATTATGAGCTACTTATCATGGATGCTGAGAACCAACTATAGTCTTCTAGGAGAGCAGTAATTCCTATAAACCATGGAGACATCTTTCTAATGTCTCATCAAAATTTTAAACCCCGAGTCTCATCTCTTTAATGAGCAGCAACCAAGGACAGACTTGTCCAAGGTGGACTCCCACACAATGATTCTTCATGTTTAACTGTGGTAGAGTTAACAAAGCCATGCAGAAGATATTTTTTCCCTCTGAATTTTAAAGTAAGTGTGGAAAGTTGTGTATTGGAGAGCTAACTCCATTTTATTAAGTCCTATCCTCAAGAAAGAGGCCTGATGAGGCAGGTTTGACCCTCTATTCCTAATTGTGGCATGCCAACATAATTTGTTAGATGTTTTGGTAAGAGAGGAAAGGAAAAGCTAGATGTCTAAAACTTCAGGATCAATATATATATATATATATATATATATATATATATATATATATATATATATATATACACACACACACACACACACACACACACATATATATATATATATATATATATATATATATATATATAGAAAGGGAGAGAGAGAGACACTATTAAATTTATTTTCTTTTTTATTTATGTGCATGTGTGTGCGCCATGTGAGGTAATGTGTAGCATGTGCACACAGGCATCCTTGGAAGCCAAAGGGTTACCTGATTGAGTGCTGGGAACCAAATCCAGGTTCTCTGCAAGAGCAAGTAGCAAATGTTCCTAATTGATGAACCATCTCTCCAGAACCATCATATACTAATATCTTACTCAAGAAGCTATGCATTGTATTCTGTAATAAAGGTTCTTGCTAATATAAAAAACAATTACATGCATTTCTTTCCCCATTAATTCATGTGTCAATCTTCACCCCCCCACTCTGAGCGTTTCTATGTGTAGTACTGGCTGTCCTGGAAATAGCTATATAGACCAGGCTGGTTTGCCCGCCTCTTTGTCCCAAGGGCTAGCCCCAAAGCATCAGTCTTAAAGGACCCATCACAGCCACAGATATATTTGTCTTTTAGAAACTAGTTCTTATCTCTAAAAAAATTCAACTATCATTTGTCTATACCACCTCCAAAGTGACTACTTCACATAGGAGTCATTGTGCTGCTCTTCAACAGTTACACAACAGTCTAATTGAGGAGTCTCTTGCAGAACTCTTGAAGGCTACTAGCCAATTCCTAACTCCTGACCATGCTTTTCTCAGGCTTTGCTTTCCCACAGTAATAAGCCCTACTCTTCTGTCTGATGCGTCCCTTCTTTGGATCTTGGCTTGCTTAGATCAGAGAGTGGGTAGAACCAGTTATCTGATAAGCGTCAGGCCATATAACACATCCAAAGCTATTTCCCCAAGTATTTTGCTGCCACCAGCTAATCTGGAGATTTCACCTCTAAAGATTGTATACTGACCCTAAAACTGGCCTTAACACTGAGTACCCAAGAAGTAGTCCTCCATAACAGCACTGCTACAAGTTCTTATGTGTTCGCTGACCACCCTAAAACAACCAACCAAATAACCAAACAAAGCAAACTGGGACATACTGGGCATCGAACGCTAACCATTTATTATACCACTAAGCTTCACCATGAGCCCTTTTAAAATGTTTTTATGTGGAACTCCATCAAAGGGGCTAAGACACTCAAAGTCATTTATAGCTCCTAGCTGCCCTGTAGCCACTTGCTGTGTATTCAAGAGAGCTTATTTTCCAGAAATCACATCATCACTACCAGCAGCAGGTAATTATTTATGTGTTCAGCACATGCCCTTTATCACTAGGTGCTCAGTTTATGTAATTCCAATTTCCTGGGTCTTATTTCTAGTATTTTGTGTATAGAGGGAAACTACTTTATCCTTCTAGAATTTTAGCATTAAAAAAAAAAAAATCAAATAATGGCTTTCAGACCTCAAATAAAATAAATGAGTTCCCATAGTTATTTCAGACGTGTCTTAATTCCTCATTCATTAGCCACCCTTAGGGAATGGTTAATAATACTGCCTGTTACTCCCTACTAGGCCAGGCAAGGAGCCTTTTTTTCCCCCACGGCACCAAGCCTAATAGGATCCACATTGCCACTTTTGTTCCCAATCACTGAAACTCTATTCATGCTTCGGAACTGGATTTCTATCTTGTTTTCCATCAGCTTTCCTAGCTTTTCCTTGTTCCCTTACTGAGATCCCCAAAGGTGAAGACCACAATATTCACTGTCCTAGGAATCCCTTCAGCATCCAGCACTGTAGAATGTAGACTCATATGCAATATAACCAACACCTGTTTTTCTCACCAGGACTGTCTTCTTCAAGTAGTCTATGGCAATAACACCCACCTTCCTTCTGTCAGTGAGTGGGGGGAGTGATGGGAATGGGGAATGAACCCAAGGCTCTACACATGCTAGACAAGTGCTCTTCTATAACTGAGCTGTAGTCCAGTCTCAATCATGACCTGAACAACACTCCTTCTTCACAGGCTCTGCTCTCACAACTTAGGGTAGTCTTCCTTGAAATACTGCCACCACAAAACTCGTAAGCTGGCTTAAGAAAAAAAAGGGGGCAGGGTATATCTGCATTGTGAAGGTCAACATACTGTGTAAACTGAAACCCGGAGGAGCACTCTGCCACATAAACTCCTGAATGTGTGAAGCAATTTGTAAGGGACTTTTCAGAAAAAACAAAACAAAACAAAACAAAACAACAAAAAAAAAAACACTCTTTTTTTGAACTTAAAGTAACAATAGTAAGTACAGAAACAACTACTTAAAGAAATCAAGTTACCTAGCCAGGCAATCATCCTGCATTGAGGAGAAAGCTATACAAATTACTGTAAATTCAATTCAATACACATTCTTCCTTCAGTATAACTTTTTAAAGTTTGTTTTCTGTAAAGTCAAACTCTCAAAGTAATGGTCCTAGGTTCTTCCAGGTCAGCACACACTTGGAAATAAAGCTTTGTACTGCAATGACACAGTTAAGTTACTTTGTTTTACAAATGAGAACAGGATTAATCAAGTACTTTTACCAAATAACACCTTAGCTTTCAATGTTCCTCAGACTACAGTACATGGTCATTAAAACAAAATCATCTGGGCATGTAGCTCAGTGGTCAACGGCTTGTCTAAAATGGGCAAGGCTCTGGGTTCTATCCCCAAGGCCACAGAACATTTGTAAAAATTGATGAGAGAGAGAGAGAGAACATGAGAGCAGGTGATATAAACAGTGTGCCTACCACATGTAGAGAGTTATAAATGCTGGTTCTTCCCTGAAGGAAATCATCATTGGCCTCAGAATAATTTTTTGCTAGATAAGAACACCACCTTTTATTTAAGCACAAAGCCAGAGCAAGGTACCATTTTTCACACTGCAGCAAGCCTTAGATACTCACAAAGCAGTTCAGACTCAGGGGAACCCCCAAATGTAACATGGAACTCCCAGGGACGACTACTCACTGATCTTCTGTTCCAAAAAACTTCACAAAGAAGCATTTCTTTCCACGTGGTTTCTTTAAGTCCTTGGGTGGATTAACAATCTGAAGGAGAGAAAGAGAAAAGGTGTGAGGCGAACCAAAAGGCTACTGGGAAAGTGACTCCCCTCAGCTCCAGTGAGGCTAGAAAGTCCAAGACTGAGGAGGGACAATGTCCCAAAGCAAACCAGGGCTCCATACGTGTCCCATAGGTGGGACTTTGCTATTGTGATATGAAGAAATAGGTAAACATTCTTTAAATTCTCCATAGCCAACAGGTAGTATACTGTCTAATAGATAGTCTTACTGCAATGGTTCATGGCATAGAAACAGTTGAAACTAACAGAACCATCACCCTTCCCTCCATGTGATGTGATTAATGAAGAAACAGAAAATATTCTTTAAAATACTTTTGGTGTGGGTAGCAAGAGTTAAGACAGAAAGCAGTGAAAATAAGGGACTACCGAGGCACAGGAAATACCATATTGCAAAGGGTCTTCAGACATTTCCTGGATTCCTAGCAAGACTTAAAAAACAGAACATTTGGAAAGCTATGATGGACCACCTCTTGAAAAATCTGGAATGCTATCTTCTGCAGAGATGCACTGGAGTAGCACATATGGTAACAGGGAAGAAGATTTAAACTTAGTTGGGACAAAAATACTTTAGCTTTCCACTAACCTACATTTAGACTTCCCTCTTCCTGGAGAATCTGTTTCTTCATCCTTAGATTTTAGCATGCTACATTTTGATTTCCAAGATAAAAAAACAACCATTTTCACAAGCCACCTGACTGAAGTGATTTCTTCATATTTAAACACTTTGGTTTATGCTAGAACTTTCAAAACCGACTGATAACTGGAGGCAAAACACTACATTTTATCAGAATGAGCCCATTTGAAGTCAGTGTTAGAGAAAGGAGGAAACGCAACGTATTAACCCACTCCCTTAGCTTCAGCTGCCTTCTTTTAAAAGCAGCAATGCACTCACCTTTCCTGGCCAGGGAGGATACCGGCCCAGTTTCCCCCTAGAGAAAATAATACAAACAGTCAGAACTTGCCCTGGAAAAGCCAGTCCATCTCCTTCAGCCCACTCAATAAGCAATCTATGCTCCTAAATCTAGGCTGGCACTCTCGAGGGCCAGAACAAAAGCAGGCAAACCAGATGGGTCTTCCACAGTTGGGCTCCGGCCCTCACATATGACATACAGAACTGTATGTAT